>CM034358.1:31222676-31775431 GCA_019925275.1 Mytilus edulis | reverse complement strand
CGAACAAGTAGAAAAATTATCTGTGAAATTGCAAAGACTTGAAAATGTTGAAACATTTTCACTAGAAGAAATGATCGAATAAGTAGAAAAATTATCTGTGAAATTGCAAAGACTTGTAAAATATTGACACTTTTTATCAAGGTGTTGGCCACTGAAGATATGATAAATAAAGAAATAATTACATACATAAATAAATAATTATGTTGACCGTTACAAGAGATAAAATAAATATTTCAGCTCTCCCTTGACACCATCTGCGAGTATGGTCTTGAGGAAACGATGATAGTCAGTCGGAAGGGGCCGATAAATGGCTGACCCGTTTCAGTGAATTTTGAATAAAAAATTTAAACATGACCCGTTTCAGTGAATTTTGAATAAAAAATTTAAACATCAAATTTGAATGCTATGTTACCATTTAGCAAATACTGTTTCTGTGGCTTTATATCTAAACATTCTTAGTTTATATAACTAAGTTTATAACTTACTCGGACAAAGTTAATCCTGGGAAACGGTAGTATGAGTATATGCTAAAATATATATTACTGGTTAATCTAAGATACATTTGGTTATTTGTCATGTCCCTTTAGACATATAACTCTTCTGGTTTTATGGTCTTATACATCATAACCTTTTTAAATTTTGGGGTTTTGAGCGTTTTTTGGGAAGGTAAAGCCAGAGAAGCATTTTATATTTAGCTGCACGAAAAAAAGTCATAATCATTTTATACAATATCACATGACGTATGTTATCAGAAAAAATATTGTAATAAATTCTTCTGTCATTTTCAATCAACACTGAAGTTTTTTTGTCGAACATGTGCTTTCCATGTGTTATAAATTGTAAAGTAAACCGATCTGAGTTACGAATAAATTAAGCTGATAGGAATAAGTCAATGACCAATACCAAAAAACGTTCAAAAAGACCAAAGACATCCCGAACTGTATGTTTTGGAACTAGTTCATTAATGGTATTTATATGATATATATATATATAAAATAATATTTTATGCTTCGTCAAGTCTCTCTTGATTCTACAGTTAAATTAGCACTATCAACAATAATTTGTTATAATAGACTAAACAACAAAGAATTATTAATTTTCAAAAAACGCCATTAAATTCATGCATATACATAGGTTGCCTTTTCACTTTTAGTTTCATTCTAACCTATCCCATCAACGAACACGAAACTGAAATATTTAATTAGGATATAAATTAAAGAATATTACCATAACGGGACATGGTCGAATGTAAAATAAAATTATATTATATAAAAAAATATGTACATTTTTTTACAAACCTATTCGATTCTCAGAAACTTTCCTGTACCAATTATCAAAAACTTTCTCAGATATCCAAATGTTTTATTTGTTACGAAAAAAAGTCATTAGTTTTACAAATGTTATTTTAAAGACTCTTAAAACCCTCCAAATACTGTTTTAAGTAGACTTCAAACAAACTAGTGGACAAAAGGATCTTAGCAGTCACTCTTTCAAAGCTATCTCTTAAAGAAAATCAAAATTAGTCCTATTTTATCTTAGTAGTATTGGTTAGTATTATAGGTGTATTGCGTGCGACGCACGGAGCATAATACTTATTTGAACCCGACCCGATTAACAAAAGGACTAAGTAATTAGTGGTGCCCCTTGCCTGATAACCTCAGATATAATATTATATTTGTGCAAAGCGTGAAAAACCCCGTAAATGGAGAACATAGAAGTTCAAGCTTATAAATCGGCACCCCGATCGGTACGGACTTAAATAAAGGGTATACAATTTCATCAGACTGCTAACCGGAAAAGTTAGAACTTGTTGTTTACAAAACAATTACACGAAATTTAATCTTGTTTTATTTTTTATCAGTATACCTCTTATGTAGTAAATGCGTTTTCTGTATTGTGAATTTTACGAGTTTAAACATTTTAAGATAAATTTAAGTTTTGGTTGGACACAGGTGTTTGTAATTGGTCAACATATACAATGATATGCATTTTATTCTTTGAAATTTGTGTCTTTGATATTTTTAGTTTTCTTATAAAACTTTTCCACAAAGCGAAAATAATTATCATCCGTAATCTTGTGTGTTTTGCTTTAGACATCATTTTCACATTTTTCAAAATCATTTATAAATAAAATTCAACTTGAAACTACAATTGAAGTTTTAAAATTTCGCTTTACCAGGGTTCAAGTACTTGTTGACATAGATCTCTATTTCACAAAGCAAATTTAGTAAGATATATTTTAAAAGAATATACATTCGTTTTAAGTTGTTCTATTTTCTAAAGTGTTTTTGTTGTTGTTAAAATGTTGAAAAGGAGAAATAAAGACATGAAGGGTCAGAGCTCGGATGAAGGGTATAATTAAATGAGACAGCAACCCTACAACTTTAAGAATTTGATAATTTAATAAATTATATTCTTAAATTGATGAACATTTCATTTTCCACAGACTTGATTGTTGATGAAAAATTAAGATACAAACATTAGTTTCCCCTAAAAAAATAAACCATGCATGTGCGTTCGAATAATGGATGAATGGAATATTGCTTCAAAATAAAATAAAAAATAACTGATCTAGCGAATAATTTTTAATTCATGTCTTCATTAGATATCAAAATAGTTCCTGTCATTTGTCTTGGGTATATATATTTCTTCAATATTTAGTTAGTTCAAAGCACATAACACTCAAGAAACACATACATACTCTTTAGGTGTCAAGTGCACAAAAGTCGAAGTGCAATAAATGTTTAAGTATGATGATTGTATTAACTACGCATCTTTTTGATAATCAAACTGTGAACAAACGAACGTCCATTTCAAAACAAAATAATTATTTTAAAAAATCGATGCGAATACACTTACCCCAATTATAGTTGCGGCCATGATGAAATTTGTATAAATAATAATGTATAAAATTATCCCTGTTTGTCATCTGCAATCCATACCAACAAAATTAAGTGTTACATATCTCGCAGAAGTACATATTAAATTTGTTCAGTCCCTCCTTTTCCCCGCCCGGTATTTACTCCGTGTATTACTATAGCTCAACCAATAGCCGCCTCAAGCGCAGACGTAAACCTGATTGACAAATTCATTCGGAAACGCCTCCTTTTCATTAAAATCATCCTTCCGAATAGAAATGGGATTATTTATGGTTGCGCAAGATGATAGTCGAGCGAATCAATTAAATTAATTTATTACAATATTATGAGAGTTGAAAGTGACTTTTGTTGATTGAAAAGGGATAATGATAGTTTTAAAATTCAATATATGACATATTTTAAAATTAAGTTGTGATCTTGGTGTAATATATATATCCTTGTGAATTGTACAAAATGTCCGTTTGTAAAATTTTACACATATTTTATTACCTAAATTGTACTAAAGTCCACGTAACTTAAGCTTAAATAATATGTGCATTTTGGTTACTTCAAAGCAAATTGAATATACATATGTTGCAGAATATTGGTATTTGTAATTACAACTAAATATATTTATTAATTTATTTCTTTTGACATGGAATTACCACACAATAGGAAATTGTACATTTGGAAAGCTCTTAATGGAATGATCCGTCTGGGGTGTTACAAAGTCCAATATAATAATTTGTATTTACTTTTATTACTATTTTAACAATTGATTATGCAGGTTTTCCGTTCCTTTAACTCATACATCTATTTATTAATCTATTTATTAATTAATTCTACTAAAAAGTCACTTGTTGAACCACTTCAATTCATTATATTCTATTTTATTTTCAATATAGAGATCTGCATGTATTACTTATATAAGACACATGAATAAATACAACTGCATGTTGAACAATTACGTAATATTGTATTATATCTAAAAATCATTCTGCATTTGATAGTTGGTTTGGATAAAAGATGTTCGAATACGTTCGACAAAGAGCAATCCGAAGACAAAAACCAAAAAACATTTGACGAAGTGAATATTCAACCGCACAAACAAGACCTCTAAAAAGACGTCGTGCGGAATTATGAGGGTCTGTTATGGTGATTGGGTATCTCCTTTTTTTATCCTTTAATTTTCAAAACAAATTGTCTTTATTCGTTATTCTATTTGGCATATTTTTTGCTATTCTTCTTTTCGCAGTTTATTCTTCATTTTTGTCTTTTAATTTCTATTCTTTAAAACCCAAATATATATTGTCAAATATACATGACTGTTTTTAGAGAATATGGAATTGGAAAAGAAATTTTCAGATTACTTACAATAAAAACGCGTATACAGAGCATTATAATAAATCTACAATAAGCCATATATACTTGTTTATTTTTGTATTATTTGGTTTCTTGTGCAGTGTTGTCTCACTGTCAATCATACCATACTATCTTCTTTTTTGTAATAATATTATTAGTAACATTGTGTTAGTGACCCCATATATATCACGTTATAGGGGTTTCAAGGTACAGTGTTAGAATACTGTCTTTATCGATGGTTTATTTATTTGGTAATGTCGTTGAATTGGATAAGAGTCAGTTACTAATCCACTATTTTGTGAACTTCAAGCATAGAATCACTTGTTAAAACATAATATAGGTTAACACTATACAGGTGTCACATGTGGAGCCGGATCTGCTTATTATTCTACAACATATGATAACCCAAACTACAACCTAAAGGAGTAGGTTCAGTAAGACCCCTTTTTGGCCCCAAAATATAGCAGTTTTAGAAAATTGTGAACATGTAATCTTTAAGCTATATTTTGGAAAGTAAAATGCTTCTGCTACATAAATATGAGCTTTTTTTTGACAATACAATGCACAAATATCGCGTTCTAGCATCATTAAGTCATGATAAGTTACTGAAATCTTCAAAATTTTAGCATTTTGGTTAATTTTTAGACGGTTTCCGTCTAAAATGAAAGTGGCCGTATTCGTGTGCGTTCATAATATTGAAATGTAAGTTGTATTTGATGATAATACAAAACAAATATAAAGGTTGAGGATGAACACGGATGCGGCCACTTTCATTTTTGACAAAAACCATCTGAAAAGTTTTTTGGCATATTTGATAAATTTTTCATTTTTAAGCTTGAATCAGAGCGTTTTTAATGACTAAATCAGTTAAAATCTTTCACATAAACTAATCGAATCAATTGAAATAGGCACTTAAGTGTTTAAAAAGTGTTCAAAAACTTTCGTTAGATGAACCTGAAATTTGAGGCCAAAATCGGCCCTTACCGGACCTTCTCCTTTATTGTCATCTTTAGATACCTATGCTTTGTTCTGTTTACTGTTATTTGCCATTTGATCGTTTTTTCGTTTCTTTTTGACATAGCATTGTCAGTTTGTGTCCGACTTATGAGTATGAATGTCCCTTTGGTATTTTTTGCCTCTCCTTTAATATATATCATAAAATCATTGTTTTAAAGTAAGCGAGTCTGATAAACTCTATATATATATAGTTGTCGAATCTTTAAAAGAATCTTTTAAATTGGATATAAAAAAAGATAGATGAGAAGAAGAAGAAGAAAGAAAAACTTGCAAACAAGTAATTTCCCAAAAAAAAACCTATACCCCCCTTTAAAAAAAGTGTAGACTTTATATTATAGCCAATGAAAATACTGTAATGGCTTTGAATGAATACCAAGCACTTGATAATGGTTATTTTGTGTACAAAAAAATCGTCTAGGGTTTAAGATGACTATAGAAATTTATGGAGAAAAACAATGGTTTGAAATAGGCATTTGTCATAAATATGAAAATTGGCATGTGTGAAAATATCAAAATAAGTTGGTTTAGATTAATATCAAAAATGGTTCTCTTTGCAGATTTCAACATATTTTGAAAAGAACCCTCGTAGAAGAACTTTTACCCTTCAACGCTGATTAAAAAAGTTTCATACAGACTTAAAATCTGCAGAGTATAACCTTAGGCACCCATTTACATCTATATATGAGTGGTGCCAGATCATATTCCAAAAAGTACATCTCCAGAAACATTTCGGTATAATTGGTCTTATCTTTTTAAATTCTTTATTAAAATTTTAATAAGTAGTTTTCAATTATGCCAATGAAAAGAATAAATTATGAATGAATTGTATATAACGTATTTAACAAATAAAATGGCAAGTGTATTGAATTTTTGTTTAATTTTGACACAATTTAATGCAAAGATTCGTCAGGTAGACGCCTTCAAGAGCTCAGTCTATTTAGTATTATTGGTATGATATTGGAAAATTATTATATATAGAGAAAAATAAAATATGAAGGGCGCATTGTTTTGTCCAGGACAAAAGTTCTGAATTAGCTGAGCTCGTTAAAGTTTCGACATAGTGCTGTATTGTGAAAAAATGTTTGCTCAAGTGGTGTTCTTGACAAAGCCTATGCTTCTCAGCCTGAATATGATGGGATGGAGGTCAGTTTTTAAAGATCCTTTACAATTTTCATACAAAACAAAATTTCAAAAATATTATTGAAATTTTAAGTCAATACTTAAATTCAACATTATATAAAGAAACTTTTTTTTTATTTTAACAACTAGAAATGAAATTGAAATTAATAATGAGTAATATATTGAGGCGCGAATAGGATTTTTCTTTATATTTTTCTTGTATGACCAGAAGAAATTCAAACAAAGAACCCAACAGAGTAAGCAGTGTGTTATTGTGTGTGTGTTGGTATTAGGTACAAGGGATTCACTTCAAACATTGCTTCTATTGCTTGAACAGAAAGGTACTTATTTTATTCAGAAAAAACAAATGTTAATCAACAGTGCAAATATTGAAACATAGTTTCCAAGTGTAGTATGCAAAACGTTTTCATAGTTGTTAGCAAAATTTGGGCCGGTATTCATGACAACAAAAATATATGAAATCGAGCTCAGAACACTCCATATATCAAGGCTTAAATAATTGGTAGTGCAGCATTGTATGAAACTGACAATCTGCAACCACAACATATGTTTACATATAAATAAAATAGAATAGTTACATGCTTTTGTTTCAAAAGACTAAAAGTTTATTATTGTTTTTTTTTTTTTATCAAAGCCTTAATAATGGAGCAATTTGCAAACAAGCAAGGTCGTCGGTTGTTCAACGTTCTCAAGTTTACGAGCTTTACCCTTGTTTGAAGTTGAAAACCGAGCCTATATAAAATATAAAATATTTCCGGAAATGATTTTTCTTGAAAAACAAACTAGACGTGTAAAGCAAAAAACTATTTGATAACCTGTTCAAAAATGCGTTGATTGTTCAATTCAGTCGTCAGGTGCAAAGAAAAACAATTTGCATAGAACTTCGCAACACATTTAACAAAGATGATATTCATCCCCTCGTTTTTCGAAATTGCTCCTTGTAGCTACAGATACCTTCCAATCTTAGAAAATTACCGACAAACCTTTTTTATCAAATTGTTTTTCTTTCTTGCAATATAACCCCTCATTCCCCCCATCATTAAGTTTCAATAAGTGTTTTTAACTCATGTGTCCTATGTAGAACCTCTCTCTAGTAATTGACAGTATGACACGTTCTTCATTTTCAGTCTGAGAGGCGTTGAGGGGTGTAAACAAAGGTTTACTAACATAATGTTTTGAGCAAAAGTACATACTTGAAAACTTTTGACTGGTCTGGAATTCCGTTGAATGACTGAGTAAAGTTTTAGGTGCTTTAATTATTATCAAGTATCCGGTTGTTATATTTCGTTTTAATAAATGTTTTAATCAGGTGCACATATACATTGTTATAGTAAGCTAGTGTTGAAAAATTAATAAGTGAAAACTACGATGCGTTTAAATTCTAAATCACATTCGGTGCATTACTGGACTTATCAATGCAACCTAACTTATAAACAGAATCCAGATTATGTTTTAATTTGGAATTAATCTTTTTACTTAGTCTTCATATTATTGTTAATAGTTTTGTTATTTTGGCTTTTCGCTGTTTCTTTTTGTCTACGGTATCTGTGTATGTTCTCTTTGGTTTGATAATAGTTTGTTTTCTGAGATCGTTTTGCTTTGAAATATATTTTCCTTTATTAGTTTTTGATTAATTTAGGGGTTTTGAAGTTGATTATTTGTAATTATTTATTAATTATTTTTCATTTTGTTTATTTAAAACTACCTAATTTACACTGTAAAATCGATGTTCTGCGCACGCGGTGGACATGAACAACTTTTCGTCACGTGTTTCCAAGGCTACTTATACGTTGTTTTTTTTCTCCAAAATCATATACCATGAACTTGAGAAACAAATTTCTGCAGATGGTGTACGGTGTTGAAAACAACATTTGCACCGCGTGGTCATTTATTTCTTATTTGAAACATGACATGTTATTAAATTTTCTGCAATATTAGACGTCTTAGCGTTCAAGCAACAATGGGTTGCAATTTTAATAAGCTATGTCGAAGAATGGAAAAGTTTTCTTTTGCAATTTTGATTTAAATTACCAGACAAAAATTCAGAAAACCTTGTTTTCTATGCGATACCTTTTGCGTCTTTGAATCAAAACATTTATATGGATTATTAAAAATCAACGAATAGCAACGCCTGGTGAGATGGTAACCCCCACCCCTACGGCTCTCAACGCCGGTTCAAAGTGAGACTGTATCATAAAGAGATCATGTCAGAGCCAAGCTTCCTTTCGTCCATCATCCCATTTTAAAATCCGCTTCAACTCCTAGACCGCATGTCATTTGTTTGTAAAACTTTCACAGAATCTTAGCCACATGATAAACTGTATAACACTTATATTCCGTTTTTGCAACTCTCCATCCCAACGATTGGTTGATTTTGATGTAGTATAGGCTTTGCGGATCCAGTCATCTTAAAAAGGGGGATTCCCTACCCAGGACAAATGGGGGGGGGGGGGATTCAACTATATGTCCCCATTCAAATGCATTGATCGGCCAAACAAGGGTTGGGTTCCAACCCCAGAACCCCCCCCCCCCCCTTTTTGGATCCGCCAATGTACTCGCACATAATTCATAACAACCTCCTACATCCTTAATCATAATGTATTGGATCTTTCTCAGAATGATAATAATCATTGTGCATGTGTCTTTTAAATGTTTAATTTTGCGGGGTTCTCATTAGAATATCATGGACTCCATAAGAGGGGCCGGTATCAATTAGTGAATTTTGCAGTACCTCTAGTTCATATACATATATTCAACATCATTTTTTGTAGGTGATAATAATGTATCATTTTAGAAAATAAGTACTGAATACATGATAACCAAAAAAAATAAAAATAAGGCAAAGTTGACATTGGAACAACTACTTACTAGAGTCCACCAGATTCTGATATGACAGTGGTATATATTCAAAATAAAAATAAGGAGATGTGGTATGATTGCCAGTGAGACAACCAGGGCCGTAACTACCTATGAGGCAGGGGAGGCATTCCCTGAAATTTCTACACCAAAATTGTTTTTTTAAATAATAAAATGAAATATGTACACGAAGAACTTGAATTTATATTATAAACAACACAAGTTTACAGTTTTAACAGTGTTATCATGATACGTGATATACCTGTCATTTTCCGGATTTTTGATCGAAAGTTAACCGTTTTAATATAGTTTTATTTATTTTTTCGTGTGGCCGTCTGTCTTTTATTCAGTATATATTCGTACGAGAACACATATGAAACTTTGCTTTCGAAAATTTTGAATAAAACTTAACTATTCACATTCATTTAGGGGCTCAATTATTAAGCAGAGGAAGTTCCCTTCGTATTGTGACTCTTTTATGATATCGGAAATTCGTTACCGGCTGAATCAGCTGTTGTGTCGTTTTTTTTAACGTCACCCGATCGTACGAGAACATTATGGCCAATGCCTTAATTAGTCGTTAAACACTCCCATTCGTTGTAGCAGGGACTTTCTATACTAAGTATCTACTTACAATAGAAAGTCCCTGGTTGTAGTTATATACATGTCTGTTCAGCTTACAACGATGTTGAAATTCAAGGTCCTCGATAAAAAAAATATCTTGCGTTCTATGATCTTGCTTTATATGGTTTTTTTTTAAAACTTACGGTACCAGTTTGATTTCTAACAAAATTATCTTTAAATACAGATAATGATTGTTTGCATAAAAATTGCTTCCAGGATCCAGCAATACTGATGTATTTCACACATGAAGTAAAGAAATCGAAGGAAACGGGTTATTTTTAAACATTTTAACGAGAGAAAAAAATCGGCGGTCACAATGTATTTAATGTTAATAATTATAGGTCAAAGTACGGCCATCAAGACGGAGCCTTGGCTTACCCCGAACAGCAATCTCAGGCTCAGACAGCTTGTTTTTGCATAAAAATTGCTTCCAGGTTCAAGCAATACTGACGTTTCTAAAAGTAAGGAAATCGAAGGAATACGGGTTATTTTTAGCCATTTTACCGAGAAAAAAAAAATTGTCGGAGGGCTGCGCCACCAACCCTCCTCTCTTGGGGGCCTCAATCGGCGGCCACCAAACCCCTGCCTCCCCTGAATTCGAACCCTAGTTACGGCCCTGACAACTATCCACCAAAGTCAAGCAATTATAGGCAACCGTACAGTCTTCGACAATGAAAAACCAATACCGTATGGTCGGCTGTAAAAGTGTGTGACATATATATATTATATGAAACAATTCAATTGGGAATCCAACGGTGTAAATTATAACAAAACATTTTTCAAAAACCAAATATGACAGACATGAACTACAGGTTCCTTGCTTGGTCTCCCCTAACTGGCCTTGGACAGTGGTGTAAAAGTACACCATATATAAAAACAAACTATGAAAATCAGTTGAAAAAGGCTAAACTCATTTGATGGATACAAATAGAAATATACATTTAACAAAAACAAAGCGTGGACGTGGACGGGTACTTTTACATCCACACAATAAAACGACACTAAGCATCCAATGAATTTAGTGTAAATAGTTATCAAAGGTACCAGGATTATAATTTAGTACGCCAGACGCGCGTTTCGTCTACATAAGACTCATCAGTGACGCTCATATCAAAATAAACCGTCATCAACATTTAGAGAAAAGCATTACCTTGTGTAATGCCAAACTAATTAAGCACTTACAAATGCATATAATATAGAAACAAAAAAGATGAAGCCGTTTTTAACTTTAATTGCTTTCCTTTTTAATCACATTGAATACGTCATTTTGCATATCAATTTGGGAGCAATGACATTAAACATTAAAAAAAATTCTGACAAACGGTATAAAACATTAAAAGTTCGTATTTAAATAGATTTGTAAATTTCTACATGAAAAATGTATGCATATGAAATATGAGGCATAAAATTATAATTTTCAATTCTCAACAGGTCTCTACTTAAATCATATAATAAACACCTGCAAAATATTATATCTTCTGTAGTTAAATTCATTAAAACTGTCACACGTTTAACTCCGTGTCGATTTCTTTTGAAATTTACATTTATCGGAAAATTTCATATGGTATAATATTATGAAGATCATATCGAGCGAAAAATTGAATCTGACCGGCTGAAGTATTAGCAGTGAGGTTTTCATTCTTCGCATTGTCCATATTTTTGCACCTGCGATTAATGCATAAAGTGTCTTTGATCACAATATGTGTGTGGTATGCTGAGGAAAGAACAGGAGCGTTTATACAGATTATGATTGAAAACCATAGATCGATTTAGTGAATTATTCCTTTACTATATTTGACACAACAAAACATATTGTTTTTAGCAAAGACATGGCATTACGAGGGTCTATCATCCCTATAACGTCGATTTTGTTAATATATTATATTGCTGTATGTATGTATCATAACTAATACGGGATTGTCTTGTGATAAAATTACGAATATGACAAATGAAACAAATATGAAACAAATCGAGGGAGGACCTGGGTCGATCGGTGTGACTGAGAGCCAGATAATATAGACCAACACACGAGACTCCTTTTTATAATGACGAAATTGCGAAATATCGTCTAAAATGCATATGACGTCCACATGCTAGAGACATATATTCTAAATTAAAAGAATGCAGAGACACATAAACATTAAAATTTGAGTTTTATTTAAGATCAAATACTTGTTTAAATTTCATAAAAGTAGAATAGAATTCATGAACGAAAATGTTGCAGTCATATCAAAACCTGTAGGACCCCCCCCCCCCCCCCCCCCCCACCCATGAACAATATGAAAATAAGAGTATTTTTATGCGTTTACTTTTCTACATTGGCTAGAGGTATAGGGGGAGGGTTGAGATCTCATAAACATGTTTAACCCCGCCGCATTTTTGCGCCTGTCCCAAGTCAGGAGCCTCTGGCCTTTGTTAGTCTTCTCTGTGATTATTTTGATTTTAGTTTCTTGTGTACAATTTGGAAATAAGTATGTCGTTCATTATCACTGAACTAGTATGTATTTGTTTAGGGGCCAGCTGAATGACGTCTCCGGGTGCGGGAATCTCTCGCTACATTTAAGACCTGTTGGTGACCTTCTGCTGTTGTTTTTTCTATGGTCGGGTTGTTGTCTCATTGATACATTCCTCATTTCCATTCTCAATTTTATGATGTGATAAAACTAAAGATTTAAATGAAACAACTATACATTTGATCAACAGAGGCCGAATCGCGTAGATGTTGTCTTCCGGTTACGCATGTACTATTTGCCACTGGACGTTATAAACTCCTAGCCATCATCACCGGAATCATCTCTCATTATGTTTTCTCTTGCAGACCGAGGTTAGCTAGAGTATGGAACTATGGTATTCCTGGAGTCCTGGACTAATCCAGTTCTTGCAGCTGTAAAAAAAAACATTGCTAAAGTGGGACGTCTTTTTGGCTGCGTGATGTATATTTCGCAGCCACGTCCGTTTGGGAATAGAATAGGTGAAAACCGATGCCTCGTGTGTGGTGAGTTTAACGCTCTCTGTATGTCTGTAGCGATTCCTTGTAACATCTCTATTATTTGTGATTAGATAATAAATAACCGTAGGTGGTCAGTTGCTTGTATTAATTCACCTCCTATTAAAAAAAAACATTTTGTTTGCAGTGGCGTAAAAGTATCTGCCCTTCATCCCGAGTGACTCTTCTACCAATTTGTTCAATTGTGTATTGCTGTCGTTCTGAATATGCATGAAATAGTTGCCACTGGACATTACACAAGCACTGCATTTAAACTTCTTATCAATAACTATATATATAGAGGCATATCGATCCAAGGGAAGTAAACCAATGTTGCATATCGAACTGTTTTCTTACAGCATGGACTTCGTAGTGCACTCAGGGTCCTGTGGATGACTACTAAATAATTTTATTTTTAAAACTATATATACACGTGACGCCGTCCCTTTATATCTTTTTTCTTGAAGGGATGGGGTGTTTTATATGAATTGTCTTGAAAATAGTAAGGTGAAAAAAAGAATATTTAAAAACAATATAATGTATAGCAAAAGCAACACCGATTTGTATCTTTTTTACTAGAATACATTTGTATATTATTTAAGTCAGATGAACAAGCACTTTGTCCTGAAAGAGATATCCACGCCCACCTCCCTTCTATTATGTCTATGGCGTATTTTATAGAGAGATATTTTTATACGCTAAAGTTGTTTTCCTAACATATTTACTGGTTATTATATATTCACGAATAAGAAATCAAACGAAATAATTATTACTTGAAACACAAGGAAAATTAAATAGAAAATTACAGTGACCGATATCTCATTATATTCAATATAGAACAATTGAATTCCGTATTCATTTCTTCGTAAGGTTTGAAATGCAGTATATATTTTCTAAATTACGATAGAAAATAATTTGAAGTGCATTTAAGCAGAATTTTATTGCACTTGCATCATTCAAATGGATTACAATTTCTGTAACAAGGATTAATATTAAAATAAGTTGTAGTCATAAATTTAAAATTTAACCGGATGTCTTAGCAAAGCTATGCCAGCCTACTGGTCACGTGGATATCAAATATTGGGACACGGAACTTATTGAACCTGTCCGCGCGTGCGTAATTATGAACGTGCGTATTATATGTCAACATGTATGTCCATGCTTGCGATTCAGAAATTGGAGGACTTCATAACAGTAAATAAATTATATGATTTTTAGCTCACCTGGCCCGAAGGGCCAAGTGAGCTTTTCTCATCACTTGGCGTCCGGCGTCCGGCGTCGTCGTCCGTCGTCGTCGTCCGTCGTCGTCGTCCGGCGTTAACTTTTACAAAAATCTTCTCCTCTGAAACTACTGGGCCAAATTTAACCAAACTTGACCACAATCATCATTGGGGTATCTAGTTTAAAAATTGTGTCCGGTGACCCCGCCAACTAACCAAGATGGCCGCCATGGCTATAAATAGAACATAGGGGTAAAATGCAGTTTTTGGCTTATAACTCAAAAACCAAAGCATTTAGGGCAAATCTGACATGGGGTAATATTGTTAATCAGGTTAAGATCTATCTGCCCTGAAATTTTCAGATGAATCTGACATTCCGTTGTTAGGTTGCTGCCCCTGAATTCGTAATTTTAAGGAAATTTTGTTGTTTTTGGTTATTATCTTGAATATTATTTCAGATAGAGATAAACTGTAAAAAGCAATAATGTTCAGCAAAGTAAGATCTACAAATAAGTCAACATGACCAAAATGATCAGTTGACCACTTTAGGAGTTATTGCCCTTTATAGTCAATTTTTAACCATTTTTCGTAAATCTTAGTAATCTTTTAGAAAAATCTTCTCCTCTGAAACTGCTGGGCCAAATTATTTGAAACTTGGCCACAATCATCATTGGGGTATCTAGTTTAAAAATTGTGTCCAGTGACCCCGCCAACTAACCAAGAAGACCGCCATGGCTATAAATAGAACATAGGGGTAAAATGCAGTTTTTGGCTTATAACTCAAAAACCAAAGCATTTAGAGCAAATCTGACATTGGGTAAAATTGTTAATCAGGTGAAGTTCATCTGCCCTGAAATTTTCAGATGAATTGGACAACCTGTTTTTGGGTTGCGGCCCCTGAATTGGTAATTTTAAGGAAATTTTGCTGTTTTTGGTTATTATATTGAATATTATTATAGATATAGGTAAACTGTAAACAGCAATAATGTTCAGCAAGGTCAGATTTACAAATAAGTCAACATGACCAAAATGGTCAGTTGACCTCTTTAGGAGTTATTGCCCTTTAAAGTCAATTTTTAACCATTTTTCGTAAATTTTATATATCTTTTACTAAAATCTTCTTCTCTGAAACTGCTGTGCCAAATTGATCCAAACTTGGCCACAATCATCTTTGGGGTTTCTTGTTTAAAAAATGTGTCCGGTGACCTGGCCATCAAACCAAGATGGCCGCCACGGCTAAAATAGAACATAGGGGTAAAATGCAGTTTTTGGCTTATAACTCAAAAACCAAATAATTTAGAGAAAATCTGACATGAAGTAAAATTGTTAATCAGGTCAAGATCTATCTGCCCTGAAATTTTCAGATGAATTGGACAACCTGTTTTTGGGTTGCGGCCCTGAATTGGTAATTTTAAGGAAATTTTGCTGTTTTATATTGAATATTATTATAGATATAGGTAAACTGTAAACAGCAATAATGTTCAGCAAAGTAAGATCTACAAATAAGTCAACATGAACGAAATGGTCAATTGACCCCTGTAGGAGTTATTGACCTTTGTAGTCAATTTTCAATCTGCTTCCTTTGTTTAATATTCACATAGACCAAGGTGAGCGACACAGGCTCTTTAGAGCCTCTAGTTAATTTTAGTTGCTTGTGTATAATTCGGAGTTTAGTATGGCGTCCATTTCACTGAACTAGTATATTGGTTTAGGAACCAGCTGAAGGACCCCTTAAGATGCGGGAGTTTCTCGCTGCATTGAAGACCTATAAGTGACCTTCTGCTATGTCTGTTCTATGGCCGGGTTGTTGTCTCTTTGACACATTCCTTTATTTCCATTTTCAATTTAGAATATGGAGTATTTCCGTATTAAAGTTATTATGAAACGTGTGTATACGCACAGTCTATCTAATGCATTTTAGTATGCTTTTACTTTGTATTCCTACAACTGATTTGGTGCCATTTCTAATGGACTGAACGTTCTCGATCGTATAATTGAAGTCGGTAACCGGTACTGATATACTGAAGTCTTCTTGATTCAAATATCTGTAATAAGTCTCTGAAATTTTTGTTAAAAAGACTTAAATAATTTGTCAGACTTCAGTGCGGGAGTTTCTCGCTGCATGCATTGCGGACCCATTGGTGTCCTTCGGCTGTTGTCTGCTCTATGGTCGGGTTGTTGTCTCTTTGACATATTTCCAATTTCCATTCTCAATTTTATTCCGAGTGATAGTTAACTATCCATAATGTTCCTGTATAACAAATGAAATCCAACGTTGGTACATTATTTAGCATGATATATATATATAAACAAGAATATTTGATACAGAAGTTTGCTAGATACCAAACATCGTACATTAAATTTCGTGTAAAACTTTGTAGCTGAAATGTTTACAGTTTTCCCTTTCCTAAGGTCATTAAGAACAAAACAATTTGGTTAACAACTTTTGTGCACACCATAACAAGACATGTTTGCAATTTCCACATACCACAAAATTTATAAATAATGTCAAAAGAATTACATTTAAACAATTTTCTAGCCACATTCTTCGTCATTGTTTGTATATAAAATAGTGTTATTTGAAAAAGAAATATCAATTGGATACACTAATAGGCTGAAAGCGAATGCTTGTAAACTTAAAAAAAGGAAACCCTTTGAAGAAAATACTATGTATTTTATAAGCTACTAATCAAAGCAATAGAGGACTCGTTTACCGTTGCAAATATGGTGATTTTTCACGGCAAATTTACCATACAGAAAGAAGTCAGCTGCAAAAAACACGACTGACGAAACTGATATTTTCAATAACATATTAACAGGAGTATGTAATTCGATTATTCCGCTTCGGCAACGACTCGGTAAAATTCTCTGTAGCTTGTTCTAACATCAGAGTCACGTGATGGTATGAGATAATACTGTGTCTATTTACAAAGGAATAAAACATGTAGACCTGTCATCATACGAGTATGTAGAATAAATTTCATAAAGTTTTTATGGGTTTGTCATCAAGTAAATATGGGATGATGTCATATTATATATTTCGATGCATATCGATAGCCGTGAATATGTGAAGATATTGTTCATTAAACACTAGAACAGAGATGATTTGAAGAGATGTTTTTATTTAAGTTTATATATATTTTTTTAATATGGAAACTAATCAAATGACTCTCTGATGCTGTTTTCTGCGTTTTGGTCGGATTGTTGTCTCTTTGATACATTCCCAATTTCCATTCTCAATTTTACATACATGTATATACATATGACGTATTTCCTTATACAAAATTCATGAACTTCTGTTGTGTGGTTTCAGAGGAGTTGCGATGAAATACTATTGCAGAATTATATATAGGCCAAAATTCTATGTTCCAAGGGCATAGTTCAAAGAAAAAAACTCAGTTTAATCAGTATTTCCTGTCGAATTGCACATCAGTTTGTCCTTATTATTTACAAAGTTTCATGAAATACTTTTGTGTAGTCTCAAAAGAGTAGCAACGACAAACTGTTGCAGTAGTAATATATTGAGGCTCACATTTAGGTATTTAGTTCAAAGGGCATAACTCCTGGAAAAAATTTTGAATAATTATTTTCTTGATGATATATATGTACATCTTCAGAGTAGTCCTTATTATCTACAACGTTTCTTGAGATTCTGTTGTTTATTTTTAAGTGATTTTCGCTGAAAATCAATGCTTATCTGCATACACGTATAAAAATTAAGGTCTTGCAGAAAGGTGATTTAAAAAGTTATAAATCCCTTCATGCCAACCAAAATGCAGGCTAATAAATCATGCTCATTACACGAGTCTGCCAATGGTGTATGCTTTTTTTATATACAAAATAGCTATAGAGAATAATTGACTTCAAAATTATAAAGATTTGAGAAAATGGGCCAAATGATGAAAGAATAGAGACGAATTGGGTTCACAAGTATAGGTGTCAGACTACCAATTTAACCGTCCACTACAAGATAAACAAGTCCCAATTCATGTGACAAGGAACCAATGAAAAAGGTTTGAAATGACAGGGATCCTTCAAGTATTTATTCTTACTTTCTTTCTCTGTTCTTAATGAATTTTGTTCAGTATTCTCTATTCTTTATTCTGTTTTGTGTGTTAAAAACTGTTTGCGTATGTTGCTCTATTCTTTATTGTTTTTCTGTTGTATTCATGGTATTGGACCTGTGATTATTCTTTATTCTGTATTTATGCAAACCAAATTCTTATAAATAGTCTCTTCCCAGTTACAGATGATAAATTTATACCCCAAAATATGCATATACCATTTATTGTAGTAGGTATTTATCAAACTGAGATTGATACGCATACAAGAATGATAGTTCTCCGTATTAAGGAGAGAGATACATGGAATATTACAATTGTACATTGTACAATAACACTCGTTTCATTTCATATTCCTGTATATCCCCACAGAGAAAATTATGGCAGACAAAATCCCAACTTTATTTGAACTATTTCAGCACAATATCAGGGACCAACAAAGAATTGTCATACCCATGGAATCATATATTGAGGACTGCACTTCACAATGGACCCGAAATACTCTAATTACGTTGGACATTGACAGCATTCTTACAAAATCATTCGATCCTATGGATTTGATCTCCTTTTCTTTTAGTGTAAACGATCCAAAAATGTTAAGTCGCGTTGAACGTTGTAAAACGGCAATGGCCAAACATAGTATAATAGGATTTGATACTCCTTGTAATGTGTTAGATGCTGGTGAAGTTGAAAATATTGAACCCTGTGCAGCTTTTGGAATGATGGTAGCTGATTTTAAAAATCGTCATTATTATGATATAAGTAGATGGAACATTCAGCCACCTCATTGTGATGACAAATTAGATATACAGTTATATCAGAAGTAATTTTGAATTAGTTAATCATGTGATATAGCTTATTAATTTGCATGTTTTGGGATTGGAGTCCAGAGTGATTTTTTCTTTGGCCAGCTCATGGCTATTTTATTTTTATTTATGGGGGTTCCAACCATAAGTCCCCATTCAAAAACTGTAAACCAACTTATTTTCGTGGATACTTTATTTCGTGTTTAGCCCTTTCAAGTCCATTTCGCGGCGTTTTAATTTTGCGAATCTCAAATTTACTTGATGTAGTTACATAAAAGTTCTACATATTCGAGACGATTTATTATCGCAAAAAATTATGACTAGCATACTGCCATCCATAAAAAGTCCAGGTTCAAAATACTTTAAAATATTACACGAGAGATCGACAAGGCGTAGAAACTTCATCCCAAAAATCCATACTTACTCGTGAAAGTCACGAAAATAAATCGTTTGCGAAAATAAGTTGGTTTACAGTACATTCATTGACATTGATCATCCCAAATAAGGAAGGTTAAAACCCCCTCAACCTCACCCATCGATCCACCATTGCCACTTGTGCAAATTTTGTTCTTTCTTAAGAACTTAAAAGTCAGGGAAGGGTAGTGTAATTAGCTTTCTCTTTTAACTGAAAGGGGTAGGAGTTGGTCTCATCCTTATTTCCCGAAAGAATAAATGTCATATTATATCCCAAATTTGCATAAAAATTATGCGTCCGTTTCTGCATCACAATTTTGACTAAATCCTGAAGTTTAGGCAAATATCTGGGTCTTCCCAAATTCCCTCTAATTAATTAACTCAATCCTGAATTCCCCAAATAGGTCTTTCTATCCATCTTTAATTTTTACTTCCTCATATAAGACAAGTGCATTGCAGCTTTTATTTGCCAGATGATGACTTTCACTTGTCCTAAACAGGTGGACAGGCGTTAATGTTGAACCCTGCATTTAACATCATGGAAAGTGATTTGATTATACTATCTTCTTGAGATAAAAGTTAATACTAGAGGATATTTTTTTTTTATTACACTTTTTTTAGATTTCAAGTTTATCATTTTTGTACATATGCATATGTCTCAGAATATTTTTTTCTGATATACCGGTACCCTTAATATAAGAAATATAAGTTATATTAAGGTACAATATATATATAGGAATATTTTTTTCTCAGACAAGTGCCTGTGTTTATGTAGAATGACTTTCTTATTACATGTATATACATGTACATGTATTCTTCAGATTTCAAGTTCATGTAAAATGATTTTCTTATTTTATATTCTTCAGATTTCAAGTTCATATAGATTTTAATATTTTATATTATTCAGATTTCAAGTTCATGTAGAATGATTTTCTTTTGAATGTTATTTTATCTGCTTAAAATCTTAAATTCTTAGAAAATGATTTGCATCTTTTTCTCTTCCTTAGATTTCAAGTTCATGGAGAATTATTCGCACAGAACCTGATCAACATTAGTATGATAAGAGAAAAACAAGAAATAACAGAAGGAATGTATCAAAGCTTGTTTCAAGAATTTGCTGCAATGTTTGGATTGACAAGTTTGTACGTACCCAATCTTATACAAATTTACATATTTTACATGTATGTACATGTATAAAAATGTTCAAATATATGAGCATTAACAACATCTTAATGTCAAAGTACATTTTTAAAATCAGTCCTATATGTACATTTATATATTATGGTTTAAGAGAGACAACTCCAAATAATTTTTAAGAAATTACAGCATTGATTTTTTTACACATTCTTTCTAGGAGATAAGCACGGTTTTGTCCAAGGTATTAACATGTTTAACCATATGGGAGATTTCTTTGTGATCATGTGATTGTCCAATACTATTTTGCTGTCCAGAATAGTATTGATCTTCAAATATAAGACCAAATTGTGAATTCAGACCAAACATTATACCATATTTTTAATCATCTTCCAAAATATCAAGGAAATATACATGTTTGCATAACTAAAATATGATCTTAATCATAGAAGGACATTAGACTAGAGAAAACAGTATCCATAGGTTATATATTTTTCTTTTAAAACCATCATTTCAAGATCCTTTTACATTGTAGTTAGTGATTATTAAATTAATTGAAAAAAAAAGTTATTTGTCAAAACATTTGTAAAGATTTCTTTTTTAGGAAGTTTGTCTAGACCCTGTTAGTTAGAACCAAATAAATTGACCAGAAAAAGCAAGATATTTACCAGAACATTTGTGAAATAAGTTTTTTATTTTTAGGAGTTCCTCTCTATTAAGAGCAGCAAGTATTGAAATTGGGAATGCTACAGTTACCTCCCTTCCAGACTTAATTTTCCCAGATGTCACTCATACAGATAAAGATGATGAAAGGTTAAAGATACTGGCCCTCTCTAAGGTATGTTTATTTGTATACGTGCAAGATTGATTATTTTTAGGCAATGTTTTGAAACCTTTATGGGATAGGTCAAACATTTAACATTTTTAGATTTTTTTTAGAATTTTTAATTTACTTGTCCGTGTAGCATGATTTGATTTAGAGGAAACTCAATACTTGGTACTTTAATATATATTTTTACATATTAAGCTATGGTGTTAGCCCTGTATAACCACAGGTTATTCAAGTGTTAATACTAGGCCCTTAAAGGACCACTGGCCTGCAATGTATAATTTTTTTGGATATACATGTATATGAGATGTGAGAAGTGTCTGAAATATGGGTTACTCAGTGAAAAAGACACCATCAATATATCTGAAAGTAAAATTAAAGAATTGTGCAAGGTGCTTTTTCTATTCTTCTCTAAGAAGAGTTTGAAAGAATTCTGAAGGAGTACAAAAACAAATATGTAAGCACATAAATGTCAATACATGAGATGAAAAATTATTTAGAAAATTAAACAAAGCAAAAAAAAGACAGGGCAAAATAAATGATAAACAACTAAAAAAAATACACACAGAAAACATTAAATTGAGCAACATGAACTCTTGGTATAGATCTGTGTCCGAAATTTATTATGAGTCAAATATTTAATTACAAGTCAATCCAAATTCAGACCTGTATCAGGCACAAATATTGTGTCCATTTCTGTTTTGGATTGGACCTCTGTGGTCGTATCCAGCTGTGCTCGGCGAAGTAATTTATTTAAATATTAAAGTATACATTTGTACAAACTGTTTATTGATTTACTTTTTTTACTGATAATGTTCTTACTCAATGTCTACACAGTGACTATATATATAGCTAATTGACGCGACACAACCAAACTGATTGTACAAATTTCACCAAGCTGTCCTCACAGACATTATCCTGTTGCTATCCAAAATTCCTGGAGAGAACTCTGGTTATCCAATAGAGAAGGTCTGTCATTAATTTGTCACATGTTTAGACATCCATACATGCATACAAACAAAAACAAAACAATGTAGAAACAAATACTGTAAATTCAGAAATTATTGCGTGCATTTATTATTGCGATTTTGTCATTTTACATTTGAATGCGATTTTAATTTTTACGATTTTGAGAAAAGTCATGCTTAATTCAGTTAAAATATTACAAAATGCGAGTTTTAATTATTGCGTTTACAACTCAGTCGCATTATTCGCAATAATAAAAACCTCGCAATAATTTCTGATTTTACAGTAGAGCAATATCCAATAAAAAGCGATCTCAATGGTACCTTTTTATAGCTTGGTCTGATAACTTTTACTGTATTTACAGATTAAGGTGGGACCTAACACTACAGGGAGATAACTCTGTAAAATCAGTTAAAGGTTTTAATTACGTTGTGTTGTAAAGGGAGTATTAAGCTTCTCAATGATTAAAATTGGTGTTTGTCAAACTGCGATATAACCAGTGTAATTTTTCTGATAAAATGGTTGGTTCAAAACTTTTAAAATTTAAAATTTTTGTTAAAGGGTCAAAGTAAATACTTTGTCAAATTTTTATGAAAATTAAACGAGCCAAAATAATTTTAGTGAAAGTGTTGGGTACCACCTTAAGGTAAACTTTCTTTGTATTTATTTACAGGTTAAACTGAGATTTCATTGTATTTACAGGTTACAAAAGATTTTAGGAGAAGAGAAGAATTATTTCCTGTTGATCAGGATAATAACAGAAAGAGAAAAAGAAGAGGAGATGAAGAGAAAGTTATACAGCATCTAGATGAAGAATTACAAGGACAGCATGGTGGGGAACTCTTAGTTCATTTCCCACTGTCTGAGAATAATGGTCTTTAGGAATTATTGTTCAGAAGACACATGTAAGCATTGTAATTGTTAAACTCTTTATTAAGTATACAGAGGCAGATTTAGAGGGTTTTTCAAGGGGCCTGGGTCCCCCTTTTGTGGGAAAAATTGGTTGATTATAAAGGGAACTACTGAAGCATGTCTCAAGCAACCCCCTCTTAGGAAGTCTGTCCTCCCCTTATGAAAATCTCTTGATCCGCCACTAGTACACCTAGAAGCTTGATTATTTTATTAATGTTGATTCAATGAGTGCTATTTGGCTTATGAGACATATTATAGGTTTTGGACCCACCAATACAGAGCTCATGTAAGTATAGCACAACCTGTGACTTACTCTTAGTAATTTCCCATATCTGCTATGGTCTACATCCAATGGTGGTCATTTATTGGGGGTCATAAAGCTGGGATGTTGGCAATTTATTGGGATCATAAAACATTGACTGGTGGTCAAGCTAATTATTTGGTTTATTCCCGATTGTCCCACTTTTTAAAATTTTAGAGTTCTGATTGTCCCACATGAAAAGTTCTGATTGTCCCACATGAAAAGTTCTGATTGTCCCACATTATTTTATTAAGTGAAATGTTATTAAACAAACAGTAGACTTTGTGTTTGTTTTGTTAAAATAACAAGAATTGATTATTTCCTTTTCAAAGTAAGTTATTTTTGGATTATATCCATTTTATTCAGTAAAAGTTATGATATATTTTTTTTATTATTATGAATTTATGCACTTTTCATTCAATAATATAACATTTCGTATTTAAAATCATATCTTAAATGTTACTTTAATTTATAGAATAAATACAAATACCAACATTTATAAAAAGTTTTTTTTTTTAAATTCTAAATAAATAAATATCAAAATAATGCATACATTTTAAAAAAAAGTAAATAAATTTAACATTTTTTGTTTAAATTCTAAAAATTAAAATAATGCATACATTTGAAGAAGAGTATAAATTCAACTATTTGCACCTTGAACAACATACCAATTGGATGCAACCTAGTACACAACCATCCCCCAAACCCAGCCACACTAGAGGTCACCAAATTATTGCAACACAAAAAGAAAAGATGAAGAGCAGATACTACTTCTGTACCAGCAATCTACAAACAGGAAATAGCCAAGCTTCGTACACCAGAATGGAAAGACGATACCCAACAGATGGTTGAACAGCTCACAACTTTTCCTTCTATAAAATCCAGTTTTTATCGTCAACCACATCTACCAACATCTCTACTGAACAGTGACCTCAATGATGAGTGGACTCAAACAACAGCTGCCGAAAGATTTCTGCCAATCAATGATGTTACATACGATAAGATACTTGTATTCGCCACTGACAACCACCTACTACACATGGCAAACAACGATAACAATATAATCTATGATGATGGTACCTTCTACACATGTCCATCAATCTTTGAATAGCTATACACTCTGCATGCACTAATTGATGTTTCCACTGGTTTTTGCACTATTACATAGGAAGTCAAAGGACATCTATACCAGATTCTTCTCACTACTGAAGACTAAAGACTGCTTGCACCCAACGCCAGATTCAACTGAATCCAACAACTTTCTTCATAGATGAAGTCACTGCGTACTGGGTTGAAGCAAACAGACAGCTATGGAATCATTATCAACCAGAAGGACCAAGGACAAAAACCCACTCAGAAGGATGGCACAGCGGTTTGAAAAAGATGATCCAAGTGCCACACCCAACTGCAGAATGGTGATATTACCGTATTTCAGTTTGCAGACACTGCCTCTTATTTGTTACATTTGGACTTGATTTGTTACAATTCTATATGATATTTTGTATTGTGTATCATTATGCTTTAGTATACTTATGTATTATGTATTCTTTATTGTTGAACCTTCTATAATATGTGTGCTTTATATTATCAATTGTGTTCCAAAATACTGGTTTGAAACCAATTATCATACATTAATGAAGAAACGAGTAGTGCTTGATATCTGATATTTTATGACTTTACATTATATTCTATGTTTGCTGTTATTTCATATTAATATGTGCAAAATAAAATATTTTATAATTATTTTATGTTCTTTTTTTCAGATTTTACAAGAAAATGATTAGTTACCTGTAATAACCTTCTTTACACTATAAAAACTGATTAATCACAATCAAAACAATTCCCGATTGTCCCACAACTAAACTTCCCAATTGTCCCACAAACATCTTCCCGATTGTCCCACAAAATTCCACTACCTTTTTACCTGTAATTTCAAAACGTGGGACAATCGGGAAGACACCAATTATTTTCACTGATTTTTATCCTTTTATTAAAAAGATGTACAAATGATATCCTTTATCAGTACTTTACCTGCATAGGTAAATTATTTTTTTGTCCCGTTGTGAATAAGTTTTGTTTAAAGATTGAAATTTAGTTTTTTGTTACTTAAAAAAAAACAATTGTACCATTGTGTACCAACAATACTATTTACATTTTACAATGATAATTTTGTATTCATTTATTTTAAGCTTACATCCTATCGATTTGTATTACCTGAACTTCATTTTTAAAGGCGGTTAAATGGCCCTTCACTAAACATTCTTTGATATTTAAAGATTTTGTTTTCTGTTGTCCAACTGTCCATGGTCAGACGTAAAAATCTTCTCTTCTGAAAAAAACTATACTTATTTCAACCAAATTTGTTGTTTGTGGTTTTTATTATATTCCATCACGAAACATTGTAGACATATCTCAAAGGGGCACTAGCTGTCAAATTCATGTTCACGGATTTTAATTAAATTCTCATATTTGATTTATAACAATGTAAAACATTTATCCAAACTATTAAAAGTCTAAAATAAACAATTAACAGGGCACGAGCATAAAAACACGTAGGTTCGTTTCATGTATATTTTAGTCTAGACGCCATCTAATTAATTATCAAGTTGACCTCTTAAGTCATCCGATGACCATATAAGCAATGGAAACCTAAATATAGATATAAATAGATTAAACAACTGGTGCTGTTGGATTATTCTTGGTCTATTTAATTTCATATTATAGATGAAAAATAAATGTTTATCATCGTTTTTACCTGTACAAGAAAGATTTTTTGTGGATCGAATTAGTCAATCAAAAGATTTACCTTTGTTTCACTTTCAATGTTGACATTCTTTTCCTTTAAATAACGTTACACATACAATTCACCTGTTATCCATCTCAAGCTAAGGGGTTCAATTAAAGTTCACATGAATACAGATACAATGAGGTAAAATTATTCACTTGCAAGTGAATAATTCATAATCACTGTTTTTTTTAGCTCATTTTGACAAAATTGAACCATACTGGCTGCTAAAAACTAAGTATTATTTCACTATTTGCATTTCATTAGTGATTGGGAAAAAAAAATAATATATTATATTTAATCTCCCAGTAAGTATTTTAACTGAAAGGAAATTTAATCTGCCAATTAGCCAAAAGTGGAATTAATTATTTGTTCTACATGTATTATATAACAAAGGAGAATCAAAGTGTTAAGTATAATACATGATATTATTTTTCAGATAACATTTTCTTATTTCCAATGCAACAAGATACAGTTTGAGGAAGTGAAATCAAGAGACCGTCACATAAACAAACCAGTTATTTACTATAGCAGACCATACAATTACTTGAAGGCAGCAGATCGAGAGGAAATAATAAGACCTTTGTTAACTTTAGGGTTCATTCAGCATTCTCCTTGTTGTGTCAGTAGGAGGGAACCGTATATTGAGACTGTTGATTAATAAGGGGAATATGCTGTCATTTTGATTTTCCATTAGACCTTTGTTAACATTGGGGTTCATCCAGCATTCTCCATGTTGTATCAGTAGAAATGAGCCTTATATTGAGACTATGGATTAATAAGGGGAGATGCTGTCCCTTTCATTTTCCATCAGACAGTTGAAAGCTGTCAATAACTGGATAAACAAAGAACAGTTGGTAAATTCTGGTTGAACAAAGCTCATTCTAATTAGGAGATTGACTCCTATGGAAACAGGACCTGTACAGATTTGAGTATTTACCAAGAACAGATTTAAAAGAACGTAAAGAGCTTTACCATACAGAAATTGGTACATGTGTATTTTGTGAACATTTCCTTTTAAACGAATAAGACCTTTAGAATCAGTGATTTCCATCCAAAACTCATCAGCATAAGAAATTAAAGTTGGCAGACAAATAAATAATGTTGAATGAATAACCTCTGGAGCATTTGTTTCAACTGCAATAATAAGAAAACTCACTGGATCATAGCACTGATCATTGTGTAAGCTATGGAGTAAAATGACTTGCAAATGAATTTGAAATATTAACTAATACCATTGTAGGTATATACTAGAGTTAATTGAACCTTTTTGAAGAAGAATATTTTGTTATTCCAGTAAATAAACTCATCATAGATATATACCAGGACTAAATTTTGTATATTCGCCAGACGCACGTTTCGTCTACAAAAGACTCATCAGTGACGCTCAAATCCAAAAAAGTTAAAAAGGCCACATAAAGTACGAAGTTAAAGAGCATTGAGGACCAAAATTCCTAAATTGTTTGCTAATGTCAATTAAAGTTGTTCCAGTTGATTGTATATATATTTAAATTATGTTCATGTAAATATAAGGAGTTTTTTGACTATCCATCATAGTTCAGACGACGAAGATATAAGTATTGTATTCAAACATTGTTCAGCCTTCAACAATGAGTAAACCCCATTCTGTATATAGTATACATTGCCCTATGCTATGTAGTTTCCATCTGTCAGAGGTCAATTGTCCTTGACCTCATGTTTATAGTTCATTTATTACTATATTTTACGATGTTCATGTTAGTCTGGCAGGTTTTATTTGTCTTTTACCTCATTTTTAGGGGGTTCATTGCTTAATTATAAGTTTTGTGTTTTGTTAGTTTTTTGTCTTGAAGGAGTCAAAAAGCGAGACATAGGTATGCTGTTTCTGGCGGCAGCAATGACGGCGATGTCGTCAACAAAGTATTAGTTTGTGATTAGGTCTAGTTTATGGTGAACCACAAGTGGTTGGTCAATCATATTTGGTATGCAGTTGTATAAGCATTGGCAGATCTCATTTCCATAGAGATTATTTGTCCCTGCCCCACAGTCATGGTCTATTGACTTCGAAACTTTTGATTATTTTACATGTATTAGTTTGTGATAAGGTCAGTTTATGGGGAACCACAGGTGGTAGGTCAATGATATTTGGTATGCAGTTGTATAAGCATTGGTATATCTCAATTCCATGGAGATAATTTGGCTCTGCCCCCTTAGTCATGGTCATGTATTAGTTTGTGATTAGGTCAGTTCAAGGGGAACTATTAGTGGTAGGCCAATGTTGATTGGTATTCAGTTGTATAAGCATTGGCACATCTCATTTCCATGGAGGATATATGGCCTCGCCCCTCAGTCACAGTCTAATGACTTTGAAACTTATCTTAGTTTTCATGTATTAGTTTGTGATAATTAGATCAGTTTAAGATGAAATGCTAATTTTAAATCAACATGATCAATGATATTTGGTATGCAAATTTGCAAGTATTGTTTCTTTTGGGATTATATAGCCCCACCCCCTCTTCATGCTTCATTGACTTTGAAACTTTTACATATTTTACAAGTTAATTTTTGTATTTAGATTTGGGAACGACTTATAACAAGTCAATGATATTTGGTATGCAGTTGTATTAGCATTGGCACATCTCATTTACATGGAGATTGTTTAGCCATGTAACTCAGTCATTGTTCATTGACTGTAAATGTTTGCATAACTTGTGTAAGATGTTAAGGTATTGCTATTTTGATTTCAACATTTTATTAAGCATTATCAAAATTACATAAGGCGAGACATATCTCTGTGATAACAGTTTATCTTAAATTATGAGCAATAAGTCAACTATGTTTAGTGTATTGAATGATTGTAAGGTGTACATATCTGTTTGTTAGGATTCATCTGACCTTGACTTCATTTTTCTGGTTAAGATTTTCCCCTGGATGTGCTATAAGTCAACTCTATGTAAAGCAAAGAATGGTTGTTAGGTGTAAATGTTTGCCTGATAGAGTTCATCTGATCTTGACCCCATTTTCGTGGTTCTTTGCTCAATATAAAGTTTGGTCTGTTTCTTATCTATTATAAGCATAAGGTCAACTATATTTGGTGTTTTGAATGATTTAAAAGTTGACATGCATTTCTGGCTGGGTTTATTTGACCTTGTATGATACTTGTAGTGACTTAATATTTAGTACATAATTCAATGGTCAGTGAAGCAGGTGAGACATTTCAGCGTGTGCACTCTTCTTTAAAAAATATATATATCACGTAAATTCTTAAGTACGGAATTCTGAGCTGATGATTTTTCGACTGATAATGCACCAACAGAGGCATCAACTCAGTGCTTAAAAATCTCATCAATAAACACAGGTAAGGATTTTATGTTAGTTAGTCATATTCTTCATCCCAAATTCGAAGTGTTTTTTGCAAAATGTAAAAAAAGTCCAGATGGTTCATTCTTATATTCGTGGACAGATCCATATTTTCAGCTAGGGGTAATATACTTTAACTGGACACAAATGCGACGAATTTCTCAGTATGCGAGATATGGAGATTACTACTGTAAATTCAGAAATTATTGCTTACATTTATTATTGCGATTCAGTCATTTCAAACTTAAATGCGATTTTAATTTTTACGATTTTGAGAAAAGCCTGTTTAATTCAGATAAGATATATCAAAATGAGAGTTTTAATTATTGCGTTTACAACTCTGTCGCATTATTCGCAATAATAAAAACCTCGCAATAATTTCTGAATTTACAGTATCTAGCGGCGTATATATATTTTAAAAGATGACGACACTTAAACTGCATACATTGCATGCAGCTACGTTTCATTCTGTCATATGTCCGTTGTCCTTGGTCTCATTTTCATTGTTGAGGTTCAGCAACTGCTTTAAAACAAATTATAGTATTTTTGTCATGTAAATTGCTTATGACTATATTTAGTATATTAGTACCTGAAACATCTACATGTCTGTCAGACAGTTCAGTGAGTTCACTATACCCCAATCTCATTTCATGGATCAGTGATCAGACTGAGATTTGCATGATTAGGATCGTTTCTCAGAATATATAATCAGTTGGTCAACTAAATGTGGTTTATAGAATGATTGTAAAGAGTACTGTCATTCTGGCAGATTGCATCTGACCTTGACCTCAGTTTCATAATTCGTCACTTAATGTTGACGTTTTTGTGTTTTGGTTTGGTTTTAAAATTGTGATAGTCTGAAAGCAATAGGTCAGCAATATTTAGTCTGAAATAATTGTAAGATGTAAATGTTTGTCTGGAAGGTAAAATCCTACACTGACCTCATTTTCATGGTTTATTGGTCAATGTTAAGATTATGTGTGTTTTTGTCTTGTTTTTTAATACTCTTAGCAGGTCGATTTTATTTGTTGTATGGAATGCATTTTGAGTGAACATCTCTGTTTTACATTTATAATTTGACTTTTACCTGATTTTCATATTTTCATGTTTTATTGTTCGATTTTGAATTTTGTGTTTTGGTCTTTTTTTTCCAATTACCATAATCAATAGGTCAAGTATATGTTCTAGTATAATTGAAACGTGCACATGTCTGTCTGGCAGGACGATTTGACCTTCACCTCAAATTCATTGATCTTTCAAGATGTTAAGTTTATGTGAAACTTTCAACATTAAATCAATGGTCAATAATGCAGGCGAGATTTTTTACCATGTACACTGTTGATAGAATGTTGGCATTTTGATTTCAAAGACATACATGTACGTTTTTGCTTTCTCAATTCACTACTAAAAGTCGATTCATTCCGATAATTTACTAACTTCATCAATATACACCAAGTAAGCAGCGTGAAAAAAACCCACAATGGTTGTATTTTTTTCTACTCGGCAGAGAATCATCATTTTGTCATACGTTCGGTCCTTTTTGGTGTGATCAGCACTTCAGCGAATAATAGATAAAGGATTGAAAAATATTTTGACCTCAAGCATTACTGAAGAAACATTAATTTTTTTTTACAATTGACTGTTAATTTTCTTAAAAAACTAAAAGCGCATGTGTTATTTACTTGCCTCTACGTCTAAAGTAAGAAATAAAGTCACATCGTTGGTTGAATATAATTTTCTAGGAAGCTTTTGCCAATCACAACGTTTCTAGAATGCATGCGTTTCTGAAAACATGAATACAATTATATCTAATTGCATTGTATAATTGCACCAAGCTTTTGTTTATGTGTTCCAAACATTTGCATAATTTACTATACCGGACCTTTCAAACTGATGCAAAAGTGTCGGAGCAGTAAGTTTACATTCAATCCATTGTAACTGTAGCTGGTATGTGATTTATGGAGTGTCTTGGTAACGTTTCCGCTAACAAAAAATAATAGTTTTAACATGTGCGTGCGCAGATGTCATTGTAATTACAATTTATCACAAGAACACTTTTAAACACCAGCAGCAAGATTGGATACCATGGATAATAAAGATTTCTAGTGATTTTATTTGCTGTATTAAAACATTTCAGCAGCTAAACATTCCCTTGGAAATTTTTCATTCAGAATACCTAAAACAAGCTTTATGCTAAATTCTCTTTGCAAATGAAAAATAAATGTTTTGTTGAAGGATAGCTCCTTCGATTTCTCAAAGACATTAATATCACTTGAAAGAAAGTACGGACGCATGTGCATTTGTACACCATCAACAAATCGCAGAAGAAAATTGTAGATTTTTATAGTTATCTTAAATTCGTCAAGTTCATCTTCTAATTGGTTCTTCATTTTCAGTTCGTCCAGTACATAAAACACGCTATTTTTCAACATATAGCTTTTGATCATTTCAGATGGTTTTGTGCGTCGTGGTCTCGCATATTCCATGTCCAATTCTTCCAGACCGTATTGTTTGGTTTCAACATCAATTTCAGGACACACGTGTTTCAAAATTTTTGCAAGGACATAAGCTTGTCGAAATTTATTTGGCAATGACTTCATAAGGCAAATCTCTGCAGGAGCAGCTGAAATCCGTAACATTCTCTTCTTTGCTAATTCTTCGTCATCATCTTCAGTGTTGCATGTTTGGCTGATACAGTGAGAGATGTCTACAGAAATTTTAAGTTTTTTGGTTTGCAGAATTAGGAAACAGCCGGCTGCTTTGATGTCTGGACTAATCAGAGGTATTTTATCAACATCAATATTTATTGGCCACCATCCTCTTTTGTAAACTGCTGGAACAAGATCTATGCTGATTCTCAATTTCTTATAAACAGAACCGAACCAATAAACACCAAAAGTAATCACTGGTTTATCATGTCTTATCGTGAATTCATTTTTAATATTAAAGTATAAGTTTCCCTCCTTCCACAAAAGAGGTTCATTCAGTGCTCTTTTCAAATATTCAGAAAATAACCTTAAAAACAAATCAGGCAAGAAATAGCCTTCAGCATCGGTAAAGGACAAGTATTCGTCAGCATCTGGTATATCTTTAAATTTCAGGGAAGCGAATCCATTCTTCACAGAATTGTCTGCCATCACAATGTCAGTAATATCATTTAACTTATCAAGGCATAACATAAAATCAAATTCATTTGGACGGTCTATCTTTGTCCCTTCAGTCATGCTTCCAGACGGGAAAACTGACATTTCAAATCTAGAATCGTATTTTCTAATTTGCGTGCAAATCGACTTGACCAGATTATTAACCTCGAAAGTCACAGAATCTACTTCAGAGTTGTTCTTCTGACTTCTTATGTGATACGATTCTAGAAGATTGTTCATGAAGTCTTTTAAATTCAAAGGTAATTGTAGTAGTGTCTGAATATTTTGTGGCGATCGGATACTCGACGATAATACAATGATCTCTCGAAGTTTACAAAGAATCTCTTCGAACGTTGGTATTCGAGTGTATATTAAGGTATATCCTTGTTTTGTTCTGTCGGCCGCTTTTAATGACGCAGTACAACGAAAACGTCTGTGTCTCTTAGCTGTGTCCAGAGGTCTTTCTTGGAGATTATCGCGTGCATTTACATCTGCATCATATTTTAACAATATTTTTATTTGTTCCTCATTATTTTGATACGCAGCAAAATGCAGAGGCGTAGATCCATATATGTCACTGGTATTAACATCTACTTTTACCTCAACTAATAATGTTTGGAGTAGATCTGATATAGGATATGTCATCAAAGAAAGCAACGCGCATCTACCCCATCTATCTTTAGCATTGACATCTGGATTGAACTTTAAGAAAATCTTTGAAATTTTCTCATCTATCGTCATCGATAATATAGTTTCTCCATATATATTTTGTGCATTTATATCAGCACCATCTTTGAGCATATGTTTCAGAAACTCTACGTGTGATTTGCTGTATGAATTACAACAAATTTGTTGCAAAACTGTGTTCCCAAGGTTATCACGAACATCATGTGAAACGGCATAGACAAGAATGTTTCGAAAATTAGCATATTCACCTGTATTGCCAATCATTAAACTCCATGGCGTTTTCCCACATACATCTTTACCGGATGACAATTCCTTCATAGTAGATCCTGAGAACTTGTCTGCAATCCATTCAAACAATTTCACAATATCTTCCAAACGTTCACGGGGAACATATACATGCAAAAAGTTTTCATTCTTTTTGTTTGTCAGATTTAATCTAATGTCAGGAAAATTTGAAATAAAAAACTTTAATAACGGCGGGTTATCCTTCCTCAATGCAATGAGATGTAGGACACCATCTCCAAATACAGTCTGATTGTTTACATCAATTCCGGCGTTGACGAGAGCTTGCAACGACTTTCGCAGATCGACACTTTTTTCAGACATTTCGACATCATCTAGTATGCGATCTGCTGACAGTACACGAAGACGATAACTTCCAAATGTAAGTACATAGTCACTTTCACCATCATCTCCAGCAATCAGACTCTGAAGGGCATTGTATCCATTTATATCTCTGCTATTGATATCAATACCAGAAGAGTTAATCAAAGTCTCAATATTATGTAAACAACCAGATATTGCAGCATAGTGTAGTGGCGTTTGACCCCATTTATTACGAGCGTTGACGTCTACTCCCTTTGTCAATTGGTTTTCGATTGAATCTTCACCACCAGTATTTTTATTTTTGGCTGCTAGATGTAGAAGTGTTTCGCCTTTTGCGTTTACTTCGTTGTATTTACACTGTGTTCTTGTTGTAGACATTTGTCTGTTGTATATCTCACAAGAATTCATCGCTTCTCTTTAATGTCTGTTTCCCCGCTAAAACACTACAAATTTGCTACACGATTTACACGCCACTTAAATACGGTTCGGATCCATATGTATATAACATTTGGCAGGCAAATTTCTTTATTCATACCATCTACAATATAAATAGATCTGAATATATCACATGAAGTAAATTTGAGAGTTATGCTTTGTATCATCTTTTCTCTAATTCTTCGTCAATTTATGCCTTTCTGCACACATTGTATAAAAAAAAATTTAATCAACGTGTAGTTCGTTTGATCTCAGGACCATATCATATTGGTTAAAATCCGATTATGACGTCGAATTTTCTTGCTTTCCTCTGAAATTTCTATTGTGACGGCATGAAAAAAGGCGACCATGTCTGATGACGTCACATAGAAAGAACACATCTTTTTGCAGATCATTGGAAAAGAAGGAATAAGTTTGCCTGCATAATGTTAGAAAATCATTAGAGAAACAGATTCTACCACCACATCTCGTGTAATACGATATTTATCCACTCTCGACAGTTAAATTTTAAATATTTAAAACGCTCGGACAAGCCTCGCGTTTTAAATTTGAAAATTTAACTGTCTCGAGTGGATAAATATCGTATTACACTCGATGCAGTGGTAGAATCTATATATATCAAATCATATGACATCGTATGCAAAAACGTATGTTTGATAAAATAATTACCAAATTTGCGACGAATTTGATCTAGCTTAAACATCTGGACGTCTTTATTACTGTTGTCAAATCGAATACTTTTGCCTAACCGGTTACTCAGATAATCGATCGACCGATTAACCGGTTAACCGATAGTTTAAGTTGGTGTTTGAAAGTCTTATCTATATTACCCTACACATAGATATAAGATGTGGTATGAGTGTCAATTTGACAACCTCGAATTCCATCCAAGTCATAAATTTACGCTTTTAGAATTGAAGTCTGTCCTTTGGCATTATAAGGCTTGTCTGTGAAGATTCCTGGCGAAGTTTGACTTTTAATAATCAAATACACCGTATCAACTATAGCGTTTGTACCAACTTCAGATTGAAAAATAAAAAAAAACTTCTTGATCTCGTAGAATTGAAAATGTCTGAAACCGATTATTCTTTCCTTTTTTCTTGTTGTCTCCGGAAATAATGTGTAGTGTTTCAATTTAAAATGATTAAGCATGTTACTTGTACTATCACGTATACATTCAGTACATTCACATTGGTTTGCATTTCAAATTATTCAGTTAGCATTTCGTTTAAAGTGATACTAAGCCTTAAACGACGGAGGTTGCACATTTAGACGTAGGTCTACGAAATAATAGATCAAAAACGAAATAATGAAGTAAATCGTAAAATTTAATCGTATTACTGATTTAAAGTTACTGTAAAAATAATGTTGATCGAATTTTAAAGAAAGTTTTTGACATGTTAAGACAACTGTCATATAAAACCTGTTTTAAACTACATATCCGTCGATGCACAAAATAATAACATGACAGTTTGGTGTCTATTCATTCCGTTGGTTGATAATGTCTAACGTTTTATTTCGTCAGTTTTTATGGCCATTCCCTTTCTAAATTTACCTTGGAATTAGGTACACTTTTTTTGTAGTAAAGTGCTGATTTTGTATAAACGCCATTACGGGGTATCTAAAAAATATATTCAGATATAAAAATGAGATATCAAGATATGCCTATCTCGCAGAAGTTACGTAGGGTATATATGTCAAGAGCCAATATCAACATTTGTGTTAGTTTAGTTCTAGTTGTTCCTTGCTGTAAAGAACACGATGGTTCTCATGCGAGATAAAATGAAATAAAAAGGCCTCGAGTATAGGTCATACGATGCTTACACTTGTTACAAAACCGTCGCAACACTTTTTTTTAACATATTGTGTTTGATCTTATTCAATAATTTTTCCATGACGCCAGGCAAGCTTTTATGACAGCTGTTACTTGTTGAACAATAAATCATACACTTATTTAACATCCAATTATCAAAACTAAATTTCTATTAATTAAACAAGATGAAGAATTATAAAAAAACGTTGTCATTATATAATAAAAGACTTGTTTAACTTACTTCTAGAAAGGACTACCATGTATATCCCCTAGTGTCCATATTGGATTTTATATGACGTATCCTGACTACATGTAGTAACAATATGTAAACAACCATTTCATTGATAAGGTTCACCAACAGGAGTTAACAAAATACTTCAACAGCTATTATGTAAATTACAAACCGAATCGTGTAGAACATAAACACATGTTATTCATATTTTAAGTTTCAAAAAATTAAAAACTTACCTGGATTTTGATGATAATTTTCTTACAACCGATATTAGACCAAATAAACCCCATCACTTCTCAAATCACTTATTTTCACTGGTTTATTCTTGTAAAATCAATACCGTTCACTGAATTTATTTAGTAAGGGGACTTTCTCAAAGTACTGTATTATTTTGAGCTTTTGATTTGTTGATTTGATTAGTGACTTTCTCTTTTGAATTTTCCTCAAAATTCAGTATTTATGTGATTTTACTAATAAACATGGTTTATTTTGCGGGAATTCCAGTTTGTAATTTATTTAAATTAAAAACGTATCACTATGTTATTTATCAAGATCCAGTCATGTTTTAAAACTTTTAAAGATACACAGGTTCGTCTGTGTTCGGAGAGAAACTTTTTGTGTAGATATATATCTATATATTTCATTCAATCAGTAAGTAATAATTGTATTTAAAGCTGACGTTAATGTAAACGTTCCGGACCATACGAGTATTTGGACCATACGCGTATGGTCATGACAGTATTGGTATATACTCATATGGTTCGACCATGATTGGTCGGTGTAATTGACACGTTTACAATTGATATTTAACTCTTTATAATTTATGACCCGTCTAGTTGTCACGTCATTAAAAGGATGATATCAAAGATTATATATGTTATTGTGTTATAATGATTAATAAAATAACTAAAAGAAAATATTAAGCAGTTTCATGCATTGGATTTTGCTCACTAGTCACAACTATTAATAAATGCATTTTAAACCAAAATATCGTTTTGTTCATACGCTAGAATGGCAATATGTCGACTTACGATATTTTCCGAAAGTTCTGAAAGCACTGCCATCGCGTTGTCAGTTTGTTTTAGATTTATTAGTTTGACTGTCCCTTTGGTATCTTTCGTCCCTCTTTTATGGATGCCCAAGACCTAGATATTACTGTACGAAACTGATAAGAAGGTTAAATTTCCACTCTAGTGTAACTGTGAAGAATCGTGCACAACCAAGACGTACAAATGCAGAAAAGCTATGGTAGTACATTGTTGAACTAAATATGCCATCAATATTAAATGTTTATGGAGCCTTTGAATAATAAAGTGAATTGTATTATTGAAATGGTTCTAGTTGAAAACATATCTTGATGTTCCAAATACTCATATGCTCTGGTCCGTTGATAACCAAACGATAATATATATATATATATAAATATACACAGCCATGTATCACCATCATTGATGGCGATCCGATGGATACATCTGTTGTAGAGTTGTCACTGACTCAGACGTATAATTATTTTCTGTGACTGTATCTTACATGAATTTGTAGGATCCTTTACTATAGATAATTTAGCTGATCTGTAACAATAACATCTCCATGCCTTATATATCATGTACTGTAGTACGCCGCTAGATTAAAACTGACGTGGAAAGGTAATACATGCCCAACGCAAGCTTTACTTTTGTGAAGCCCAGGTGGTCGTGTGGTCTAGCGGGACGGCTGCAGTGCAGGCGATTTGGTGTCACGATATCACAGTAGCTCGGGTTCGAATCCCGGCGAGGGAAAAACCAAAAATTTGCGAAAGCAAATTTACAGATGTAACATTGTTGGGTTGATGTTTAGACGAGTTGTATATATATATATATATGTATATAGGGTTTGCTAATACGCCTACGGTCGGACCATACTCGTATGATCAGCCCATATGAGTATACGCATATAGTTATGACCATACAAGTATGGTCCAGATACTTATATGGTTCTGAACATAAACAACTACTATCCAACATTATTTCTGATTAGTAAAATATTTGTTAAATAGTATGAAGTAACAACTTCTAGTTTTAAGCTTCGTTTTGTGGTCTTACACAGAAAATTAATTAAAGGCTCTTAGGTATACGACCTAGATGTTTAATTTTCATTGTTTTTACTTGTTTGCACTGACCATCAAATGTTTTAAACGGAAGTTCATAGATACTTACCTTGTCAAATCTTTGTTTTGAGTGAATTTATCGACACCTTAGTTTACTTCTGTATAATAGCAATGTTAACCACTATATATCGATTTTGTTTTTGCCATGACATTGTCAGTTTTTTTATACTGCTGAGTTTTATACCACTTTGGTATTTGTCCTCTCTTTTTTCACAATAACGTATTTATTGACCTCGTTGTAAAAGTTAACATTAATTATAAAAGCATATAAAGAATACCAAACTTTATGTACTGCGTGCCAATAGTATTAAATCAACTGTAATGTAATTGTATAAAGTTGCTCAAACTTGAACAAGATATAAAGCATATATCTATGGAAAATACCATCTGACTCCTGCCTAGACGAGTTTTGCTTTAAACTAACAAAACAGCTGTCCCCTAATCGCACATTTTTAAACCGCAGCGGCTTACATGGTTTAAAAACACATCTTCAAAGAGAATTAAGGAACAAAAGTTCTGTCTACTGTTTACCACCAATGACTAGTCAATGCTATAAATATATGTATAGATTTTCCTTTATTTCGGCATCAAATACAAAATTGTTAAAGCTAAACAAGGTATATATTCATAAGGGACTAACACTTCGTTAAACCACCCCTTTTAGAGGTAAGTTTATCAAAGTGTAACGTGAATTTTACAAACAAATCCGCTATCATTGCGATAAAAGTCCCCTTCGTTTTCAAATTAACTTATTTATGTAACCAGTGTTTTTATTAGTTTTTAGATCAATTTCGCAGTACAGTAGTATATACTGTTTTATCTTAATAATGTAAAAAGTGGAACATTGTCTTTTTCCGAACTGCTGAATATATCATAGTTTCACAAGCAATAACCAATCAACTATTTGACAACATCTAGGCAGGGTTCATGTTTTTGTTTCATTTTTCAAGTTATCAAATTCTCCTCTGATCGATTAATTGAATTAGTGGAAGCATGTGCTCTTCACATACGGGTTGCTGTTATATTTACTACAAACCAGAAAAGTCTGTAATGACATTTTTCTTAAATGTACCTTCTATTCATGAGTGGTTTAAAAAAATTGTCTACATTAAAAATCGAAAGGGTCCAAAGTTTAACTTTGATTTAATGATAAATTGAATTCTTGTGATTCTTTGATATGCTGAATCTAAACATGTATTTAGATTTTTGATTATTAGCCGCCCAGATTTCTAGTTGGTCCAAATTGAGGTCAAAGTGGTACAAACTTAGACTTTGTTTGATTTCCGAAAAATTGAATTCTTGGGATTCGTTGATATGCTGAATCAGTACATGTATTTAGATTTTGGATATTGGGCCATGACAGTAAAATTAAGATTTTTAAGTTCATTAGAACACATTTCAGAAACCTATGCTGTGTCAAAGATTAAATCACAATCCAAATGCAGAGCTGTATCAAGCTTGAATGTTGTGTCCATACAGGCCCAATTTGTTCAGAGTTCAAACTTTATGGTTGTATCAAGCTGCGCCCTGCCGAGAGTTTTATTAATTCTTGTCAATCAAGAAACATTGCAGACATATCTACATAGAGAACATAGGGTAACCACACAGTTTTATTGTTATAAGTAAGGAATATAAGTGTTCAGAAAAATTAGATTTACAAATAAGTCGACTTGGCTTTAATTATTAATTGGCTACTTAAAAGAGTAATACATGCCATTGAAAGATGGTTTAAAAACATTTTTTTTAGTTTTTGCAGAAACTATTAAAGAAATAGGACAATTGTAATCGGCAAAGATATTGAGCACAATGAGATCGAGTCAAAGTAACCAAATTATAATTCTAGTTTGTATTTATTGCCATTTTATTTCATTTATTTTCAAACAGATAAAAATAGATAGGATTAAAATAGAGGCCAAATATATCTATAGATAGGTTTTAAAGAGAGGCGAAATATAAATAAAGAGTTTTGATAGAGATACCAAAGGGACATTTACAAGGCAAAGCTATTAAGACAACGTCATGGCTATAAAAGAAAAAAGACAAACAGACGGACAGTAGTACACAAAACACCACTCAAAAACCCAGAGACTAAGCAACATGAACCCTTTCAAAAGCTGGTGATATCAGGTGTTACAAAAGGACAAGCAGATCCTGTTCCACATGTTGCTTCTGTCGTGTTGCACATGTTAATAAAAACTCATTGATAACTTTATTCAGTGGGTGTGTAAAATGTAAATAGCTAAATAGGATAATGTGTACAAGACTAACAAAAATGTCACAAAAAGAGATTCACAAATAACAAACATAACTGATTGAAATAAAGACAAGAAAAATCATAATGGTATATATTTTGTAGGTGAGTGATTCAACAAGCTCTTTGAAGCCTCTTGTTTTTTTTATCAGTATTTGAAACTCTTGTAAAAAAACATTGAACTAAAACCAATTAACAAAAAATCATACACAGTTCTTAGGGCAATATAATAGTTTACGATTAATGGGGTAGTAATCTCCCAGTAAGTATTTTAACTGAAAGGGAATTCAATCTGCTAATATTATAGCCAAACGTGGTATTAATTATTCGTTCAATTATATAAAAAGGAGCATCACAAGCGTAAAGTATAATACATGATTATTATTTTTCAGATAACATTTTCCTATTTCCAATGCAACAAGATACAGTTTGAGGAAGTGAAGTCAAGAGACCGTCACACTAACAAACCAGTTATTTACTATAGCAGATCATACAATTACTTGAAGGCAGCAGATCGAGAGGAGCTAATAAGACCTTTGTTAACATTGGGGTTCATCCAGCATTCGCCATGTTGTATCAGTAGAAGGGAACCATATATTGAGACTGTTGATTAATAAGGGAAGGATGATGTCATTTTGATTTTCCATCAGACTACGTAGTTAACATTATGGTCCATCCAGCATTCTCCATGTTGTATCAGTAGAATTGAGCCTTATATTGAGACTGTTGATTAATCAGGGAAGGATGATGTCATTTTGATTTTCGATCAGACCAAAATGTTAACATTAGGGTCCATCCAGCATCTTCCTTGTTTTGTCAGTAGGAAGGAGTCAAATATTCATATTGAGACTGTGGATTAATAAGGGGAAGATGTTTCATTTTCTATCAGACAGTAAAATCTGATTAAACAAAGGTCAATGTCAATTAAACAAGGAAAAAATGTCAATATCAGTTAAAAAAAAAGTGGGTAAACTCTGGTTAAACAAAACTCATTGTGTTTAAGAGTTTGACTTCTATGAAACAAAGACCTGTATAGATGAAAAAGAACTTAAGAAGCTTTGCAATACAGAAATGGGTACATGTTCCTTTTGAACATTCCCATTAAAATAAATATAACCAGTGATTTCTATCCAAAACTAATCATCATAAGAAATTAAAGTTGGCAGACAAATAAAGAATGTTGAATGAATAACCTCTGGAGCATTTGTTTCAACTGCAATAATAAGAAAACTCATTAGATCATAGCACTGATCATGGTGTAAGCTATGGAGTAAAATGACCCGCAAATGAATTTAAAATATCAACTAATACCATATTTTGTTTATACAACAGTTGATTACACATTTATTTTTGTGGTTCCATTAATTGTTTGCTAATGTTAATTAGAATTGTTTCATTTGATTGCATACATATTATATCATGTTTCTGTAAAAACGAGGATTTTGGACTATCCACCATAGTTCAGATGACGAAGATATAAGTATTGTATTAAAATATTGTTCAGCCTTCAACAATGAGAAAATCCCATTCTGTATATTGTATATCGTTGCTCTATGCTATGTCATTAACCTCATGTTTATAGTTCAGTTATTACTTTATTTTGTGTATAAAAATATCTTTCCATGTTCATGTTAGTCTGGCAGGTTTTATTTGTCCGTAACCTCATTTTTAGGGTTCATTGTTTAATTATAAGTTTTCTGTTTGGTTAGTTTTTCTTAAATTATGAGCAAATAAGTGTTTGCCTGATAGAGTTCATCTGAACTTGACCCCATTTTCGTGATTTTTTGCTCAATATAAAGTTTTGTCTGTTTCTTATCTACTATAAGCATAAGGTCAACTATATTTGGTGTTTTGAATGATTCAAAAGTTGACATGCATTTCTGGCTAGGTTTATTTGACCTTGGTCTATTTTTTGTATCATGTGAAGATTATAGATACATGTAGTGACTTAATATTTAGTACTTAATGCAATGGTCAGTGAAGAAGGTGAGACATTTCAGCGTGTGCACTCTTCTTTAAAAAAATATATATTTATCACATAAATTCCGAAGAACAGAATTCTGAGCTGATGATACTTCGACTGATAATGCACCAACAGAGGCATCAACTCAGTGCTTAAAATTATCTCATCAATAAACACAGGTAAGGATTTTATCTTATTCATCCCAAATTCGAAGTATTTTTTTGCAAAATGAAACAAAAAGTTCAGAGTGTTCATTCTTCTATTCCATGATATTGAGCTAGGAATAATATACTTTAACTGGCCTCAAATGCGACGAATGTCTCAGTATGAGAGATCTAGAGATTACTATCTAGCGGCGTAGACCAGCAATGTGGGAAAAACCTTGTATAATACTTTATATTTTAGAAGATGAAACATTTAATTGCATACATTGCATGCAGCTACCTACAGTTACGACGTTTCATTCTGTCATGTTCATTGTCCTTGGTCTCATTTTCACTGTTGAGGTTCAGCGACTGCTTGAAATCAAATTATAGACTTTTTTGTCATGTTAATTGCTTATGTGTTATACGATAACTATATCTGGTATATTAGTATCTGAAACATAATATGTTTGTTAGACAGTTCAGTATACCCCAATCTCATTTCATGGATCAGTGATCAGAGTGAGATTTGCATGATTAAGATCGTTTCTCAGAATATATAATCAGTTGGTCAAATAAATGTGGTGTATAGAATGATTGTAAAGAGTACTGTCATTCTGGCAGATTTTATCTGACCTTGACCTCAGTTTCATGATTCTTCAATTAATGTTGACGTTTTTGTGTTTTGGTTTGTTTTTGAAATTGTGATAGTCTGATAGCAATATGTCATCATGTAAGATGTATATGTTTGTCTGGAAGGTAAAATCTTACATTGACCTCATTTTCATGGTTTATTGGTCAATGTTTAGAATGTATGTGTGTTTTTATTTTGACGGGACATATTATGGTATACAAATATCCGGCGTCCGTATGTCCGGAGTAAATATGTCGCACCGTAATTGAGAATGACTCTGCCAAATTTCATGAAACTTTATACAGTTGTTCCTTATAATGGTCAAATGATCTGTATACTTTTTGGTGAAAATAAGATTAAAACCTTTTGGGTTAAGGGACTTTGTAATTAAACAGGGGTGTGTTTTTTCACATGTTGCACTGTATCTCAAAAACAATTTATGATAATTGCTTAAAAATGTACTAACATTTTAGTAATATTAATCTAAAGATCTGTTTAATTTTTGGTGATGATTCAAAATTTTATTTTTGAGTTATTGAGTATTTTGTAAAAAAGGAGGATGGAGTTTTTACATGTCGCGTCATATCTCAAAAATGGTTTATGATAATTGCTAAACACCTACACACTTATTAGTTATATCAATTTAAAGAGGGGGGGTGTCTTTTACACGAGAAGCTGTCTTTCAAAAACTATTGATGATTATTCTAAAGATCTGTATAATTTTTTTTGATGATTCAAAATTTATTTTTAAAAAATTGAGTTTTTTGTTAAAAGAATGTTTCATATGTCACGATGTGTCTCAGAAACTATTTATGATTATTGCACGCCAGACGACGGGCGTATCATGCGCTCATAGGGCAGCTGTTAATTCAATATTCTTAGCAGGAGGTCTATTATATTTGGTGTAAAGACTGCATTTTGAGTATGCATCTCTGTTTAATATTAATAATTTGGCCTTTACCTCATTTTCATATTTACCGATTTTAAGTTTTTTAGTTTAGTTATTTTTTCCCAAAATACCATTATCAATAGGTCAAGTATGTTTTGTTGAAAAGTTGAAACATGCACATGTCTGTCTGACTGGATGATTCGACCTTCACCTCAAATTCATGAATCTTTCAAGATGTTCAGTTTATGTGATACTTGCAATAAAATCATTGTTTAAAACTTTAAACATTAAATCAATGGTCGATAACGGAGGCTAGATTTTAATGCCCACCTACGATACTACAGGAGCATTATGTTTTCTGGTCTGGTCATCCGTTTGCCGTTCGTTCGTTCGTCCGTTCGTCCCACTTCAGGTTAAAGTTTTTGGTCAAGGTAGTTTTTGATAAAGTTGAAGTCCAGTCAACGTGAAACTTAAAATTGAGAAAGGAAACGGGGAATGTGTCAAAGCGACAACAAGAGCAGACAGCAGCCGAAGTCCACCAATGGGTCTTCAATGTAGCGATAAAGTCCCGCAACCGTAGGCGTCCCTCAGCTGGCCCCTTAAAAATATGTTTACTAGTACAGTGATAATGGACGTCATACTAAACTCCGAATCATACACAAGAAACTAAAATTAAAAATCATACAAGACTAACAAAGACCAGAGGCTCCTACCTTGGGACAGGCACAAAATTGCGGCTTGGTAGTATCACCAGCCCAGTAGTCAACACTTCGGTGTTGACATGAATATCATTAATGTGGTCATTTTATACACATTTCCTGTTTACAAAACTTTTCGAAAAACTAAGGATTTTGTTTTTATACCTTAGCCGTATTTGGCACAACCTTTTGGAATTTTGGATCCTCATTGCTCATCATCGGAATGATGACAACATAAATATAATACCATCTCCAATTAAAACTTTCAAACTTAAAGTTGGCTATTTTTTTGATAGACATTAAACGCGTTTTTTTTTGAAAACGAGAAAACATATGATTCAAAAACAGTATTTGACATTTGAGAGGGCAAAACATATTAGGTCGATGCCACTGCTGATGGACGTTTCGACCCCGAGGATATCACCAGCCCAGTAGTCAACACTTCGGTGTTGACATGAATATCAATAATGTGGTCATTTTGATAAATTTCCTGTTTACAACACTTTGAATTTTTCGAAAAACTAAGGATTTTTTGTTATACCAGGCATAGATTACCTTAGCCGTATTTGGCACAACCTTTTGGAATTTTGAATCCGCATTGCTCTTCAACATTTTACTTGTTTGGCTTAATTAATATTTTGATATGAGCGTCACGGATGAGTCTTATGTAGACGAAACGCGCGTCTGGCGTACTCAATTATAGTCCTGGTACCTTTGATAACTACTAAGTTCCCTATGATATGATATTTCTCAATTTAATGCCAAATTAGAATTTTGACCCCAAAATCACGAAAATTGTAGATTTTTATAGTTATCTTAAATGCGTCAAGTTCATCTTCTAATTGGTAATTCATTTTCAGTTCGCCCAGTACATAAATACACTATTTTTCAACATATAGCTTTTGAGAAATTTGGATGGTTTTGTGCGTCGTGGTCTTGCATATTCCATGTCAAATTCCTCCAGACCTTATTGTTTGGTTTCAACATCAATTTTAGGACACACGTTTTTCAAAATTTTTGCCAGGACAAAAGCTTATCGAAATTTATTTGGCAATGACTTCATAAGGCAAATCTCTGCAGGAGCAGCTGAAATCCCATAACATTCTCTTCTTTGCTATTTCTTCGTCATTGTCTTCAGTGTTACATGTTTGGCTTATACAGAGAGAGATGTCTACAGAAATTTTGAGTACTTTGGTTTGCAGAATTAGGAAACAGCCGGCTGATTTGATGTCTGGACTAATCAGAGGTATTTTATCAACATCAATATTTGTTGGCCACCATCCTCTTTTGTAAACTGCTGGAACAAGGTCTATACTGATTCTCAATTGCTTATAAACAGAACCGAACCAATTAACACCAAAAGTAATCACTGGTTTACCATGTCTTATCCTGAATTCATTTTTAACATTAAAGTATAAGTTTCCCTCCTTCCACAAATGAGGTTCATTCAGTGCTCTTTGCAAATATTCAGAAAATAACCTTAAAAACAAATCAGGCAAGAAATAGCCGTCAGCATCGGTAAAGGACATGTATTCGTCAACATCTGGTATATCTTTAAATTTCAGGGAAGCGAATCTATTCTTCATAGAATTGTCTACCATAACAATGTCAGTGATATCATTTAACTTATTAAGGCATAACATAAAATTAAATTTATTTGGACGGTCTATTTTTGTCCCTTCAGCCATGCTTCCAGACGGGAAAACTGACATTTCAAATCGAGAATCGTATTTTCCAATTTGCGTGTAAATCGACGTGACCAGATTATTAACCTCGAATGTCACAGAATCTACTTCAGAGTTGTTCTTCTGACTTCTTATGTGATACGATTCTAGAAGATAGTTCATGAAGTCTTTAAATTCAAAGGTAATTGTAGTAGTGTCTGAATATTTTGTGGCGATCGGATACTCGACGATATTACAATGATCTCTCGAAGTTTACAAAGAATCTCTTCGAACGTTGGTATTCGAGTGTATATTAAGGTATATCCTTGTTTTGTTCTGTCGGCCGCTTTTAATGACGCAGTGCAACGAAAACTTTTGTGTCTCTTTGCTGTGTCTAGAGGTCTTTCTTGAAGATTATCGCGTGCATTTACATCTGCATCATATTTCAACAATATTTCTATTTGTTTCTCATAATTGTGATACGCAGCAAAATGCAGAGGCGTAGATCCATATATGTCACTAGTATTCACATCTACTTTTACCTCAACTAATAATGTTTCGAGTAGGTCAGATATAGGATATGTAATCAAAGAAAGCAACGCGCATCTACCCCATCTATTTTTAGCATTGAAATCTGGATTGAACTTTAAGAAAATCTTTAAAATTTTCTCATCTACCGTCGTTGATAATATAGTTTCTCCATGTATATTTTGTGCGTTTATATCAGCACCAACTTTGAGCATATATTCCAGAAACTCTAAATGCGAATTTCCATATAAACTACCACAAGTTTGATGCAAAACTGTGTTTCCAAGGTTATCACTAACATAAGGTGAAATTGCATAGTCAAGAATGTTTCGAAAATTAGCATATTCACCTGTATTGCCAATCATTAAAGTCCATGGCGTTTTCCCGCGAATATCTTTACCGGATGACAATTCTTTCACACTTAATCCTGAGTACTTGTTTGCAATCCATTCAAACAATTTCACAAGATCTTCCAAACGTTCACGGGGAACATATACATGCAAAAAGTTTTCATTCTTTTTGTTTATCAGAATTAATCTAATGTCAGAAAAATTTGAAATAAAAAACTTTAATAACGTCGGGTTATCCTTCCTCAATGCAATGAGATGTAGGACACCATCTCCAAATACAGTCTGATTGTTTACATCAATTCCGGCGTTGACGAGAGCTTGCAACGACTTTCGCAGATCGACACTTTTTTCAGACATTTCGACATCATCTAGTATGCGATCTGCTGATAGTACACGAAGACGATAACTTCCAAATGTAAGTACATAGTCACTTTCACCATCATCTCCAGCAATCAGACTCTGAAGGGCATTGTATCCATTTATATCTCTGCTATTGATATCAATGCCAGAAGACTTAGTCAAAGTCTCAATATTATGTAAGCAACCAGCTATTGCAGCATAGTGGAGTGGCGTTTGACCCCACTTATTACGAGCGTTGATGTCTTCTCCCTTTGTCAATAATTTTTTAATGGAATTCTGACTTTTACGTCTTATATCTTTTGCTGCTAGATGTAGAGGTGTTTCGCCTTTTGCGTTTATTTTGTTATATTTTCGCTGTGTTCTATTTGTAGACATTTTTCTGTTGTGTATTTCACAACAATTCGTCGCTTCCCCTTAATTTCTGTTATCCCGCTAAAACACTACAAATTTGCTACACGATTTACACGCCACTTATATACGGTTTGGATCCATATGTGTATAACATTTAGCAGTAAAATTTCCTTATTTACACCACCTAAAATAAATAGATCTGATTATATTACATGAATTAAATTTGAGAGTTATGCTATGTATTATCTTATACCGTATATATCAAATCATATGACACCGTATGCAAAAACGTAAGTTTGATAAAATAATTAACAAATTTGCGACGAATTTGATCTTGCTTAAACATCTGGACGTCTTTACGGTTAAATATCCATTTATAGTTGAAATAGAATTCATCCCGCTAAATGTGTCACAAAATCAAAACATTTTGTTTTATTTTTACAAAACAGAAGAAACAAAATCCAACCATAGAAATTGGTAGAGGACATTCTTTTCCTTGCTACTCCATGTGCTCAGTATTTAATTTAGTTCTCGTGATTACGTGTTTTGCTTTACAATAACTTACTCTCTACCTCAATGAAATTATCTCAAGAGGCAGAATAATCATTCAAGGTTGGCAATGTCTCAGCATATTTCAAAGAGCAAAGAGAGGTTAAAAGACGTGTTTTAAACGAAACAATTCAAAGTGTTTCCTTTTTTAGTGTGCTCCGTCTGAATCCGTCCGACATCAGTGTTGAGTATACATTTTAGCAAGGTTTTCAGAGGTAATGGTATTCTTCACATTCTATCAAAGGTCACTCGAGACGTGCACACTAAAATATGCCATCCGAGTGTAATATATTTTTTTTATAATTTGAAGTCGATATTAAAAAAAAAGGTTTTCCCAATCCTCACACATTTCAGAAGAAACAGTTACAAATTTTGATTATTTTGATGGAAATTTGTTCTTCTTTTCAGAACGTTCACAGATGAGGCATACATCTGGTCCTACATTTAAACCCAGATACAATCATTGTGACAATTGTATCTCTATCGGGAAAGACTAAATCGATAATCTTAATTTTTGGGACAGATTGTATCAAAACGCAGCGTGCAATCAGGTGAAGGATAAAATAGTTAGGCTAACGCATTAACCGTGATATAAATTATCAATGTTACTCATAATTTGAGTGAATGTTAAAAAAAATATAAACACAGGCATTTTATCAAGTTTTGATTGTGAACATCAGATTCTCACCAATTTTTGCAAAAAATAATGTTGATCGAATGTTAAAGAAACTTTTTGACATGTTAAGACAATTGTCATATAAAACCTGTTTTAAACTACATATCCGTCGAGGCACAAAAATATGAACATACCAGTTTGGTGTCTATTCATTCCGTTGGTTGAAGTTTTGGTTTTCAATGGTCTTAAACTTCGTACTTTCTTTTGCTTTTTTACATTTTTTTATGTTTGGTCGTTTTTTATGAGTCTTTTTTTTATACGAAACACGAGTCATACATATGCATTTTAATCCTTGTATCCATGATAGGTTCATTCATCACCTTATTATTCATAAATATAGCTTTGATAAACTCGCAACTTAACTACTCCGAGTGAAAAACCTGCATAGTACAGCGATCAACAGGATGCCATCTATTGACCAATGAGATAAATGCGCATTATTTAGAAAGAAGGGTCAAAATGTAATCGCCTTCACAGGATACGAGCTTTTAGAAGCTGTTAGTTTGATATTACTGCTCAAAATGAAGTCATTGTGTACCCTGCATTTTACATGCTTTATTTAAAAAGAAATAGGTCAACTTCTCACAGACCCTCCTTTAATTATGAATTGAAACCTATCAAAAAGCATTAACAACTATATTCTGGTTAATAATAGACAATTGTCTTTTCCAATATTACATTGTATATTCAAATACGTTTTTGCTTAATGATGCAAATCCAGAAAGCGTTAACGTTCTGGTAGCTGATAGATTTCATTCAAGATTTGCCTATAAGTTTTTGTTGTTTAAACGAATATTTCAAAGAAATGAGTATGGGCATAATATGTTGTATTTGCCGATTTCTCTTTCACTATTTGACAAGCAGAATGAAAGATAACAAAACTGAATTAGACAATATATATTAGGAATCTATCTTCCATATTACCTGAAATGAAACATCCATCGAAAGGAAAAGTTTACCAAAAGAAGTATTGTCCGTCATAACCGTAAACTTTTAATAGTTATTTATTTAATGATTTTAAATCGTCATACAATGCTAGAAACCCTTATTGTTTTCCGGTACTGGCATGAAAATACGGATTTTTTGTGTTATTAAAATTTGCTGTTACAAAATATTAGAAATTATTTTAAATTAAGGAATATATCTCCCTCATGCAAAGCTCTGATTCCTTTCACTGATTTGGCTATACTTTTTGGACCTTTTGGATTATAGCTCTTCATCTTTTATATAAGCTTTGGATTTCAAATATTTTGGCCACGAGCATCACTGAAGAGACATGTATTGTCGTAATGCGCATCTGGTGCAAGAAAATTGGTACCGTTAATTTTATTACTACCACTGGGTCGATGCCTCTGCTGGTGGACTATTAGTCCCCGAGGGTATCACCAGGCCAGTAGCCAGTACTTCGGTACTGGCATGAAAATACGGATTTTTTTGTGTTATTAAAATTTGCTGTTACAAAATATTAGAAATTATTTTAAATTAAGGAATGTATCTCCCTCATGCAAAGCTCTGATTCCTTTCACTGATTTGGCTATACTTTTTGGACCTTTTGGATTATAGCTCTTCATCTTTTATATAAGCTTTGGATTTCAAATATTTTGGCCACGAGCATCACTGAAGAGACTTGTATTGTCGTAATGCGCATCTGGTGCAAGAAAATTGGTACCGTTAATTTTATTACTACCACTGGGTCGATGCCTCTGCTGGTGGACTATTAGTCCCCGAGGGTATCACCAGGCCAGTAGCCAGTACTTCGGTACTGGCATGAACATACGGATTTTTTTGTGTTATTAAAATTTGCTGTTACAAAATATTAGAAATTATTTTAAATTAAGGAATGTATCTCCCTCATGCAAAGCTCTGATTCCTTTCACTGATTTGGCTATACTTTTTGGACCTTTTGGATTATAGCTCTTCATCTTTTATATAAGCTTTGGATTTCAAATATTTTGGCCACGAGCATCATTGAAGAGACATGTATTGTCGTAATGCGCATCTGGTGCAAGAAAATTGGTACCGTTAATTTTTTTATTCCCTCACCTAAAAAAACCGGGAAGATAATAAATGTAATGAAGTTCTGCTCAATACAAAGCATATTTACATGTAGGTGCATGTATTTCTAATATCAAATCAGGGTGCGTAAGAGATGATCTTGTGTAGAACACACATGTCCATTGAAAAAGATAATTTTGAAAATAACCTGAGGCTAGAGCTACCTTTTAATGTACTCTGAGATACAGTGTAAAACCCCATGGCAAATGTTTATGAAATATATAACAAACGTACTTGTAAGACAGTTTGTTCCGTTCCAGTAAAGCTCCTCGCAACATTGACATTTGAAGTCGGTACATATCAACCTTCTTCCACAATCAAACGATGTTCTGCATACTGCATAGATGTCGTGTCCTGCTACGAAATATGCTTACGACTGTTATACTTATTACAACATTTCTTTACTGATCAATGTATAAATTAAAGGTTGTTTCTCTTCTTGTCATAATGAAATACATTTGGCCTCAATGATAGAAAAAAATGTGTACTGATCCGGGTTCTAGAGTTAACCCCGATTATGGTCAATATTTATTTATTTGTGAGGTGTTCTGAAGTTGACTGTTGTTTCTCTATTGAATTATTTTCTATTTGTTATGTCGTTGACCGCTTTTTTCGAAGGTTTGTTCACAAAGTCCATATTGTATTTGTATCCGAGTCATACTGAAACAACCTTATTTGTTTCCTCGGGTAAACTTTTGGTTGAATGACCTCTTTATACGTCAAAAATCCTACATTATTTGGTCACACAACTTTGTCTTGCAAAAGTAATCCTAATATATACAAAAGTAGTATTCAAACTTTAATTATTTAATTACTTTATTCAATTAGATTATTTTTCTAACAATTTTTAACATTGGAATCATCAACAGAATATAATCATTTGTAGAAAAAAATCAGTGGTTATATAAAAGGTTCAATCACATGGATTCCCTCATTTAAAATAGAATTCTTACAAATGGTTCATTTTCATCCATCAACACTAGCTTTACATTAAAAGCCTGTAACAATTGTTCTCTGCTTTTTTTTATAAAAATATAAGATAAAGAAATACCCTGGTACTGCCTCATAGGTCCCATAAATTCATTGTAGTGTCACAAATCCTAAAATGAATAGGTATTGTTTTTGCAGTAATTCGATCAAGTTGATATAAGAAATGCCAAAAATATTTGTTGGATTTATGTCAAGATTAATGTTCTAAATCATCTACGACATCTCTTAAAAATATGACACTCTACAAAAGAAGCAATGGGAACCTCGAGAATTTACAGCCTCATTATACTAAGTAGGTACAGCTATAAATACCTTATTATATTAAATTTTGAGAAATACTTATAGTTATAAATGGAACTTGGGGATTATGAAAGTCTAAGTGTATCTTAAAATTTCAAGTCAATTTGAAATTATTAAATATAAAGTGATTTTTAAATATGTCTAGCGGGATTCATGTCCATTTGCATACATCAATTAATTGATTCTTAACTGCAAAAAGGTTGTCAATGGTTAATAGTTTATATAAGTCAAATAGTCCGGCCGATCGGTGAAAAAATTGCTCAAATAATGAGGAAAGCAACAATTTTTGCATGATGGTACATTTTTGTGTACTGAGCAATATTAGCTATGGACCAATCCTCAAAATTCAATATGGCGGCTTATTTCAAGATGGCTGCCGTACGTTCTAAAATAGTTTCCAGTATTGCACAAACCACAGTGGATTTGATGCTGGGTGCACACAAATCAACATATTTGAATGACTTGGTGTACTTAGCAAGATTTTGTTTTGATCTATTTTTGAAATACAATATGGCGGCTATTTTCAAAATGAAAAATAAGCAAATATTCATTATTGAGAATTGACCTGAATATAAGCATTTTATTGAAGTAAAGTGTCATTTAATATCTGTCCCAGTTCTGTCCTTTTTGATTTTGCCTTGCTTGTCATTTCACACACAAAGTAGTAGCTTTCATAAAAAGCTGCAGTAGTAGCTTTTATTAAAAGCTGCACTATTTGTTGTCTTGGGTCACACATTAAAGCTATGATTTGGGATTTATCTGCCTTAAGATATTATTCAGTGCCTATCTTATCTATTGGTTGCAATATTTTACAATTTGAGACATTAAACTGTGAACTGAGAATCAGTTAAACACATATCAGTGAAATGGCAGGAATTGAGGACAACAAGGACAAGAACATTGAAATGGCAGAAACTAAATCACTTGGGGATATTGAGAAACCCTCAGCTGAAGACGCTTTAACAGAGGACAGCTCAGAAATGACTATTAAACAATTGTACCAAGAATATTTAACAGATAGAAAATCAAATGCTAAAAGAACAGCTGATATTTACCGCAATATAAAACAGATTGAAGCGCGAATAGATAAAATATGTGTTGGTCTCATTACGTTTCAAGCTGAACAGAAAGAGGCAATCAGTATCAATAACAAACAGGTGAAAGCAATATCTCAGCAACTTCAGCTGTCTGAAGACAGGATAGATCACAAGGCTAGTAATAATTGCTTGGCGGAATTGATGGTCAGACCAATAAGATATTCAATGTTGTGGTGAGACAAATGGACAAGCTGACAACAACTGAGGAAGGAGACACAGTTCTATTTCACAGTGCATTTGAACAGCAGGGTACCTCCCAACAACTGGCATCTGTTGTGAATGAATCAGTGGACAATCGAAATAAAGAAGTTAATCTTTTTGCAATGGACTCATCATCTAAGTTGTAGTTCGCATGAACCATAAACCGCGCCAACTCTGTTGAAGTTGTCTTTACCTCAAGTCAAAAGTCCTATGTCAGGGCCCTTGGCCCTGCATGAGACAGTTCAAATTATTCAACAACAATCTCCATTTAAGAAAAAAGTAAAAACACAAAAATACTGAACTCCGAGGAATATTCAAAAAGGAAAATAAAAAATCAAAAGGCAAAATCAAAAGTCCAAACACATCAAACGAATGGATAACATCTGTCATATTCCTGACTTAGTACAGGCATTTTCTAATGTAGAAAATGGTGGATTGAACCTGGTTTTATAGATAGCTAAACCTCTCACTTGTATGACAGTCGCATCGAATTCCATTACATTGTCAACGATGTATGAACAAAACAAGCATACTCAAAGAGTAAAAATGTCAAAAATAGGGGTACAGGAGTCAATATTGTGTTATCATCTTAATATCACTATAAAAACAACAAATGTAACGAAGAAGCACAAAAAGGCATACATCAAATTTAACATACTCATTTTGCTTTTCTTATACCACTTAATTTATCTATATAAAGTCTACTCGTAAAGGATAGAAGGTTTTCATTGCTGGTGTAAAATTGCGCGTTTGAAGTTCGCACAGGTAGACATAAAAATATTTTTTATCGTTCAAAGTATGAAGGCATACATACATACATACATGCATAGTTACGTAAAGTTGATATGAAAAACAACAGACTCAACAGTAAATGTAATAATAATGAATAAAATAATGTGTGGTTCAAAGTATGACGGGATACATACGTACAGTTTCACGTCAATTCAAAAGAATATCTCAAAAATTGACTTAACAGTACAAGTAATATTAATAAAGACTAATAAAAGAATACTATACCACGTTATTAAGATGATAACCAACGTCAGTACGCAAAATCTATACTTCAAGACCATCTTGTATTATTTGTGAAGTTGATACGGAATATTTATCAACGAGTTCTGGGTATCTTCCGATGAACTTTTTTAGAAAAAGGACGAGACGTTCTTTGATTTACCGCTGGTTCATCAACTTTCTGCTCAGACACTGGAGACGTTTTACAAAGTCTGAATAGGAGCTGCAAGCTCTTGAATACCTAATAAGTTGGGAAATGTATATTCCATATGCAGGTGAAGTTGGCATATTACTACTAAGGTGGGGGAAATTGATAATTTCAAAATTAAAGTCGTCTCGTTTGTCATAGATTCTGGTACTGAGATGACTGTGTATGTCAAATTCGAGGTATAAGTCTAAAAATGAGACGGAGGAAGCCGTGTCTGTGGTCTCTTTAATTTCTAGTTCTGGTGGGTATATTAATGGAACCCAATCAGAAAAGTTCGGATTGTTAATGGAAAGAACATCATCAATATATCTGAAAGTGAAATTAAATAACCTGGCTTCTTTGATCTTCTTCTACAGATGATGATTCCAAGGCCTTAAAAAAACATTCATTTGGAGCAGCGCTTCAGCAAGGAAGACGATCAAACCAGATTGGAACCAAAACATTCCGTCGAGGATGTAAAGACAAAGATTCTTCAAGGCATGTAATAGAGAGGAACCCAGAAACATTCAACAAGGCGTTAAAACAATTGAAAACCTCAAAAGCAAACCAGATGGCGATATATGGATAAAAAAGTGCCAATTATGACCATCGACCACCGATAAAGAAAATATGAGCAGTCCTTTGGATTATGAGTTGCATAACCTCACACAAATTGTCACAAAACTACATGATGTTATGCTTTCAACTAATCAGCATAACTTTGGATGGGCCGATCAATATAATCTCGGTTCTTCTGATAAAAAAACCATGGAAGATCACCAGTTCAATGGAAGATCACCTGATCAATATAAACGTGGAAGATCTTTTGAGCAATACAATCGCGGTAAATCGGCAGATAGAAGTACACCCAAGCTTAATGCCTATCGATCAGCAACACCCCCACTAAGCTAGAGATCATATAGTCCCTTAAGACAACGGTTAGCATCTCCACGGACAAACTCCAGAAATCCTGAATATTAGACAACGGTCACCTTCACCAGGATACGGAGCAAATCAAAGTGTACCCTCAACAATGGAGCAAAAGGTCGGGCCAGTAGGACAACTCAGATTCCAAAGTCTATTGGCCATGAAAGATCATCTTATCACGAAATCGAACAGAGGCCCACTGCCTCGTCCAATATTGTCATCAGACTAGTAATTTGAAAGAGCTTAGTAGTACGAGGTACTACACATGACCAGAATGTGAGCATAATTGTGGACACTGCTGAAATGATAACATTAGTAAATGAGAAATTAATTCCGGTAGAAAATGGAGATTTGGAGAACGTAACACTACGTGGTTTGGGTTAACAGCTTGTTATTGAGAAGATTATAAGGAACGACTCTCGACATTAATAGAGTAAACAAACAATGGGATGTGTGCAAATAGCCATTAACAGACTATGTTATACTTAGGCTAGTTATTTTGGACATAATGATCGCAGTGATAAACCTGAGTACTCCCACAATTATCATTATCAATAAAGAGATAAATGCGTCATTTGTTAATAGTGGAAACGAGATTTTAACTCAGCTAGTTTCCATAAAACGAACCATCACAGTTCCGCCAAATTCAAACATGACTGTTACCATTAAAACTAATAAAAGTGCTGACCAGGATTGCATTTTAGGACCATGCTCGCTGAAATGTTGCAAATTTGTTACGCACGTAGTTGGAAAAGGAAATAGTTGCCCCTTAACCATTTCAAATGATGGCAATCGTCTAATCCGCCTGAAGAAAGGTACACCTATGGATTACATAGAATATTTTGACGATGTAGTGGGTACGGCAGATGCAAACGCGAGAAGTGATGTAAGACGTTACATTGAAGAGACACGAGACAAGGTGCCCTCGGCACTGCCTCAATGTTCAGATGAGTTACCTACTATTCCACCACATTTAACCGACCCATATTAACGTCAATCGACTCGTTTCAACCTATTTCATTCCAACCATTAAAACTGAAAGCGTTTAAAGAACAATTACAATAACATGTAACATTATGATATTGATTAACATTTTGAATTTCACTATTTGTTTTTGTATATGCAGCTATATTTGCAACTTATGTGTTATAGAAATACCCAAATTATTTGTTTTATACTTGAGAATTAATTGATAACAAATTTAAGAACATGAAGTCCATTTTTAAAGAAAGATTACTTTAATTTCCGAAATTATATAGAATACTTTTAGGACAATCTTGAATTTTATACCGTTTTTCCGCCATCTTGAAAATGGCAGCCATATTGGATTTTTCAGAGTGGGTCCATAGCTGAAATCAAAGGGTATATTACCAAGAACTACTATGCAAAGTTTCATGCTTTCCTCATCAAGTGAGCAATTCTGCTCTATATCTGCACCAATCGGCCGGACTAAAACTATTTATGCAGTATCCTCTGTTTACCAAGATTTTATTTTTATAAAAAAAAAATAATCAAGCTATTTTTAATGTTTATTACACTTTCTGCAATAGTATTGACAAAGGGTCTGATTTATTTTGAATTATCTTGACCTCCTTTTATGTTTCTTTCCATTTTAAATTTTATTATATAAAGCAATCTGGTGAAAATAATGTTTTCACGAAAAACAATCTCAAAGAACCCACAAAAAAGTTTCAAACTAGGCTTTTTTATGAGTATTTATTCGACCTTAAATATCTTTGACTTTATAAACATTATCCTATCTTATCAAAAAGTTTAACTGTATGAATAATGTTGTTAGTAGTAAAGTTTTCATTTGAGGTCGAATAGGTCAGTCATGAGTTTGAGTGCAGATGTTTGAAATATATGCACTTAGATACAAATTATGGGAATTAAAGTATCTATCAATTGTGAAAATTGTTCAAATGAGTGTGACATGTCATCAAGGGTCATACTTAAACAAGTGTCTTTAGTAGTCTAGTAATAGTAAGAAAACGACACTGTTAAATGTTTTGTTAGAAAGTTGAAATGAAGTACGTATGCTTATTAGTTACATTACATTATTACCAAAGATGTTTAAGGATGTTCGCTGCTCAGTTTCAAAATAAATTACTTTTCATAAAACTAGTATGCATTCATAGGTAATAAATTGAGGATGCAAAAAAGCAAAAAAAAAACATAGGGGTCAATGTGCTTGTTTTTGAGATATTAGCCATTGGAATTTTGGTGGGAAAACGTTCTCTCTTGATTTTTCATAGCTTTATCATTGACCAGTTAAAGATCTCAAATACTATTTACAAAGACTTTTACAAATGACTTATAATTACACATTTATAAAAAGAAAAATGGGGGTTCATGAGGGAATTTTTTGAAGGCACTCACATTGATAAAATCAAAAGATTCCAAAAATCTGACAAAAATTCCAAAACATGACAAGCAGACATCCTTAAGTATTGTAAGCCTTGATATATATAAAATACAAATAAACTTGATCCTTTTGTAATTCCCTCAACACGGTTGTAAAATTAACACAATTGGTGGCCGTAAAACAACATGAGGGAACTTAATATGAATAAAATATTAAATTTACGCGAACTTAAATAAAGTCAACAGTAGTATACGGCTGTTCGAAATTCATAAATCGATAGAGAAAAAAACAAATTCGGGTTACAAACTAAAACTGATGGAAACGTATCAAATATAAGAGAACTACGACACAACAGAAACACAACACCAAAATGTAACACACACAGAAACGAACTATAATGTTACAATGGCCAAAGAGAGGCGAAAGATACCGAAGGAACATTTAAACTTATATCTCGAAAATAAACCGACAACGCCATGGCAAATAACAAAGCAGACCAAACAACAAATACTTATAATAAATACCAATGAGAACTACTAGTAAATGTTTTGATTTCAATAGTAATATGAACATAGCCAACATTGTGTGAGGTTTCTGATCACAACAGACAGTTTCAGGAGGCGAGTCTAAAACAAATGTTTGTTTTGCATTTGTTTCAGTATTACGTACTAATTAGTAAAATTCAAATATTGGCAATATTGCATAACGTTGAATAACTATTCAGCCAAAGAGTTGAATTTCATTTAATTTTTAAGAAATTATGAAGTGTGTATATATAGCTAACGTGTCAATAATTAAAATATTCATCTTATATGGATAAAAGTATTCGATTTGCATATATGTTACATCTTGAACGCCTCTTTCTATTTGTTTTTATTCGTCAATAATACGAATCTGTTACATCGGTTTTCTAAATGTTTTTATTTTTATCTGTCATGATTTCTTTAGAGATGCATAAAATATAGACGAAAGATGCCTGGAAATGTAAGTAGACTTTACTGAACACGTTCAACGATTAATCCACTCTCGATGGTGTACGTTGAAGACAATAACAATCAAAATCAAGAAGTAAACAAAGACGCAAAAAACCAAAGGACATTTACATCAACAGTTATAAATATTAATTAAGAAACAACACGAACTCCATAAAACCCGGGAGTAAAATCAGGTGCTACGGAAGGGTAAGCATTTCCTGCACCGTATACGACATGCGTCGTGTAATTTCTTTGTTCAGTTCGGTAATGATGGAAGGTTATTATGACTGAGGAAGAATATCAGATATGATTTCTGACACACTTTTGTCATAATGGCCAATCAGCTCATGATGGCTACCGTAAAATTTCTTGAGTGATGACCTTAATTTGATTGATTCATAGGCCTGTCTTAGCAACTTTTGAGAAAGCAGTATTCCTCGTTCAACAAAATCGACGAACTTTGAGTCATCTCTAGAGTAACGTATCAAATAAGACACATATACTCCATATGCTGGTGCTGCTGGGATGTTACTGCACAGAAATGGAAAGTTGACCAAGGAAAATTAAAATCATCGCGTTTGTCATAAATTTTGGTATTCAACCTAACATCAGTAGTCATTTCGAGAAAAAGGTCTAAATATGAAGCAGATCTATCTGTGTCGGTAGATATATTTAATGTTAGTGATCACTGAATATATTATCATTAAGAGACAGTACATCATCAATATACCGAAAGGTGAAATTTAAAGCCTGGGCTAATTTCTTTTCTCCTTTCTGTACAAGCCTTGGATAAATTCTGCTTCATAGGAATATAAAAACAAATCTGCAAGTAGAAGAGCGCAATTGGTACCCATTGGGATTCCAATAGTCTGTTGGAAGACCAAACCTCCAAATTCAACAAATATATTGTCAATTAAAAAGTCCAGCATGGCAGTGATATCCTCGTCGGTATATTTTCCCCTTGACTCTGTATGATTTTTAACAAAGCAAGCTGAATTCCTGCCCAAAACTAGATACTAAAACGTCTAGTGCCCTTTTTGTTAAAGTGACATAAGCTGACGAGTTCTTTCATTTGAGCTTTAAGTTTAGTATGTGGAATAGTGGAGATTGTAAATTCACCAATAACTCTTATGAGTTTTTCAGTATCAACATCTGATTAACACCACTTCTTGAATATGCCGTTTCGGAATATTTCTGAAGTCCTTCATTGACTGCAGTGAGTAAGGCAGTAAGAACTTTAGAAAGAAGTTTAGTGGACCACTTTGAAGAACCTGCAATATACCTTTACTTATAAGGATTCTTGTGACGCTTAGGAATCCAATATAATGATGGAGGATCCTGGTCTTCATCCTTTGGATTAACACCAACGGAGATAAGGACCGATTTTTGGTTTTTCAGGTTCTCCTGCTTCGTAAGCGTACTTAGTGTATATGTAGTATTTCCACGTGTGTTATTTATCCCCAGTTCCTTAATCAGGCAGTCAATGTAGTGTTTCTTGCAAACAAAAACAATATTGTTTGAGGCTTTGACTTTGAATTTTCAATGTGCTGACTTCAACATAAACACTCGGCACTCCGGATTTAATAGCTGTGTTTATAGCAGCAACTGGCTACCAACGACATCTTGACAGGAAATGCTAGCACGGTAATACCGTACCAACTAGTAGACTTGAATTCAATACACATTCGCTGCAGGAATGGTGCTACATGTTCCCAATTGGGCAGCTTAAATCCTCTCATGTGTCGTAAAAATTTGTATTTAATCAACCAACACTGTTAGACGTGTAGTTTAGTAGTGCTTTGTATGCAATTCAGTATGCATGTGTTGTATCTATGCATTAAAATACATGCTGCTTAAATATCTAATCTGCATATTCTGTGTTTTCATGCTATGTATATGTAGTATTTACTCGGTAAAAAGCGTGTGTTAACTGCTGTATGTGAACCGTATCAAAATAAATTTTCTTCTTCGTATTTACGAAAAGGTAAATAAAATACCGCACTCAAAAGTTACTTCAAAAGGGGAAGTCCCTGGAAGCTTATCAAAGATCCATGTTTAAAAATAGAACAAAAGGAAGGTGAAATATACCAAAAGACACTCATTAAGTCGAAAATAAACTGTCCACGCCATGGTTATACCCCAAAACAGGACCGAAATACACATGTATACAGTATACAACATAGAAAACTAAAGACTAAGTTATACAAATCCCAAGGCAGGGATGATCTCAGGTGCACAAGAAGGTTAAGCAGATCTGTAAGACAACTATTGTGATATTTGAGATAGGTTTGGAATATAACTTGATCAATACTTATGATATATCATTAAAAACTAATAATTAATGGTCGTTTATTTGGTATTTGGTTTGATGGCGACTTATGTGCTTTTGTATAGCAATTGTGTCCAAATTTAAAGAAATGCTTTGCTGTTGGCAATTATTTGCTTGAGGAACATTGCAATAAACTTACATTTTTACAAATTCATGCTGAATTATTAATTTTCACCTTTCAAATTATATTTTATATTTTAACTGATGACCTATTTACATGTGACCCGCTAAACTGTATGATAATGGCTGTCCTTGGCTTAAAGTTTGCCAGTCCACGTCGGTCTAATTAATTTATTTTCATGATTATAAAGAGAACAGTGCAGTTCACCCATAAAAAGTAAAATCACAAGAAAACTGAAGTCCAAGGAAAATTCAAAACGCAAAGTCACTAATCAAATAGCAAAATCAAATGACAAAACACGTCAAACGAATGGACAACAACTGTCATTTTCCTAACTTGGCACAGTCATTTTTAAGCATAAAATAAACACATCTTGTGGTGTTTTTCATTCTTCACAAGGATCAATATGACTACGTCATCATCTAGACATCAAGATACCACTGAAACTTGAAAGGTAACACATTACTCTACATCATCTGAATCGGCACTTGTGATTTTACTATGTATAACAATCCTTTTATAATACTTATAAAGACCATGGAGAACTAGTTCAAAATCTGATTATCAATAATTTCCAAGAAATAAAAGAAACTTTTAAAAGCAAAACGCTTTGGTTGTACAATAACATTTTTATGCTATATCCTTTTCTAATTATGATTTGAAATATTGCCACTCACACCCTGATATAAATCAATTGATGGTTATGGACATTACTATAAACACATTCATCTATAATACTAAAATTACGAGGTCCAATTTGTCAGCCGTCATCACGTAAAAACGACGAATCAAGGAATTCAACTTTATATATAACTAATATAGTACAAAGGTGTAGATTTGAAATTAAATACTCCAGGCCCTTTTGTTTTCCACGTAATTAATACTGCCAATAATTAAGAAGTTCGGGTCGAGTCCGATACCGATACCGATACCTATTGTAGTATTTTGATCAGTTAGACTTTCTAAGATAACATTACGAATATTTAAAATCTGGACTAAAAATAAGGCGTATAGGTAGTTTTCAATTTGTTAACGGACATGACGTAAAACAGCATATCAAAGAATTCAACTTTATTTATAACTAATATAGGATGATGCTGTTGATTAAAAACATACTCCATTCCAGGACCTTTTGTTCTCCAAATAATTAATATTACCAATAATTGATAAGTTCCAGTTCGACGGGTTCAAACAGAAAGATTTGAAAGCAGAGAAAACTGTGTATCTTATAATCGGCATGACTTTATCAAATGACAATACTATAGTTGCCAATAATTAAGAAGTTCCGGGTCGAGTCCGATACCGATACCAATAGTATATTCATCTGTTACCTATTACCTTATCTGTACGTTCCGCATCTGACAGGAACACCACCAAACGGTGTATTCAGGATTAATATGCTATATACACGGGTCATAATAACAGGGTTGACACTAATAAATTGTCAAATTGTTACCTATTGAAGTATTTGAATCAGTACGACTTTCTAAGATGACAATACGAATACTAAAAATCTGGACTAAAACTAAGGCGTATAGGTAGAGTTTTCAATTTGTTAGTGGGCATGACATAAAACAGCGAATCAAAGAATTCAACTTTATTTTTAACTAATATAGGATGATGCTGTTGATTAAAAACATACTCCATTCCAGGACCTTATGTTTTTCAAATAATTAATATTATCGATATTTGATAAGTTCCAGTTCGACGGGTTCAAACAGAAAGATTTGAAAGCAGAGAAAAACTGTGCATCTTATAATCGGCATGACTTTATCAGATGACAATTCTTATACTAAAATAAGGCTTGCAAATAGTTATATACTTTAATTCAGTCACGGACCCGTGATAGCACGGGTGTGTTCTAGTCAGATTAAACCTTAGATACAGGATCACTTGGCTTCACAACTTATTTACTACTCCTTCAATACATCAAAACGTGCTGTACGAAATCAATACAATTCAAGTGTCTTCCGTGATGGAATCAATTCAGATAATATCTTGTCCGATTGTGGCTCCGTAAAATTGCTGACAAAAACGGAATGCTGGTATGCTGTTGATAAGCGGTCATGGTGGGACCTTCCACAGATACTGTTGACGCAGTAAAACTACTTTACAGTGTCTTTGTTTTCCATAGGGAAACATCACATATATGCAGTCTGTATACATGTTATGTAAAGCAAGTTTTAAAAATTTAGAATACATTAAAGACAGTTAACATGAATTTTATACCTATATGGAGTTATTTTCTTTCAGAAAGACAGGTAATTTTTTTTTCAGAATCAACCAGGACGATACCATGTTTCAAAAAAATATGCTCCCAGGCATGAAATAATGACCTGTGTGAGCTCATTATTTTTCTTGAAAAAAATGCAATCTATAATTTACTTCAAAATTTGATTCGTCTGATAGTTTTTTGTTGCCGATTTGGAAATTTATTTTTTTAAGTTCAATTGATGATAGGTGTCAGACACCGTCATTGCCCGCATTTTAATATTAGAAACAAATAACGTGAAGTTTTGTTAATTTTTCGCTACAATAAAGAAACATTATCATATATGTGAGATGAAGTTTAATGTAGACTTTCATAAAATAAAGCCAGATTTAACATATTCGTGTGTAAGATTTAAAAAATCTTATTGAGTCACACTGAATAGGTTGATTGATTGTTTGTTGGTTGCTTAACGTCCAGTGGCAAATATTTCATTCATGTTTAGGACGATACACACTGAATAGGAAATCATATGGTGACCTACATGTATTTATATTCGTCTTCGTGTTAGTTTTTAACTTTTTTAAATTTATATATATCTTTTACTCTATCAAATGATCAACTTATAAGATAAAATTATATTCTATTGAATAACATTAACGTAACTCCGAAAGGGTGGGATGCGGAGGGTATATAATTATATCCTGATTATCTGTTAATAAAATGTATTGCTATTCAAAAGACAATCTTTCTGAATTTTTCATTCGATTCAATTTAAAATTGTTAAAAAAATAACCACCTTTCCGCGATAGAAATGACAGTACAAATAGAAAACAGAACCCCCCCCCCCTTTTCCCATAAATTAAGTGGTACAATAAATTACTTACAATGTGTCTTGTATTTGTCATACACCGTTATCGGATGGTAACAATACATTTGTGTCTTACTTCATGCAGTTACAGTAATATTTTTATTGTGTATGGATAATAGTTTTAATAGGTTTATATCTAGATTCATTTGTGGGTTTTATTTCTCATTCTAAATGAGCCGTAGGGCGTATTAAAACCTGAACGTATTAGAAAGGAATATCCCACTTTAGTATTGTCGGTAAAATAGGATACTAAATTTTGCAAATCTTTATAAATTTTTTTTTTTTTTTACGGTACGTCAGATAATGCATATTTTAAGGTTTTTCTTGTCGTAGAACACACCTCGGGGTGTAAGGATTGCTCACAGAAAGACCTCCCTACATTCACAAAACTGTTCCCTTAAAAAAGGTCCTGGAAAAAGAAAGAGAAATAACAAGCACACCTATATATGCAAAACATATAGAATAGATTCTGCATAAAATAAGGATACATAATTTATTACAAAGATGAATTGATGAGAACAAGAATGTACTTAACTACCGATTTTATCACCAAACGTGGATGCGATTTGTCCTCTGTTTTATATCTGTTTGCAGTGGAAGTAATTAGAAGATATTTATTTTGTATTTATATCTTTTGTTCACAATACTCTGTATATTCAAGATTGGTGTCCATTTAGAAAAAAAACCCCAGAGAAATCACTAGACGAAAGTTTAAATAGTGGTATATTAGATCACCCCCAGTTTTTGTTGGGGTTCGTGTTAATAATTTTTAAGGTTTTTTTGGTTGTCAATTGTGTACAATTGTTTGTCTATTCCTTTTTCTTTTACATCCATGCTGTTGTCAGTTTAATGAGTTCGAATTATCCTCTGGTATATTTCGCCCTTTTTTTAGCAATATAATTCCAAATATAAATCATCCCTGCACCAACCAATCGGTGGTAATTCTTAAATTTTGTTTTGACGAATTAATAAGGTATGTGGTATTCCAGTGAGAATCAGATCTCAAATGTTTTATAACATGGATAACGACATGAACAAATGCGTACACTATTTATATAAATGGAAAACTTTATAATGTAAATAATAAGACTAGAAATTGTACTGCATAAAGTACGTACTTGACAATATCTTTTTGTTGAACAAACATCTGTTAATGATTATCCGTAACGCTACTTAAAGCAAGTGATTTCGTGTAAACAGGATATGAAGTACTTTTATCTGTAATTATTAAAACCTTTTACATTGCAGTTGTCCATATTGATCAGATCATTGCCATCCATCATGATACTCTTGATTGTCATATTTATGACTTTTAAATTGACAGTTGTGTGTTTATCCAGTAGTTTGCCATGCGTAGGAGAACTATGTTCCAAAGTTATATCTATGCCGCTGGTGGATAATATGAAAGCATCGTTGAAGGCCGATATTGACGTTTCACAGATTAATAAGTATCTTAAAGCATATATAAAACAGGAGATCAATACAGAATTACGTACTATAATGAAAGATGTTGTCGCAGAAATAATAGACAACAGAACTAGCAGCACGATGAAAAAAACTATATCAAGGCAGGAAGGTCAGTTTTGATATTTCTATATATATATTATTAATTTATATAGATTCTTCCATCGATACGAGTGGATTATCGGATTTATCCAATCGAGATATTTAAATTATCAATTTTAGAGTCCGAGTCTCGGCGAGGACTTTAAAATTTATAATTTAACTATCGAGATAATCCACGAGTAACTATGTAAGAATCTGTTTCTCTAATGATTAAAAAATATATTTTCCTTTTTTGTTAATCGAAAATCCCCTTCGAGTGCCTTTCACATTGCACGGAGTTGTCAATTTCATTTACACCCGTTATATCATATTTTGATTCATCGAGTTAGCTAAAAAGGTGAAGACCCTTAAAATCATCCAATGATCTTTTGAGATCACCGGCAACCACACGTTGATTAATTTTTTTTTATACAATGGGTTCGGAAAGGATAAATTTCCATAGAATTAGAGAAATATTAATATCTTACAACTTAACAACAGACGTTCTCAGTCAGATTACCTAAGGTTAAAAAGGGCTTTCGCCACTAATTACATAAACCGCCCAAAAATTTAAAACATGTTAAATCTGCAAAAAAGTGGCTAAACATTTTTGTTCTTCCCTCGGCTGGATTTGTACCCACGTTTATTTGACATTGTAACAACAAATCCAGTAATGTCGCGAGCGACTTAAGCCCTTAGATGAACTATGCTATTTTGGCCTGCCATCATCTTCTGGTATTAAAAAAAGCAAAATAGCAAGAGTTGGAAAATTTGATACGTTTGGGGAATTAAGGTGTCAATTAAAGGCTCATCATACATTTGCTCATCCATCCTCTTTATGACTTTCCTAAGTGGATTAAAGTCTGTGCTTTTTTTACGCTCACGTGGAAAAATCAGTGCATCGTTACTACTCTCTCATTCCACTGGATCAATAGCAAACCAAAATTTATAACAGTATATAGGCATTTGTAGTTTGATGATGTCATTGCTCGTTAACTTCATCTTGGATTGTAACACTGGACATTTCGTAAGATGTGTTTAAGAAAGAATATATTGCTGCTTGGTCAAATGAAAAGCTGAATACAATTAGTTGCGTTTACCGTAACCTATAAGAATTAGTACCGAAATGCCTAAAAATTGTATGAAACGGGTTAATTCTAATCTAAATTTACTATGTCGATACCGTTTACGAGATATGTGTAGACCGGATGGTTTTATCCACTTGTTAGTTCAAAGTTATCATACTCATGATTATGGATATAACATTTCAATCCTGTATCTATGATGAGTTGATTTGTATAATTTTTATATAATAATTTGATTTGTGGTTTCAAACATTAGAGATGTTGAACATGTTAAACATACATGTTTTGACGTCCTTCCTTCTGACACTAGAATATCTGTTGACGGTGATAAAATAAGATATTTACAACAAACGCGAATAGAATAGTTCAACTCTTAATTAAAAATAATAAAATCACAATTTGAATAAAGACAAAATATTAAAAACAGCACTTTGCTTACCTGTTTTTATTTTAAATTTAAAAAATCAACTGACTTCTGACCTCAAATGTTACTTTTTTTTTTACTTTGACACAAAACAAACGAATTTTGCAAATGGAGCAGTATTATTCGTAGTTTTTATAAATTAGATGATTTGAAATTATAGGGAAAAGCCTCAATGAATCCTGTTCATCCACACGAGAATGTAAAGAAACATTGACCTGTGAAAAACAGTTTTGTCAATGCAGCAGTACAGATCACTGGAATGGAATGCAATGCGAGGAAAGTAAGTTATATAGTAGTAATACGTGTATTTACATTGTGTATTGTAGTTTTAAATGTATATGCTTTCGTATGTTGGAATGAAGGGTACAAAATTGCACATTATCCTTACCGTTATTTAATATGCATATTATGTACAATAGTATTCTTGTAGATGTCTTTTTTTCTCATATATGCAGTCGTTAATTATTCTTAAAAGTTTTCTCCAATCTTTACGAAAAACAAATCTGTAAGACTTCGACAACTTTTCTATCAAGATGCGGAAAAGCACAATGGTGAACAAAAGCTATTTTTTTCAGTATATTACTACAGATTGCCAATACAAATCCGTGAATTCATGACTTGAACAAGCAAAAGTAATCAGTTCTTGTAAACCAATATTGTTTTTTTTTAATATTAGAACATCGTCTTGGTTTGAAGTATCATGTTTATGATATGATATTAAATTTATAGTTTTGCCAACATAAGGTGAATTCCTCTAGGGATGGCAAATTTTGGAAACATCTATATTTATCTTTACTGGGTTCCTCAATATTCCAACCTAGAGATATCTTTAAAGACACATATGTATACGTATGCCTTAGTATCAAACATTTTTGCATCAATCATTAATTATTGGATTGATTCATCTATTGTTTTACTCAGTACACTTTTAAATGGAGGACTTATATGATTACGAATTAACTTATACCGAAAAGAAGATGTAGTATGATTGCCAAAGAGACAACTCTCCACCGCAGACCAAATGTCAAGAAAACCTTGACGTTTGTTCATGTTGTGACAAAAAGGTTTTGGTCTAATTTGTAAAGTAATAATTATAGAAATATTATGACAATAAATTAAAAGTAAATAAATGTTTGTCAAAAAATTATAGAGACAAAATATTAAAACAGCACTTTGCTTACCTGTATTTATTTTAAATCTAAAAAGACAACTGACTTCTGACCTAAAATGTGACTTTGTTTTTACTATGACACAAAACAAACGAATTTTGCAAATGGAGCAGTATTATTCGTAGTTTTTATAAATGAGATGATTTGAAATTATAGGGAAAAGCCTCAATGAATCCTGTTCATCCACACGAGAATGTAAAGAAACATTGACCTGTGAAAAACAGTTTTGTCAATGCAGCAGTACAGATCACTGGAATGGAATGCAATGCGAGGAAAGTAAGTTATATAGTAGTAATACATGTATTTACATTGTGTATTATAGTTTTAAATGTATATGCTTTCGTATGCTGGAATTAAGGGTACAAAATCTCACATTATCCTTACCGTGATTCAATATGCATATTGTGTACAATAGTATTCTTGTAGATGTCTTTTTTCTCATATATGCAGTCGTTAATTATTCTTAAAAGTTTTCTCCAATCTTTACGAAAAACAAATCTGTAAGCCTTCGACAACTTTTCTATCAAGATGCGGAAAAGCACAATGGTGAACAAAAGCTAATTTTTTCAGTATATTACTACAGATTGCCAATACAAATCCGTGAATTCATGACTTGAACAAGCAATAGTAATCAGTTCTTGTAAACCAATATTGTTTTTTTTAATATTAGTACATCGTCTTTGTTTGAAGTATCATGTTTATGATATAATATTAAATTTATAGTTTTGCCAACATAAGGTATATTCCTCTAGTGATGGCAAATTTTAGAAACATCTATATTTATCTATCCTGGGTTCCTCAATATTCCAACCTAGAGATATCTTTAAAGACACATATGTATACGTATGCCTTAGTATCAAACATTTTTGCATCAATCATTAATTATTGGATTGATTTATCTATTGTTTTACTCAGTACACTTTTAAATGGTTGACTTATATGATTACGAATTAACTTATAACGAAAAGAAGATGTAGTATGATTGCCAAAGAGACAACTCTCCTCCACCGCAGACCAAATGACAAGAAAACCTTGACGTTTGTTTATGTTGTGACAAAAAGGTTTTGGCCTTATTTGTAAAGTAATAATGATAGAAATATTATGACAATAAAATTAAAAGTAAATAAATGTTTGTCAAACAATTATTTATCTTAAAAACATTCACATTTCGACATGCCTAGTTTATTCACAGCATCATTTCAAACGTCCATTCAAGAGATTAGATGTATCACTATCAATTTATTGCACTTTCATAATTCTTCCTTAAATTTTCGTAGGAGGCTCAATAATTTCAACGCAATTACTTGTACCTACGACCCGACCTTATATATGATTCTTAAATAAGAAAGTATATGGCCAGTTTATCAATGGTCATTGAACACTTAATGAAAAAGTTGCATTGTGGATATACAACTCGATATGTATATGCAGATCATTATTTTGCACAGAAATATAAGTTCAACTGTTAAACTAAAGCAATCATATCACAATAGGAACAAACAAAAACATATTAAAAATAGCATTCTACTAGCCTCTGGGTGTTTTTTTTACACAATAAATGACTTCTCTCAAATGTTATTTTTTTCCCTTTAGGCGCATCTCAAACTGAAATTTGCATCTTAGCAGTATTTTCCGTACTTTTTATAAATAAGATGATTTGAAATTATAGGGAAAAGTCTCAATGGATCCTGCTCATCCAGACGAGAGTGTAAAGACACGTTAACCTGTACAAACCGGTATTGTCAATGCAGCAGTGCAGATCACTGGAATGGAATGCAATGCATGGGAAGTAAGTTATATAGTAATACATTTATTTACATGATGTAAAGTAGTTTTAAATGTATATCCTTTCATATGCTGGAATGAAGGGTACAAAATTGAACATTATCATAATGATTTCTGTTTTTCAATATCCATATGATGAACAACATATAAAAAAGAAAATATGGTATGATTGCGAATAAGACAACTCTCCACAAGAGACCACATGACACAGTAGTTAACAACTGTATCTCATGGTATGGCCTTCAACAATGAGCAGAGCTCATACCGCATAGTCAGCTATATAAAACGAAATGACAATGTAAAACAATTTAAACTAGAAAAGTAACTACCTAATGTATGTAAAAAATGAACAAAAAACAAATATGTAACACATGAACAAACAACAACCACTGAATAACAGGCCCTTGACTTGGAACAGGCACATACAGTATTCTTGTTGATGTTTTTTTTCTAATATATGCAATTGCTATTTAGTCTTAAAATTTCCTCTAATCTTTATGAAAGAAAATCTGTAAGCCGTTGACAATTTTTACTGTCACGATGCTGCTGGTGGTCTGTCTTCGATCTCACGGTTTTGATTTTCCCTTTGATATATCGTCGATCTCTGTTTAGTTTGTTCACATAAATCTGCAATGGAATGCAATTTTGCGGAAATAAGTAAAGTATCAAATCGTTTACAAACATAACGGTTTAGTCATAGATTTTTTTCAGATGTTGAAGTAAGGTTACCATACAGACAAAATTCGTTTCACTATACATTACGAGAAATATAATAGATCATTATCGTCGTCTTAAACATTCTGTTTTGCTACAGAAAATTTAAACACACAATACCTTTCCTGTCTACATATCTGTCTGTCGAAGATGTAGTCTAAACTATTTTTACGCTCTACAAAGGAGGGACGAAAGATACCAGAGGGAGAGTCAAGCCCATAAATCGAAAAAAAACTGACAACGCCATGGCTAAAAATAAAAAGGACAAATAGACAAACAATACTACACGTGACACAACATAGAAAACTAAAGAATAAACAACATGAAACTCATCAAAAACCAGGGGTGATATCAGGTGCTCCGGAAGGGTTAGCAGATACTGCTCCATATGTTGCACCCGTTCTGTTGTTTATGAGATTTAATACAAATCCGGTAAATAGTCTAATTCGGTAGGTCACATTTATGAATGGGAAGAGGATTGTAGTTACGACGTAACGAACATATCCGATATCATTTGTGAAACGGTTATTCCTTGACGGTCAACCAACTCGTGATGGCGTCCTTAAAATTTACGAAGAGATGATTTCAACTTCACCATGTGGAACTCTTGATTTAATAGCTTCCTTGTGAGCAACAAATCTCTATTAAGAAAATCATGATAGGAAATACAAGCACGGGAATATCGTAACAATTGGGAGATATATACACCGTGTGCAGGTGCTACTATAATGTTGCTACTTAGAAATGGAAAGTTCACAATTGGAAAAGCTGAAATCATCTCTTTTTTCATAAAATTTTGTTTTCAATCCACCTTTATTGTCAATTTTTAGATCTAAGTCAAGATATGAGGCCGACTTAACTACAATCTTCGAATACATGTATATTGAAATTGCACAAGTTCATCTTTATTTTTTTACTGTTTATTACGCCAAATGGATGTTGGATGTGTACTTATTCATATTTGTGTCTAATATGCATAATTATGTTTAGTAATTGTTATTGACTTTGAACTAGCTGTCAGTAGCTGCGAGTTTTCTCAGTTCTGTATTAAGTCTTTTGTGTGGGGGTATATAAGTACCGTATCACGTCTAATCTGTGTTTTTGTTCAACGAATTTCTGTTCTGTACCTATCTAATGAGATAAGCCCAATTTAACTTATTTTTTTTCATGTAGTTTGCTCTAAGTCACTTATTTTGTACTGTAACACCACTCTCTCATTTGAGGGGAGTGTTGGCGCGCCTAAAAACTTTTTCAACATCGACATATACCTGTCCCAAGTCGGTAGCCTGTACTTCAGTGACGTTCGTTTGATATCATAAAATTTAGAATGAAAATGGGGAATATGTCAAAAAGACAACAAACCGACCAAAGATCAGACAGCAGCCGAATGTAACCAATGGATTTTCAACGCAGCAAGATAGTCCCGCAACCGGAGGTGAGCATCAACTGGTTATATCATATTTGTTTTTCGATTATTATTTAGATCATAAATCAGGCCGTTAGTTTCCTCGTTTCAATTTGTTTTAAATATCGGGACCTTTATAGTTGACTATGTGGTCTGGGTTTAATTCACTATAACATAAAGTTTTTAATTTCTGTGTCGTTTGGTCTCTTGTGGAGAGTTGTCTATTTGGCAATCATACCACATCTTCTTATTTTTATATTTTACTAACCAAATAGTTACCATATTGCATAATTTTGGAATTTAAAACATTTTGTGACATTTCATGAATGTCAATTTCATGAAAATATAAAGATAAGATGTGGTATGATTGTCGATGAAGCAACTCCACCAGAGACTAAATGAGGTAGAATTTTACAACTAAAGGTATGTAAATTGGCAACCATAGCAACGTTGTTTTATCAAAATGCATGTTTTCATTATTTTTCCTGAAAGTACGAAATAATTAGAAATATATTTGTTCTATGTCCAATGCGGCCCCAAATCTTAACTTGTCATTCAATTTCCATAAGCAGTCAATTTGAGTGGGAAATGTTTACACTTCTGGAAGAAACAAAATACCTGGATTGTTTACAGTTTCATACTTAAGTCTTTTTGTACAGATGTTTGTTTGTTTGTTTTTTTAACCATTTAATCTATGTTATGTTTCTTTTGATTTTGAGTGTTTCTTTGAGTTTAAACTTAGTGTAAACAAAACTCATAATAACTCTGATTTCCCAGTTAGTTTCGAAATGACTTAGTTCTTTTATAAATGTACAATGAATTATGTTCAATTCAGCTGCGAACATTGCTTAATTTTTTGTTTAAATCATTTTTTTTATTGTGTTCCTTTATCAGTTTTAAACTAAAATATTGTTAAAAAAAGGATAATGTTTAAACATATATATTAAAACAATAAATAACCATTTATTGAATTTACAATAATTGGTTTGTCATAAACTTTTTATCAAATGAAATCAGTAAATGTAACTTTTTTTTAATTTTATTTGAATTACAAAATTCAAGTTATTATTTTACAAACATTCCTTGGAAAATACAGAAATAATCTTAATTTTTCATATTTTTTTAAAATATATTTTTATTGAAAATAACATAAACAATCGAAATGACTGTACTTCGTTTGAGTAATTCATTCTATTACTTGGTATTGTTTTTGTATTTATGTTACATGTAGATGATCAAATATTCAACGATGCACATCCAAAAAAGATTTTTTTACGTAGAAAGTCATCGGAAGTTGTTGCCTCATAGTGCGAATAACCATATATTACCTAGTCGTTCTATCGTTAAATCATGAAGGATATGTGTTATCGAAATATTAATGTCATAAGAAACCTAAAAAAAATAATGCATATGCTTTTTTATAAATCAATGGATAGTTTTCATTATAAAACTTATGTACATTTACTTTTTTCTAAAGAAATTTCTTTAATTTGTTTATATTTAGAAGAAGTTTACTTTATTTTCATTGCTTCCTTCCAGTAAGCAATTCCCCGACATATTTTCCGTATGCAAAGTGATCTCAGTGTGACCCATCTCGTAAAAATCCGGTGATCACAATGCGCATGGATGTCCTTAAAATAAACTATTATCTGATTGTACATGTTAAACACGTCCTTTATATCCATGCTTTTTTGTTGATTTTTGACAAACAGGTGTGAATCGTTAAATTTCGTCTTCAAAACACGAACTTTAAATACCTGCCATATTTTCACAACAACACTGACCGATTGAGAAATTTGTTTTTTATGATTTTACGAAATCTATGCGAAAAAAATGATGAAATCGTGCACAGAAGACTACGTTCATGATGTTTGTATGCATTGGTTCTAGAATTGGAATAACATTATTTGTCACCGGTCATTCGTTTCTTATAACTTTAATGTAATTAAGTATTTTTGTTTCATATTTTGTTATCATTATTTTGGTATCATACAATGACTTTGACAGGACAAATCTTATGTTTACGATTTGTTTCACACAAAATCTAAGTACCTGAGTAAACTAGCAGCCGATGGACATGATGTATTTGTAAATTGCTTTATACCAAGATAATTTTTTTTTACATCTTTTCCAGATTCCAAAGGTGTCCGCTTTACAATCGTGTTTACAGAAAAGGGTTACATTAAAGAAACTAAACTATTATTAGCTTCGAAAAAGGATGGATTGTTATCTCAGTACACATTTTTTGATAATCGTAATAAAACAACAAGATTTACGAACACTCAGTATTCACTCAATCTTCCTATAGACAACATTGTAATTAAAAAGGGCATTGAAAAGGTAGGCATGGAAGTGCAATCCTCCGTTCCTATTTCTCTTTATGGGATACAAGATCGTGATAATGGCGGTTATACAGAGGCATATATGGCAATTCCGCGAAAATATTTGTCGACAAATTATCTTCTTCCGTCTTTTAAAGTATACAGTGGTGCTGATAGTGCTTTAACGATTACAACAACTGAAGAAAGTACTACAGTGACAATAAACCTGCGAATGGAGAAAGGACCGTTGCGGTATAATAATGTAAATTACAACAATAATGATGTTATTTCTTTAGTGCTGAATAGGTTTTATTCGTTTAAGCTTTCCCATTCGTCAGACCTTTCTGGAACGACCATACAAGCTACAAAACCAATAAGTGTCTTGACAAGCAGTAATGCAAATCAAGTCACAGGAAAACACAGTGTTAATGAGCTTTTAGAAATGATCCTACCATTAAATCAAATTGATAACTTTTACGTAATACCTGAAATAGTCACACGTCCTACTAGTACTGTTCGTGTGTATTGTCCAGAGGAAACGACCTTGAGTATATATAATGGCAATAATCGTCTGACAAAGCATGTAGAGGCACGAGATTTTTTTGATATCACTCACCACAAAATATCGTATATCAATGGTAATCGTGATTTTCTAGTAATGATTATACCACATGAACTTCCAGGAGGTACAGGTACTGTTTTCATGATGACGATTCATGGCGTGAACCAATACATGTCGACTTATGATTTTGCAGTACCTGCTATAGATAATTTGAAAAGTCATATTACAGTGTGCGTAAAGTCGAGTGCTCTAAGTGGATTTACACTCGATGGTCAGCCGACTACCGTGGATGGTGTTTATAATATTTCTAACGGGGCTGATCGCTATAGTACATTAAGTTTACCAATTTCTCCCGGGAAACATAACATAATTCATACAGGTGGCGCACGATTTGGTCTTTGGGTTTACGGAGAAAACACAGAGTACGATGCTTATGGATATCCGGCTGGAATAGCATTTAAAAAGAAAATATAACTTTGTGTGTGAAATCTGAATCAAAATTGCAGTAAACAAAAGTGTAATATATTAACCCCGTCACGAAAAAAGAGAAGGTACATATTTAATTGAAGTCTGGAGCTGGCATGTCAGTTAACTGCTAGTAGTCTGTTGTTATTTATGTATTATTGTCATTTTGTTTATTTTCTTTGTTTACATCTTCTGACATCAGACTCGAACTTCTCTTGAACTTAATTTTAATGTACGTATTGTTATGCATTTACTTATCTTCATTGGCTAGAAGTATAGGGAAGGGTTGAGATCTTAAAAACATGTCTAACCCCGCCGCATTTTTGTGCCTGTCCCAAGTCAGGAGCCTCTGGCCTTTGTTAGTCTTGTATTATTTTAATTTTAGTTTCTTGAATACAATTTGGAAATAAGTATGGCTTTCATTATCACTGAACTAGTATATATTTGTTTAGAGGCCAACTGAAGGACGCCTCCGGGTGCGGGAATTTCTCGCTACATTGAAGACCTGTTCTTGACCTTCTGCTGTTGTCTTTTCTATGGCCGGGTTTTTGTCTCTTTGACACATTCCCCATTTCCATTCTCAATTTTATGTCCATCCCTCTATTTGTCGCATTTTCGTTTCCGGATGATTATTGAAGTACAGCTTGTCAAAAAAAAAAAAAAATTTTAAACAATGTTAAGGACTATTAAAAGGGTCGAGTTCAGTGGAAATGCCTTTGCTATTTATTGTTAATTACAATTAGATATTTTTGGTTTCCGAAAAATAACTTGGGTTCCACTTGACATAATCTTATTTAGATTTTAATCATAGAATTCCTATTTAAAGAATTCAAATATAGAAAAATATTCAACATATTAACAAATTAATTCAAGAATGCGCGTCGCGCAAGAGTTAACTGTGTTGTTCGGTCACTCGTTGAATATTTTTCAATATTTTAATTATTTGATTAGTTATTTTATCACATTGACAATGGTCTTTTTAATGGATTTAAGTAGAAAATGTAATAAACTATATCTATCTCTACGCATTTAAAAAAAATCATGCGACGTCCTTGACCTAACCTATTGTTGTATGATGTCAGATCATTTTAGTACATGTTTTCATTAAATTTGAATTTAATTCATTTTATTTCATAATTGTTCAGACAGATTTTAATAGCTTTTTACCTATATGATTTCTAGACTCAACAGTTCATTTTTAATCAACAATTCCTAGTTTGCCACGCTAGAAGGACTTTTGCTTAAGAAATTTCATAATTGGCATTTGAATCGAAACAATTGAAAATTAAAATCAAATACAAAATGCATTTAAATTCAGAAACGATTTCCTTTTATTTCTTTAAACACCCACAATTTGTTAATAATTCGATGGAAAGTAGTTCACTGACTATGTGTTAGTTTGCTAGATACTACACGCAATAGCTACTGTTAACCATAAAACAAACTTTTTGAAACAGTGTCAAATTCAATACATATTCGGGACAATAACATGTGTATGTGCTATGCTTTCAGTTTGTACTAGAATGGCACGTTAAGCCGGACTCGGAATCCCGTATGCTCTTCGGACTACGGGCTTGTTACTTTAAACTCCTTTGTTTTATGTTATGATAACTTTTTACACATGATACTGCCTATAAGTTTTCGTTGGTGCAGATACTTAATGAGCCGTCGTCGTCGTCGCTCATCCTTATGTTCAGTGCAAGTTCTTTTTGAGGTTTTAATTGTACATAGTAAATAATTGTAAGCGTCTTTGTTTGGCCTACATAACTCTTGCTTAGTGACGAAACAGAAAATACCAATGAGTAAATCTTTGAATTAACCTCCCCTTGAACCAGAATAACAAAAAAATAATGAAAAGGTTTTATGATCTTTGAAGCTCATCATAAAGATTCACTAACTTTTAAGTAGTTTGGTTTATATATGTGTGCCTCAAATCTATGGCATATTTTTATTGTCAATTACATTGATATCAATTAATGCAATTGAATAGTTTCTTGTGTACATGTGATCTTACAGTTTCTCTCAATAATATAAAAAGATACAAATAAAGCCATTCCATCTCTATGAAATCTAAGTCGGAAATGAACCTTATCATGCTGTTTTTATACATTTGTATTTTTAGATAAAAGCGAAAGTAAAAGTTGTCCTCACTTTTAACAAAACTCGATATTCACAAATCAGTCATATTTGATTGACGAAACCTTGAAAACATAATATTGATTTGAGTCCTCTTAATCCGGTATTTAATGTCTTTTTCTTTTTGAAGTTTGTTAGTTGATTTAAGCTAGTGTCAAGCCTGCTCAAATTGATTTTTACAGTGTCTTATGTTGAGTTGCAAGATTAGGAGGTGTTTTGCTCTGTAAACGTGTTACAATCTATATGTATCTGTCCCAACTCACTTAACATGGACACGGATTTGATAAAAAAAAACAGGTTACCTGTTTTTGCGTTTTGCGTCACGAGAAATAGTTTGGAAGAAAGGAAACATATTTGAATTTAGGGAAACGGTCACAGATCCCAGTGGCATGACGTCACGTCACGGGACACGGATCTATATCTGAAGAAATGACAAATATTTAACATATAATTTTGACTCTTGCAATGAAATGAAAACCGGGTAATTAAGATATATATCACTGTATCTACAAAAACATTTTTTTTGTCGTTCACAATTCTTAGTACACATTTCCATTCCAAATTAACAATTTACACTTTTATGTTGACATTTTGAACTTTCAAATTTATTGCTAATTCCTAGTGTCCAACTAAGAAGAAGTAAGGGTTGTCATTTATGATATAGGAAATGTCACAGTATACAATGACCTTGACCTTATTATATTTGAAAGGTCAAGTAGTCCTGAGTTGAATGGTGGTAGTCCCATGTTTCCACGACTTCCGGTTCTCAAGTTTGGTATTGCATCATATATTTGATGATTCATTGTGACATTGATGAACTTTGGAATTGTCCAATTTTTTTCTACAATGATGTGCTTTAACTGCAGATCATTTATCATTTAACAGATTTGAAATATCTATTGCCGTTTTAGAGATAATGCAGTTTGAAGTTTTGCGAGCGGAGGCATGTTTTTCTGAATCAATAACAGCTAACCACTTAAAATGTTATAGAAATTGAAGAGGTTAACATAGTTATATGTTTGACTAAATACCAAAAACATTCCATGGAAAAAACACCAAAAAATCTATTTGAAATTTTCAAGTTTTGCATTGACTTTGTAAGTTTCATAACTTTTTTTTATATAGTTGATATTGCATCATTATTTGCACTTTGTCAAACGGGGTATTCTGATGTATCAAATTGAAGGTCTTAATTAACTCTAATAAATTGACAATGTTTTACCCCTTTTTTATCCCAGGGGGAAGGGTGGGGTCATTTAGTGCAAACATTCAAATTTCTCAAATGGTAAGGTTGTCGCATATCAAACAAAAAACATAAAGCGTACATTTCAAATTTCAAATAGACATCCCCAAAAAAATTGGTTTGGTGGGGTTATTGAGTGCAAACAATAAATTTTCTGTTAAGATTGAGTTCTTGTATATCAAATGAAAGGTCATGATGTGTACATTTGAAATATCAAATTCCCGATCTCCAAAAATAAGTTGGATTGGGTTTTTAAGTGCAAAAATCAAACTTCCTAGAACATTGCGTTCTCGCATATCAAACGAAAGATCATCAAGTCTATGTTACATATATCATACTTCCGATCTCCAAAATGTAGGCGGATGAGGTCATTAAGTGTAAAAGGCGAAACGTTTCAGAAGGTATGCTTGTCGTATATCAAACGAAAGGTCGTACAAAGTACATTACGAAAACATCACTTTTACTGGAAAGACCTTTCGTTTGTTTTACAAACAATTGAGATACTAGTTTTTTTTCTTTTTTTCTTCCAGCATTTTTTTTGGTACGCCCTCTTACCGCTTCTTTTGGAGTTTATAATACCAAATTTGAACCATCGATAGACCTTATCATGATCTTTCACAAGATGAACTTTTGTAGGATTGCATCGTCTCCTTTAGAAATTATCTTCCTTTTATTGATTTTTGCAACATGGCCCCCCTCGTTGTTTTTAAAGATATCATGACCTTTTTTGGACAATAGGTAGATCTCATCATGATGTATTCCCATATGAGGCTGAATAGGATTTCATCGTCCCCTATGAGAGTTATATCCCCTTGAAACAATTCCTTTCCTTTGCATTTTTCTCAAAAGTGTAAGAGATAGAATCGATTTGAAAACGGCAACATGTACGGGAAGTGATGGCAATGTTAATAAACATATACAATCATTTTGTTATTAACCCTTATAGGGAGTTATTCCTCTGGAAAGATTATACACAATTTTTGAAAAATTATAATTCGAGAACGGGAAGTCATAGCAACTTGGAACCTTCACCAATAATCTTTAATTCATGTGACCTTCAATATGCACCCAAGATCAAAGGTCATTGAGTGCAAAAACAAATTACGCTGCAATTTCAAGCTTACATATGAAGAAAACGATAAGACTTTGCTGCATATCTACAGCGTATAAAATGTTCATTTCGACGAGCTCTACATTTTATACAACAAGCTAAAAAATGTCCGACCGTCTGTTCAAAAGTTACAACGGAATGATTTTTAAAAGTATAGTATTGTGTGTATATCTTTTTAAAGGTAATGTATATCACCCTATTATAAACAGCAAAGATGATCAGTAAGTCAAGACCTTCAATTTGAGGTCAAAGTCAGGTCATGATGAAATTTCACCGTGACCTTCACATTATAATTTGATCTTGACTTTGTGGTATTTGAAAGGTCAAGTGGTCCAGAGTTTAATGGTGGTAGTCCCATGTCTGTTGGGTATTGCATCATATATTTGATGAATCAAAAACAGCGTACCACTTAAAATGTTTTAGAAATTGAAGAGGTTAGCATAGTTATATGTTTGACCAAATACCAAAAACATTCCATGAAAAAAAACCACCAACAAATCAATTTGAAATTGTTAAGTTTTGCATTGATTTTGTAAGTTTCATAACTTCTATTTATATAGTTAATACTGCATCATTATTGGCACTTTGTTAAATGGGGTCATCTGATATAACAAATTCTCTGGGTCCGTATTTGTAGGATTAGACAGGTTAAACTGTTTCAAGATTTATCTTTATGGTATAAGATTCTGAACTGCCTTTAATTCCGATTATTTACCAAATTAATCAATGATACACAAAGGGAACAACGATAGGAACAATGTTTATTGTTTTTTCAATTCTCAGTTTCCTGATTTGGTCATATCTTGCGTCCTTTGGTTTGATCAGCACCCCAACGAATACTTATAATAAAGATTTTCAAATATTTTGATCATTAGCATCATTGGTGACATTAATTGTCTAAATGGACATCTAGTGCAAACAGAATCGTATCGTTTACGTTTGTAAGCGCATAAATTGAAATATGAGATCACATCAAGGGTTAGATAAATGTTTATGGACGTTGGAAGCTCATCCCAACGTGTTTGTGTACGCTTTTGAAAATATTCTGTATCTAGAATGCTGTAGACTCTGGAATGGCGAATAACATATAGCTCATTGCATCGTTTATGTGTATCAAACGTTGATACATCTTTCTATGAATAATCTCTACCTCTGATAACTTAGATTCCGCCCAGGAAGTTTATTTCAATCAGCTAATACATGTAATATATAACATAATATAATATAAACTTCCAGTTCTTTATGGATGTCTTGATAATTTTTCCACTACCAATATATGTATAAACAGGTTTGATTTGTAAACTTGGCGTGCGTGGATGGCATTGTAAGGTCATATTATCGAAAGAAGTCTCTTAATTGCTTTCTTTTTTTAAAACATGACTAATCAAAAATGCTAGTGATTTAATTGCTAAATTTAAATATTTTAGCAGCTAAACATTCTTTCGGAAATTTAGCATTTAGTATGCCGAGCACGAGCTTCAAACTAAATTCTCTTTGTAAATGACAAATGAATGTTTTGTTTAAGGAAAGCTCCTTCGATTTCTCAAAGACATTGATGTCACTTGACAGAAAGTACGGACGCATGTGCATTTTCCCACCATCAACAAATCGAAGGAGAAAATTGTACATCTTTATAGTTATCTGAGATACGTCAAGTTCATCTTCTAATTGGTTTTTCATTTTCAATTCGTCCAGTACATAAAACACGCTATTTTTTAACATATAGCTTTTAAGCAGTTCAGAAGGTTTTGTGCGACGTGGTCTTACATATTCCATGTCGATTTTCTCCATACCGTATTGTTTGGTTTCAACATCAATTTCCGGACACACGTTTTTCAAAATTTTTGCAAGGACATAAGCTTGTCGAAATTTATTTGGCAATGACTTCATAAGGCAAATCTCTGCAGGGGCGGCTGAAATACGTAACATTCTTTTCTTTGCTCGTTCTTCGTCATTGTCTTCAGTGTTACATGTTCGGCTTATACAATGAGAGTTGTTTACGGAAAAGTTTACTTTGGTTTGCAGTGTTAGAAAACAACCAGCTTCTTTGCTATCTGCATTAATGAGAGGTATTTTGCCGACATCGATATTTACTGGCCACCATCCTCTTTTATAAACTGCAGGAACAAGATCTATACTAATCTTCAATTGTTTGTACACGTTACCAAACCAATATACCTCAAAAGTAAACACTGGTTTTGGCAATATTGTCCCTACTTTATTTTCAACATTAAAGTATAAATTTCCCTCCTTCCACAAATGAGGTTCATTCAATGCTCTTTTCAAATACTCCAAGAATAACCTCAAAAATAAGATAGGAACAAAATAGCCATCGGCATCAGTAAAAGGCAAGTATTCTTCAACATCTGGTATATTTTTGAATTTCAGGGAAGCGTATCCTTTTTCCATAGAATTGACTGCCATAATAATGTCGGTGATATCATTTAGCTTATCAAGACATAAAATAAAATCAAATTCATCTGGACGGCCAGTTTTTGTTCCTTCAGCCATGCTTCCAGATGGAAAAACTGACATTTCAAATCTAGAATCGTATTTTTGAATTTGCTTGCAAAGAGACGTGATAAGATTGTTAACATCAATTTTAATAGAATGTACATCAGAGCAGGAGTTTGAACTTGTTTTATAATACGATTCAAGTAGGTAGTTCATAAAGTCACTTAAATTAAAGGGTAAATGAAGCAGTGTCTGAATATATTGTCGTGATTGAATGCAAGACGATATTATTGTCTCTGGAAGTCCACAAAGAATCTCTTCGAAGTTTGTTATTCGAGTGTATATAATGGTGTGTCCTTGTTCGGTTATGTCGACCACCTTCAATAGTGCAATGCAATGTAAACTTTTGTGTCTTCTCGCAGTGTCTAGAGGTTGTTCCTGGAGATTATCGCGAGCATTTATATCTGCACCATATTCTAACAATATCTCCATATGTTCTTTAAGATCGTGATACGCTGCAAAATGCAGAGGTGAAGAGCCGTATATATCTCTAGTGTTAACATTTATAGTCCCTTTTTCCATCAAAACTTTAAGGAATTCTGGACAAGGTTTATATTTCATGATAGAACTCAACACACTTCTTCCCCATCTATCTTTAAGTTCATAATCAGGTTTGAACTGTACGAAAATCTCAAAAACTTCCTCATCTAACATCAACGATAAAACAGATTCTCCATACATGTTTTGTGCGTTTAAGTCAGCACCAACTTTGAGCATATATTCTAGAAACTCTGCCTGCGAACGTCCGTATATAATACTACACTTTTGATGCAAAACTGTGTTTCCAAGGTTATCACGAACATTAGGTGAAACGGCATATGCAAGGATTTTTCGAAAGTTTGCGGATTCACCTGTTTCGCCAATCATTAAGGTCCATGGCGTTTTCCCACGGGCCTCTTTGCTGGATAACATTGCCGTCAAACTCAATCCTGTGTATCTATCTGAAATCCATTCAACGAACTCCACAATATCTTCCAAACGTTCATGGCAAACATAAACATGCAAAAATGTTTCATTCTTTTTGTTAATTAAATCACAACGGATGTCTGGAAAATTTGAAATACAAAACTTTAATAACAGTTGGTTATCATCCCTCAATGCAATGAGATGAAGGATACTGTCTCCAAATACAGTCTGGTTGTTCAAATCAATGCCAGCATTGATAAGAACTTGTAAAGACTTTCTAAAATCGGCACTTAATGTTTTTTTTGGCATATCAACATCATCTTTGTGTTCTGCTGACTGTATATGATGAAGATAACTTTCCATTGTGAATAAATTGTCATCCATATCGTCATCCGAATCAGAACTTTCACCATCATTTGCATCAATGCGACTCTGAAGTACATTGTATTCGTTTATATCTGTACTATTGACATCCAGAAAGTCTTCCAAATCGGAACTTTCGCCATCATTTGCAGCAAAAAGAATCCGAAATGCATTGTATTCGTTTATATCTCTACTATTGACATCCAGATAGTCTTCCAAATCGGAATTTTCACCATCATTTGCAGCAAAGAGACTCTGAAGTGCATTAGATCCGTTTATATCTCTACTATTGACATCCTGATTGTCATCCGAATCGGAACGTTCACCATTATTTGCAGCAAAGAGACTCTGAAGTGCATTAGATCTGTTTATATCTCTACTATTGACATCCTGATTGTCATCCGAATCGGAACTTTCACCATCATTTGCAGCAATGAGACTCTGAAGTGCATTAGATCCGTTTATATCTCTACTATTAACATCCTGATTGTCATCCGAATCGGAATTTTCACCAACATTTGAAGCAATGAGACTCTGAAGTGCATTAGATCCGTTTATATCTCTACTATTGACATCCTGATTGCCATCCGAATCCGAACTTTCACCATCATTTGCAGCAATGAGACTCTGAAGTGCATTATATCCGTTTATATCTCTACTATTGACATCCTGATTGTCATCCGAATCGGAACTTTCACCATCATTTGCAGCAATTAGACTCTGAAGTGCATTGTATCCGTTTATATCTCTGCTATTGACATTAATACCGGGTGACTTTGTCAAGGTCTCAATATTATGTAAACAGCCAGCTATGGCAGCATAGTGTAGTGGTGTTTGACCCCACTTATTACGAGCGTTGATGTCAACTCCCTTTGTTAATAGGTCTTCAATGAAATCTGGACCACTACGATGTTTCATTTTTGCTGCTAAATGAAGAGGTGTTTCGCCTTTTGTATTTACTTTGTTATATTTAATGTTTGTACTTGTTGTAGCCATTCGTCTGTTGTATCGCTTCCTTTTGAATTAAAGCTTTCCGCTTTAACTCACTTAGTCAAGTTATTTGCTGCAAAACTTGCACTCCGCTGAAATATAGTACTATCTGTCTATCATTTGTTAAGGCAAAGTGTCAAACTCACACCATCTGCAATATATAAATAGATTTTGAATATACGAGTACAATACAAAGAGCATTCAGAAGAGAAGGTATTTTTTATATCATATTATTAAATTCCGTATGCATAAACATTTATTTGATCAATCAATTAACAAAGTTGCGACTAAGTTTACTCGGCTAAACAATGGGACATCTTCACGTCAAAGTTTCGATCAATATTATTATAGCAGAGTTAATCTTGGAAAAGTATTGTGTCGTATTGACCTTATCGTCAAGTTTTTTATTTTGAAGTATTTATTTCTGTATTTCTTCCGAGTGTAATTTCATACTGTTTTTTTGTTTAAATCAACAGAAAAAAAGATTTCTACAATTGATAGATTAATACATACATTTTACATATTTCAACAGTACCAGTTATAAAAAAGGATAGTTTGTGTGTTTTATTAAATGTTTGCATACTTGGCCTACATGCGATCCTACATCTAAAGGCTACGGTTGTCTATCCTTATGGAAAATGTTTAAATCAATAATATACACTTTTTGCACAGAATGTCTAACCGCATGGCAATCACGTAAACGGATAAAATATAGTTATAATTACATTTTTGGAAGGAGGTGTACATATTAATGATATCTTCATGAAATGAGCTGCGTCGGGTAAATATTGACCTTATTCAAGTGCATGTTTTATGTAAAAGACTTTGATTGATTTTTGAACATTTTTGGTTGATCTTGGAACAATCAAAAGAATAATTTTTTAATGGTCTCATAACAGTTTGATTTTCAAAGAATAACAGGTTTTATATTCTCCTTCGCTTGCTCATCCGAACATAAAACTTTTCTGACTACTTCAAAGACAATTAAAGACTGATTTGAATTGAGAGATGCACCAAAGTAGTTTTAATAAAAAAAATCAACAAAATGTTTCATTCATATTCAATATATTAGTATTAAATTATTTCAAAGTTCAAATTATTGACACAATTCTGGAATCACACAATCTACAAATATGAATAATATGAATTAGAACAAAAAATATAAACTTCCATACAAAAACATTGTAATAAATAATATCTAAATATAACTGTATAATTCGCTTGGTGTTTTTTCTCGATAATTAAAAAAAGGCGACAAAATAATTATATAAAGGTCTAAAACCGAATTACTTCTTTTTACGCAAAAAAAGTAAATACAATTATTTTTTTCTATATGAAATATTATTCCATTGGGACGTTTTTCATCCGAAAAAGGAAATCAGATGTATTGATACTGATTTGCATATGGTCGACTTCTATCCGACGCAGCTAAAATTTTGTTTTGGAAACTTTCAAACATTATCGAACGCATGCGTTCTACAGAGTTGTGATTGAAAACATATGATAACTCACCAAACTTCATCTTTTGTATAACTTAAAGCTTTGGATTTCAAATATTTTGGCCTCGAGCATCACTGAAGAGACATGTATTGTCGAAATGCGCATCTGGTGCAAGATAATTAGTACCGTTAAATTTATTAAAAAAAAAATTATTTTGATAACATTTTAAAGGACTTGATCATGTCCAAACAACTGTCGTACAAAAACCGGATTTAAACCACTATATTCGTTTGAATACTCATACACATTAGCAAAATAAAGAACATGACAGCTTATTGTCTATTCGTTAAAACTTCTAACTTTTGATTTTGTCCGTTATTTTTGCCTTTTCTCTTTTTTAAATTTACCTTAGGAGTTAATTTTGTTTTACTATTTTCATTTGATGTAATAATGTACTGATTAGAAGAGTAATCCGTTGGTATAAGCCAATGTTTATATTTGCGTTACACGTTGGTGACACGATGATTTGACAACTCTTTAAGCATAACAATCACTTTCTTTAATATGTTTTGTTCGGTCTGATAAATAATTTCATTTCCATAACGTCACCCAAGCTTTAAGACATCTTTTACATGTTGAATAACTACTCATACACTTACTTAACATACTTTACATTATTTAAATTTCGATTATTAAGCAAAACTGTATTGTTATGAAAATAAAACTTGTTATTCTAATTGTTTACTATTGTTTTCTAGTGCCCATATTGAATTTTACATGACGTATCCTGACTATATTTAGTAACAATATGTCAACAAAGGCTTCATCGATAAGTTCCAACAATAGGAATTTATAAAAGTGGTCGTGTCTATACCACAAAAGCTACCTGGTACCTTACTTAAATAATAAATGCATCTAGAATATATGTAAATGTTAGTTTCATTTTAAATTTCATAAAATTAAAACTTTACCTGGACCTTGATGTTCATTTTCTGAAAACCTAAATTAATCCGAAAATACACTGCTATTTAAATCACCTATTGTCTATCGTTTATCCACGTAAAATCAATACAGTTCACTACATTTATTATATAAGGGGAGCTTCTCAAGCTAGGTTATGTGTTTAAGCTTTTGCTTATGGACTATCCGTTTGGAATTTTCTCGGAATTTAGTGTCTTTGTGATATTACTTATGATAGAATAACTTCATTTTTTGGCACCTGCTGTGGTAATGAAGAACAATACTCCAGTTTTTTAATATTCTGAAACTTGAATTATTTTTCTAGGTCCAGTCATGCTTCAAAACTTTCAAAGATGCACAAGTTTGTCTGTGCCAGGAAAGAAACATTTGGTGTAAATACGGCTATAGTTGCCAAAAAGGTATGGTGAACATCATATGGAAAGTGGCCCAGATTTTAACTTTAAACGATAATGCGTACTGGTCATCGCATAAATATATTTTAAAGTGTTTGAAACGGTGTAACTTGTTTGTTTTGAAAAATAAAATAAAAATGAACCACTAGTAATGTCATTCTTATTTTGTATATTTCATATATTGAGGAATATTTTTTGACATCTACTGTGTTTAAACATTCATTAAGTATGTTTCATCTATCTTTGACAATAATGTATTTATGGATTTCGTTAAAAACGTGTTCCTTAGCCAGAAAAGCATGTAAAGTATGGTAAACGTTATGTTCTTCATTTAAATCTGGTTTAACTGTATTATAATTAAATAAAGTTGCCAAAGCCTGTTAAAAAGACTCTCTAAAACAAACATTGTTTATCCATTACAGACATATTATTTCTAATTCGCGTCCTCAAGCGCAAATAAACATTAAAGCTTATTTATATGGAAAACAGCTCAGACTGTATCAGACTGTGTTTATCAGATGTAATAAAGTCCTGATTAGAGGAGTAATGGTAAATGTTGAATAGGGAATATTTTGTAAGAGCCAATAGTTACAATCGTGTTACTCATTGGTGATACGATGGTTTGACAGCACTTTGAGCATAGAAATCACGACTCTTTCCTTAGTATATTGTGCTCGGTTTGATAAATTATTTATTTTCATGACGTCAGACATGCTTTGATGGCTGCTGTAATTTATTGAATTATAAATCATACACTTATGATTTGATGCGACTGTCATACAAGTGAGAGGTTTAGCTAGCTATAAAACCAGGTTCAATCCACCATTTTCTACATTAGAAAATGCATGTACCAAGTCAGGAATATGACAGTTGTTATCCATTCGTTTGATGTGTTTGGACTTTTGATTTTGCCTTTTGATTTTGGATTTTCCTTTTGAATTTTCCTCGGAGTTCGGTATTTTTGTGTATTTACTTTTTACATTACACTAGAACACATCCGCAAAATCGCGGGCATATACAGCTTGTGAACTGTGGTCGGATGATTTTTTTGTAAAATATATTTTACATATGGAGATTTCACAAAAGGTATCAAGAGCCCTCTCCCTTTTTCCAAAGTACGATATTTATTTCCTTTCTCTTAAATTCAATTATTTATGTGTTTCTAGCCTCGGACCACAATTATTCTTTTCCTTTGCTTCTTTTGGTAAAAGTCAAAGTAAATAAAAAAAATTGCACCGCTTCAAACATGAAATAAATGTAGCTGCTTATATGTAGACCCTTATTAGTCTAATAAATTATGCTTCTAGGACAATTCATCAGTGCTTTCTCTTTTGAGAGCCTTATCAACATGGCAATGGTAGGAGTTGAATCTTGTATAAATGACTAAGACCGACAAAGGCTAATTTTAGGGGTGATCGGAGTGATCCTGATTAAAAACATGAAATCCCGAGTTGCAGAATTTCAAGAAATTCATAACCCAAAATCCCAAAATAGAAAAATATATTCCCGGATCTCCTGAGACATTTGAGAATCAATCCCCAAATCCCGAGATTAAAAACACCCGATTCCGAAGTCCCCAAAAAGGTCCTGCCTCCCCCTAATCTGTACCCTACTTTTATTTTGCCAAATCACTACTTTAACTTTCAACAATAAATTTGTATGCCCCATGTAAGGGCATTATGTGTTCTGTGCATCCCTGCGTTAGTGCATTCGTTCGTCCGTCCGTCTGTCCCGCTTCAGGTCAAAGTTTTTGGTCGAGGTAGTTGTTGATGAAGTTCAAGACCAAACAACTAGTAACTTAGTGAATACATGTAAAGTGCCGATGTGGCATCCGTGTACTATGGACACATTCTTGTTTCCACATGTTTTACCAGAAACACATATATTTAATATATATGCAACTAACATGACCCCTTAAATAATAAACATTTAAAGGAAAACCGCATACAGAATACAAAGAGTTTCTATATAAATGATATATTAAAGTAGTATAATCGTAGTTTACATGTAGATAAACACGAAAATGTTTGTCCTCTCCGAGGAGTTATAATAGTTGTGGTTCTTGCGATGTAAACACATTGATATGGAGAACGCTCTGATTGGCTTAGTTATTTTTTTATTTTTGTTATCTATCATGCGATGTGTGATACTTGTGCATGTTTCAAACCGGAAATATTATCTGACTAAAAGTCAGTCTGAGGTAGCACTCCACAGTTAGAAAATAAAATTAAAAATGAGCCCCAAAATGTTTTATCATCTCCTATTCATGGATTTCTAATACATTAACCTTACTGTTTGTGTTGTACATGTGCATATGTATGTAATCTGTATCTTCCATAGATTTGATTTTCAAAAGTTAAAAGGGTGAAAATAAATTCCTTTTACCTGTATCCATGGCAACATTCTGCATTTATTTCCAATAAAATATGGCAAAAAGGGGGGTGAACATGTCTCATTTCCCCCCAAAATTTGGATCAAACTAGAATTTCAATGCCTTTGAGTGATACCTTTTTAGAAACTGTTTTCCTACATCTTCCTAATGATCAAATAAAAAATGGGTGTCTTTCGGCTCATTTTTTCGTAAAATCCAATCACAAAGTTCGTGCGATAAAAAGTTTGAAAAAAACATTGCAATAATTGACGGACCAATGTATGGTAGGGACATGCAAATACGGACTGTCATACAGAAAACAGCCTATATTACATACATTACATAACTTTGATGATCATATAAACCCAACAAAAAGGCTATTTTAATACTCAGCTATCCAAAAATGATTTTTATTGCACACTAGCTCTCATATTTGAAAAATCCACAGGGGCCAAAATGCGAAACTACACACCTAACTGTGGAGTGCTACCTGATGAAGGAATCAATATCCAGACTCCTTTTTTGTCGTTTTTTTCCGAAAATATCTAAATCTGAATAATCATAAGACTGGATAACAAATACAACAATGCATGTTACCTTTTAAACACAGAATCATAATGATTTATTTATCGTGGAAGGAAGAGAAGCGACAACCAAAATGAAGTCTTCTCGTTCAATAGTGTAGATACTTGACATAATCAAAAGTAAATTTCGATTATAGAGCAAAAATTAAATCATTATGAAAAGAAGGTTTGTTATTCTTATTGTTTACTAAAAGCCTTGTTTCACTTACTACTGGATATGACTAATGTGTATGTCACCTAGTATCCATATTGGATTTTACATGACGTATCCTGACTACAGTTAACAACATTATGAAAACAAACACTTCACGGAAAAGGTTCAACAACAGGAATCGAAAAAAACGGTCGATGTTATACCACAAAAACCACACTGTCTGTTACTTCAACACGATGTATTTAAAACATATTATACTGTTGTTTTCATTTCAAATTTCAGAAAAATTCAAATCTTACCTGGATTTTTTATGTATATTTTTTGAAACCCTAAATTAGACCGAAAATACACTATTTAAATCACCTATTGTCTCTCTTTTATCCACTTTCAATCAATACAGTTTGCTACCTTTATTATATAAAAGGGAGCTTCTCAAGCTAGTTTATGTGTTTAAGATTTTGCTTAGGGACTATCCGTTTTGAATTTTCTGAGAATCTTTGTGATTTTATTTTTGTTAAACTTACTTTTTTGTTGGCACCTCCTGCGGGAATGATAAACAATACTCCATTTTTTAATATTCTGAAATTTTAATTATTTTTCGAGGTCCAGTCATGGTTCAAAACTTTTAAAGGTGCACAAGTTTTCTGTGCCAGGAGAGAAACATACGGCTATAGTAGCCAGAAAGGTATGGTGAACATCATGTGGAAAGTGGCCTTGTAACTTTAAACGATAATACGTACAGGTCATCGCGAAAATAAATTGTAAAGTGTATGAAACGGTGTAAATTGTTGGTTTAAAAAAATAAAATAGAAATGAACTACTAGTAATGTTTTTCTTATTTTGTACATTTCACATAGTAATTAATGATAGAATATAAAGTTGACATTGACGTAAACAACTACTATCCAATATGATATCTGATGAGTAAAAGATTGGTAAAACATTTTGATATTTTATTTCTAGGTTTGAGGTCTTACAGAGCAAATTACTCAAAGGCGCTTAGGCATGTGATTTTAGAAAAAAATTATATCTTTTTTTGCACTATTAACAACGTTAACTTTACCGATTTCAATGCTTTTCCATGGCATTGTCATTTTTTGTCATCTACTGTGTTTAATCATTCCTTTGGTATGTTTCATCTATCTTTGACAATAATATATCTATGGATTTCGTTGTAAACGTGTTCCTTAGCAAGAAAAGTATGTAAAGTATGGTGAACGTTATGTTCTCCATTCACTCTGGTTAATTTACTGTATTATAATTATATAATGTTGCTAAAACTGTTAAAATGACACTCTAAAATAAACATTGTTTATCCACCACAGCAATAGTAATTCTTATTCGCGACCTCAAACGCAAATGTTGTATTTATTAATAAACTATAAAGCATATTTATATGGAAAACAGCTCGCCTAGACGAGTGCAGCAAAGTTTGACTTCAATCGATATTTTTTTTATCAAAAATGTATTTCGGAAAACGTGTGTACTATTACAATCTCTCATGACAAACAATATTTATAATAGTAAATAAGCTAGTCATACACTTTCGTACCCCACTGCACCCCAGAGTAGTTAAGTAAATGAAATATCTATTATGATCTATAATGATTCTGTAAAAACAGATTTTTAAAAGGCTTTATAAGTTATGCACAGAATTTTATTTTACTAATTTAGTCGAGTTATTTAAACTGTATACGTTTGTCTCTTATGCAAATTAAAGCACATACGAACAAGGATGGCATAATATACAAATATGGCCCGTTGAAAAGGTGAATATCCAAAATTGTCGACACGAGAATGATATTTCAATGAGGACGCAGCCCGAAGTGAAATAACTTTTAAGGGTTGACAATTTTCGACAATTTTCGACATTTATCGATTCTAAGGGACCATGATTTATTATAACGAACTAACAGTGGAAAGGCCCTTTCGAACTCTTTCTATAATTATTTCAAAATTTTACTTAACAAAGATAAAAAAAAAAAAGCTGACGTTTGAAAATACATTTGTGTTTTAGAATGTACAACACAGGTAGAATCCTTTTGTTAAATATTGATGGCCCTGAAATGGACCATTACTCTATCAGAGCTATCATCAGCTGCTAGTAGTCTACTCATGTCCAATGTCCATTTCCTCATCTCTCGATGGGCTTCCCGTGTAATGTGAACGCTGCCATTTTGTTTATTTACGATTGTGACGTCATTTTCCTTGCAGATAGCTCAAGTACAAATCTACAATCTCGAAAGGTTATTCGCCGGTGAACAATAGGGTTATTCACCACTGGTGGAAATTTTTAGGGTTATTAGTCCTTCCCTGCAATGAATGAAAAACAACTGAATTATTACATTTCACGTGATAACTTTTCACCCAATGGAATTGTTTGAAATATATGTAGTGTATAATAATATCTGATATCTAATTTAATCGAAAAGGTTGATCAAAATTGTGCCATTTCAATTTATGTCATCGTGAAGGATAAACTCTTCATCTTTATATGTGTTGAATTCAGTACATTTTAGCTGTCAACGGTACTTGACTAAAATATATACAAGGCAGGACGTGAATTGAGATTCTTTTATCATAGAGCGCTTTTAAATCTTATTTTGATCAAGTAGATGGTGGCAAGTCTTTGTACACATGACATCTAACTATTTATGACAATGGACATCGTTTCAAATATGTGTGTGGACAAATAGTTTAACAATTATCAGGTAAAAATTTTCACCTAGCTACTGTTCTTTTCTTAAATTCTGTAGCTTTAACACCATTTAAATTTGACTTTAAAAATTGTGAATTCGGGATTTATTATAAATTGGAAGAAATTTTTTTCCCTGAAATCACGTATTCCAATTCCTAGATGCACGGATATGATTTTCTCGAAAATTAAATGTTTTTGGGTGATTTTATTTGGATGTAAAAGTGTTATCCGATGTATAGATTGTAGGAAGCGCAGAAGAGGTTGAGCTAGCTGTAATACCAGGTTAGGTTCACTATTGTCTACATACGGAACTGTCTGTACCAATGCAGGAATATGATAGTTTTGTTTTCCATTGCTTTGATGTGTTGGAACAATTGGCCTTGACATTTGTTGCGGACGTTATCGTTTTAAGTTTTCCTTAGAGTTCGGTATTTTTCAAATTTTACTTTTTAATGCTAATAATGTGTGCACGACCAACGCTTAATTCAAGCCTTATCATTGTTTTAATATGTATTAGTGTCATGTTATCATTGAGTAGCACGTGCAGTCATACATATTTGCCTATATTGGTCGTTTTATTGAAAGGTTCATGTGGCATATAGAATTACTTCACTGTAATTGAAATGAATATAGCGTTCGATAAAAGAAGGACGAAAGATACCAAAGGGACAGTCAAACTCATAAATTTAAAACAAACTGACAACGCCTTGACTAAAAATGAAATAGACAAATAGACAAACAATAGTACTCATGACACAACATAGAAAACTAAAGAATAAACAACACGAACCCCAACAAAAACTAGGGGTTATCTCAGGTGCTCCGGACGGGTAAGCAGATCCTGCTCCACATGTGGCACCCGTCGTGTTGCTTATGTGATTACGAATCCGGTAAATAGTCTAATTCTTTAGGTGACATTCATGAAAGGAAAGGGGATTATAGTTACGACGTTAGGAACATATCCGATATCATTTGTTAAACGGTTATTCCATAACGGTCAACCAACTTGTGATGGCGTCCGTAAAATTTACGAAGGGATGATTTAAACTTCACCATTTGGAACTCTTGGTTTAATAGCTTCCTTGTAAGCAGTAACACTCTGTCAAGAAAATCAGGATAGGAAATGCAAGCACGGGAAAATCGTATCAATTGGGAGATATATACCCCGTTTAGTGACGTCTACAGTAACAGCATAGAATACAAATTAATGCCCATATCAAAATGATGAATACATATAGGCATAGCAATATCTAGAACAAATTGGAAAAGAGACATATTTCCTTGTTTTTTTCTGGAAAAATCAGTTTAAATAGCGACATCTTTTGTTATATTTGATAATACGGAAACATGTTTTTTCTTGAAAATCAATTATTAATAACGAAATACTTTTGTTATATTTGATAATACGGAAATTTGTTTTTTCCTTGAAAAATCCATTATTAATGTGACTCTTTGGTTTGGAAAAAAGGTAAAAAAAATATATCAGAAATCCAAGGTAGAATGTAAAAGTGTACGTTCATAAAAAGTGACAAAATCTAACGCTATTAACCATGAAAACAATTTGCCGTTTCAGAATCTAATGCATCCTGGGTAATATTTTCAAAAGCGTACACCAAAGCGTTTTGATTGGTTTAAAACGTTATAAACAATGGAAATTCAACCAATGACGTAAAGTTATTTTCACCTTTGAGGTACGAACAATGAGATTACCCATGATGCATTAGATTCTGAAACGGTCAATTAAAAAAACAGCTGCGTATTCCACAGTATGCACAGACATTTCCCGAAGACAATGGTGGGTAAACCTAATTTTAAAGCTTCCTTGCCTTATATGACAGTTGTTATAGTTCTGTTATATTGTAACAAAGGATGTGCTTCTCAAATAGACAACATTGCACTGCACGAAATAAAAACAACAAGTTATGTCGATCGATTGGTATTTTACTATTTATACGGAGAAAACATCATTACAGTGGATTCATTTATTTTCGTGGGTACCAATTTTCGTGGATTAAGGAAATCTTCGTGGATGTTTTAATTTCGTGGTTTTGCCGAAGTCTACATACAATTCTGTGGGAAATTTGTCATTCGTTCAACATTTAATTTCTTAGTTTACCGATACCCACGAAACTCACGAAAATTAGTATCCAACAAATAATAATGAATAATAATGAATCCACAGTATGTGTTTATCTTCATATTTCTGCTATTATAAAGGAATCATACGAGATATGCGACTGAGCATGTTGTAATGGTCTGACCATTTAGTAAAACAGAAGATTGAGCTCAAGCGGGTCCGCCTTAACATGTGCTAATACTTTAATCAACGGTCAATCTAACAAATTGCAAAAAGCAAAAAATACAAAATGAAAAACAAGTTTACAATGTGTTTGATATTAATATGTATACAATGTCAAATGTAAAATGTCAAATGACAATTGATTAAGTGTTGATCACTATTATGTCTATGACGTTGTTGATGCTATCTTTTTCAACGGGACGTGTGCTCTTTGTTTCTAGCGATATTTTTCCAGCTCAAACCAGTAGCACAATATTATTTTTATATGATTTGCATATTAGGGAACACGTTGATATGATTGGACGATAGGACATCAGGTAGATGATTTGACGTTGTTTTTTTTTTTGATAGGCGACGTTGACCGAACTTCTTTTCGTAACAAATGTAAAACAGATGGCGGCGATAATAACTCCGACAAATCTCCATCTAAGTCATAATTTATAACAGTAAATCATTATACGTCAAGGTACAGTCTTCAACACGAAGCCTTGGATCACAACGAACAGCAAGCTATGAAATTAAAGAACCCGAAAAATACTAGTGTAAAACCAACCAAACGGGAAAACCAACGGTCTAATTTATATAAAAAAAAAACGAGAAACAAAAAACACATCAACAAACAGCAACCACTGAACATCAGGTTCCTGGCTTAGGACAGGTGAAAACAAATGCAGTGACTTTAACGATACCAAACCTTCACCTTTATCTGAAACAATAGTGTTACATCACAACATAGAAAAACAAACTATACAATATAAATTGAAATGGCTAAAGTCAATCAAAAGACGAATTAATACAAATGAACATACATTAAATGAATAAATTTGATAACATTTTGACTTACCTTACAGGAACTCTGATGGCATCGACTATCCAGTTACTTTGTGGTCCATGTGGGTTTGATGACGCAACTAAGGAAAGGGGAGAAGATGATGTACTCATTGTGATGAAGGATTGTGTGAAGACTATGAAAAGGCTCATATAAAACACAAAATATTGAGAAACCATAAGATTATTTCGATTGAAGATTACCGCAAGATTGAAAATGTTTCTATCTCTGAGGTTTGCGATAATCACGGAGAAAATCTTCATTGGTTCTGTAAAACTCTCGACAAATCCCTCAGCATGGTTTGTGTCACATCAAATCACAAGCCATGTTCCGATGTTATATCAATAGATATTGCTTTAAGAAATGCCAGTCAATCAGCAGCATTGTAGGACTTTGTAGGGACAATAGATGGAACACTTAACAACCACAAACAGTGTATAACAAACCGTGAATCCGCTTCAAAAGAAATCGAAAATCGAGAGTTAGAAATAGAAAAGATGATACTTGAAATGCGGACAAATATAAACACCCACTTCGAAAAGTGAGAAGAGGCATTGCTTTCGGAATAAGAATCAACGCTCGTTCTTGTAAATCAGAATATGCAAAAAATTTTGAGAAGCTTAAATCAGGCGAGGAAAAGCTTACCAAACTTAAGGAACAAACATTGCACATCAAACAATTTTCTTCTGACATACAGGTGTTTTTTGGAACATATCAGGCTAATAATTCAATTGTTAGCGAAACCAAAGACTTCAATGATATCATAGATGGTTCTAAAGATTATGAATTGAAAGAAGATCTCAATAGTTTAATAAAAAAAAAACTGTCAACAGAAGTCCAAGCTTTTGACCAAATAAGATATCCGTTAAAATCTCTCAGTTAGATTTCAGAAACCCCTAAATCGAACAAGCTCAGATAGGTATCCCAGTCCCTTCACCAAGAAATATATCCAACATACAGGTTCAGTTAATCAAAACGTTAAGAATATCAAAGGAAGAAAAAATGAAAATTAGAGGCTGCATCATGTTGTCTGATGGTAATTTATATCGAGTAAAAAAGTAAAATACGTGATTTCACACCTAAATCGTGTTAGTTAAAAGGAATTATACTTTGAATATCTTAGAACTAATATCATTTTGGAATATTCATTTATGATCAATGCGTGCGTTCTACAAGTTCTCACGTAAAAACATTCTGTTACACTTTATATATGTTTAACAAAATACTGATTTCCGTATTGTTAGAGGTATTCACACTAAATTCAAATAAGAAAAGTTAGATATCAAAATGTGCTTTTTGGAAAGTTACGTAGAGGGATAGTTGTTTATGGCTAATTTGTACATTTGTTTAACTTCTCGAATCACATCCATCTGGAAGGATCTGAGTTATTTCGTGTTAGGGGACGACCATTTAATGATCCCGGGGGAGGGGGGCAGGAGGATGCAACATAATTATTATATTTATATACGCACTCATAAAGAAAATTATATATATAGTGACATACATTTTGTGTTGATAATTTCTCTTCCTGGCAATATCTGGAACTCATATAAAAAACAATAATTTAACTCCTACTATCATAACATAGTAACACACATTTAATTCTGACATACATATATATATAATATCTATAGGATGCATACTAACCACTGTCCAATTGTCATGTGCATCCAGTTGTGTTACACATTGATTTTTAGTTAAGTATGAGTTATCTTTCTTGTTTCATAAAATTAATTGTTGAAATGGTTCCCATTTTTATTTCTATTTTTTCACCTAGTGCAGGAGAACTGTGAAAGGTGGAAGATAGTTTTTCAAAAATATGAGAATTTTTCAATTTCTTTAGTGCAATCTTAACACAAGGTAAACGTGAGCTCAATCTACAAAAATAAATATATTACTTCATGAGAACAGTGAAAACATTTCCAGAGATATCTATAATATATGATCCCAAGAGGGTGTTTTGTTTTGATATCAGAAGCTCATAATTGCAATCTGAATATAATGTATCAACTAGTTGAAGCCAAAAAATTTTGACAATGTAACATTCCCCAAAAATATGTTATATTGTCTCTTTTGGTTCATTGCAAAAACTGCATAGGTGTGTTTATTTAAGTTTACACTTATATGACAGATCATTTGTGCTTAAAATTATGTGCAGAATTTTGTATTGAAAAATCATCAGTTTATTACTCAAAGAAAACTTAAAAGGATGCATACAGAAAAAATCCCAGTGATCTATTTCCATATGCAAAATTTCTTTCCATTGATTTTGTGATTTTATGGGGTTTTCATGATGTGTAGATAAACATAATTTATAAAAATATAGTCATGGTGTCTGATTTGATTTAAATACTCTTAATTATCGCAAGTAATGTTGATTTTCTTTTCACAGTTTTGACGTGGTCCTTCCGACTACTTGGAATCATATGATATATACCATAGATTTTTTGTATTAATATCATATGTTTCTTTAAATTGATTAAAAGAGAGAAATCCATTGTTCTCATTCAGTAATCATTGACAAAAAATATTCCTGCCTCACACCTCCCCTTATAAAGAATAATATGATTCATTGTGAAAGTCTTGTTAACATGAAAAATATAGTGTTGATCGCCAGTATTGGTCATACAATAAATTGTAAAAAGTATTCGCTATATTGTTTTAGTCATTTAGTCAAATTAGTGTTTTATAAACAGCAGGAATGCTGTCAATAGGTAGGTTTCCCAGTTGTTTGTGGTGTTATAGTTATAGATTTACGAGGTCATACAAGCTTTTTGAAAGCGTATATTTGTTAAATACTAGTCACTCGTATTATATTTTTTTTAAGTAAACTTCCGTTAAAGTTAGCAACATTTAGACATGAGACGAAAGGTTATTATTATAAATATGGAATGCTTTGCTGAACGTACCATTGATTATGTCGCCGTGTGTCTATCTTCAGTATTCGATCTAACAACACAATCTCTGTTAAATTTAGTGAATTATGTAAACAAACACTTCATGGATAACATTTAAGTAATGACACTTGTTATCTAAACCTCGTGATAAATGCCCTTAATTTTGACATTCAACTATAATACGTGCCTTTTAAATGTCATATAAAAGATTAAAGGTGTAGAAAACGATGCAATTATATTGGGTTTTTTTTTAAATGAAAGAAAAACATCCAACTTTTATCTAACAATCTTATCATGCTTAAAGCTCACGGTATTTTAAAAATTTTTATTTGTAAAACGTCTTGCATAAAACATTAAAAATTTAATCCGAATTTACAGTTTTACAGAACACAAATGAACAAATTCACGAATTTATTTTCTGAACATTGTCTTTTAACGATCTGATTTTATGCTTGCACAAAATATACAAAATATTTCCTAACAGCAATAAATCAATTTCATTAAGTATAACAAAACAATCAATCAATAATCTAAGACTTTTTTAAGGTCTTTTTAACCTGTTTATGTATTCGCAGCTTGCAAACTTGCAAGAAGAGAGAGAGAGAGAGAGAGAGAGAGAGAGAGAGAGAAATCAAGAATCATATTTATAAAATAGCCATTACCATCAGGAGGATTTCATATAATCAGAGAATCTTTAAAACATGCATTTGTCTGTATAAGTTATCCGATGAGGAAGCAGTGTGTTAGTGTAAGATTATCCCGTTTGCCGGAGGCCAGAGGGTGATTAACACTGACACACCAAGTCCGAGATGGGATAACTATTTCGTATCCCAGCTCTTCTAAACTATATGAGAAAACATTTACGCTTCATAATACCTAGTTCAGAATGCTATACAATATTTATAATATACTTTATATATTAAAATACAGTATATACCCTTTATGAGCCCAGATCAATGTTTAAATATGTTAAATTAACAATGAGTTTGTATCCAGTCGTCCTGGTGTCGGGGTATGAATCGCGGATTCATATGCTTAAGGTTTTGAGTTTGATTCCCAGCATAAACACTAGAATATAAGTGGATTTTTTCTGCATAAATTTTGAAAGTTAGTCTTTATTCCACATAAATATATAGAAAGTTTTTTTTTAAATTGTGTGTTTGTCATTCCCGCCAAAATGTTTCAGTACAAAAGAAAGCATGCAGCTCAAAGAAAACCAAGGAAGGGTCATTTGGTAGGGTGATCCGTGTTTAAACAAAGGATTAAGGATGTAAGATCGTGTTTTTTTTATATATTTTTTTTATGAATTTACACGTATCTACATATATTTACTTTGTGGCACAATAATCAAGCTAGTGAAATAAATACGCATAATAAACATTCTATGAACTAACACTTAGAAATCTATGGATTAAGTATAGTGATAATAGTTATCAAAGATACCAGGATTATAATTTAGTACGCCAGACGCGCGTTTCGTCTACATAAGACTCATCAGTGACGCTCAAATCGAAATATTTATAAACCCAAACAAGTACAAACAAAGTTGAAGAGCATTGAGGGTCAAAAATTCCAAAAAGTTGTGACAAATACGGCTAAGGTAATCTATGCCTGGGATAAAAAATCCTTAGTTTTTCAAAAAGTTCAAAGTTTTGTATACAGGAAATTTATAAAAATGACTACATTATTGATATTCATGTCAACAACGAAGTGTTGACTACTAGGCTGGTGATACCCTCGGGGACGAAACGTCCACCAGCAGTGGCATCGACCCAGTGGTGTAAATAGTTATTAATAACATTTTCATAAATATAGTAATAATAGTAATAAAAGTGCAAGATATATATAATTTCAAATACTCATATACACACATGTATATACATTTACCTCATTTAAAGTTAACTAATGATCTTAGCCCAGGGGTTCCAGTACAAGTTGTGTTCTCCTACACTTAAATGTTTAGAAGAAATATGTTTCTCGAAAATCAAGTTTTCTTTTATGTAATTTTGAAGACCTTTTATATGAGGTTTTATATCTTGCATCTGTGAATGAAGTACTTTGTCAGAAAAATAACTTTATTTTTAATAAAATTCAGTTTATAATTTTTGTAGAGGCCAAAAATGACAATAGGCTCGTTTTCTATACATTCTTTTCATTTGTACTACCTTACAAGTGGGGTTCATGTTGCCTAGTCTATGTTGTGTTTTGTGTATTTTTGGTTGTCTGTGCGTCTTTCTTGCTTTTGCATTTTCAGTTTATTTTCAATGTATGAGTTGGAACGTCCCTATGGTATCTTTCGCCCATCTTTTACAAGGATTTACTTCTTATTTGGTGAAATGATTAAAACATTAATTATTTATCTTAGCTTTAAATATACAGATATTAAAAACACAGTACCATAGTAAATTGGCGCTTGCATGACATTTATTGATTGGCAAAATGTTGTTACTTAATAACTCCCAGTGGAAAATATATCATGCATATTATGGACGGGAATACTTTAACTATAGATCTTAAAGGAATGCCGTGCAAAGTGATTCGATCTGTGTGATCTGAGCAGAAAGTTGATGAATGAACGTCTCTAAAAAAGTTCATCAGAAGATACCAAGACCATGTTGATAAATATTCCGTATCAACTTAACAAATAATACACGATGGTCTTTGTGATATTCCTTTTACTGTTTATTTTATGTTTGGTGATATCCATTTGACGTGGTTCTGTACTTATACATCCCGTCATAGTGTTATTGAGCTATGGTATTTTTTTTATTCTTGTCTTTCATTTTTGCTAATGTGCTTTGTCTATATGTTTTTTTTTTGTGGTTCTTTGTTACATATGACGTGGCTCTGTACTTATTCATCCCGTCATTGTGTTATTGTGCTATGGTAAAATTTGTGTATTCTTGTCTTTCAATGTTGCTAATAAGCTTTGTATATATGACGTTTTGTGTTTCTGTGTTACATATTTGCTTTTTTTTTATAGTAATTAAAATTATAACACAATGTTGACTGCTGTACCTCAATTTTTGACATTTTTACCTACTGTGTCTGTTTGTTTTGTTTACATATCGTTGTCAATGGAATGGAATTTTATGCGACTGTTATACAAGGAAAGAGGTTTAGCTAGCTATAAAACCAGGTTTAATCCCCCATTTTCTACATAAGAAAATGTCTGTAGCAAGTCAGGAATATGCAGTTGTTATCCATTCGTGTGTTGTATTTGAGCTTTTGGTTTTGCTATTTGATTAGGGACTTTCCGTTTTGAATTTTCCTCGGAGTTCTGTATTTTTGTGATTTTACTTTTCACTGGCAAACCAGGGAATATTGAATAATAATGGACTATTTGCCTAAACATTTAGCGTGTTATACTCCCTACACGAGGTGTCGAATTTAACTTCCCCGTGGCTTCATAACTTCACTTGACTCATATGGAGGCATGGCATTTTGCAGTACCACAATTAGAGAACTCCTTTGGACGATCAAGGATCATCTTTATCAAACATAACTCTAGTCTCGTTGCATGATTAGTTTGTTTTATGGGTCCTATACGATAACTACAAACCTCCGTCTTTAGTTTCATGTTTCAGATTTGAAAAGTATCACAAAAGAGATTATAATTAAAAATAAATCAATTAACACTATTTTTCATTTACGATTTTACATTTGCAGTATGGGTGAAAATCACTGTTTACAGATTGCAATTTAAGATATACACACACAATAAAAAGCGAAAAGTTCAATAATGAATTAAAGTAATTTCATTATCATTGTCCGTGTTTTGACACCTTTTAAACGATGTAAGATATCTGGTTTAAAAGTCGAATCTAATCAAGTAACTTTACCTGTACAACTTTGTACTGTGATAATAAACAACATTAAGAGGGTGTTTCTCTACAAATAACAGGTTACAAATACATAACAGGTAAACTTTAATTGTACATTCTCATAGTTACTTTCTTTAATTCATTTTGTAATTTAAAAAAAAATAACAGAGACTTTCAAAGTTCAGTTTCAGTCATCTGCACAATTTCCCTTTAAGAAACATTTTCATCTACGAAATTCAATTCTAGTTAAAAGGTAACGTAATAAAAATACCGAACTACAAGGGAAATTCAAAACGAAAATTCCTTTATTATATGGCAAAATTATAAGCTTAAAAAAACTAACGAATGGAAAACAACTGTCATATTACCACTTTTGCACAGGCATTTCCTTATGTAGAAACCTGGTTTTATAGCTAGCTAAACCTCTCACTTGTATTACAGTCGCATATAATTCCATTGTATTGACATCAATGTATGAGCAAAACAAACAGACATAAAAGGTAAAAATGTCAACAATTGCATTTGTCATATAGAGCATTTATATATGATCAGAATCTGGTTCGGTTATCTCTATTAAAATGTACGATTTTGCGGCAGAATTCCAGTTAAATGACATTACGCTTGTATGTCAATTTGGTTTTCTTACCCACTTTTGTCAACTTAACGGAAATATACACAACTGTCATATAAAGAGAAGCTCTAGCTAGTTATATGGTAAAGATTTTAATAGACCTGATGAAAAATATTCAAAAGTCACCAGAAAGAGCTATTATCCAGGATAAAATTATAACGTAAGGCCGTGATAGAAAGATAGCAGAAAAAATACTGCATTCCTCACATATTTGCTGGTAGGTGTCGGTTTTACCTATGGGTCATGGTTTAATCTACCATTTTATTGGGAAATATCTCGTATCCGTTGTTTTCCACTCGTTCCGTCTGTTGATACGTTTGATGTTATAATTTTTTATAAACTACCCCTTTTTCATTGCCTTGAAGTACGATATTTTTTCGGAAATACTTTAAGGTGTAACACAACTAATTCGGGTCCGGCCAGAAAGCACATACCAGAAAGTAGTACATATTTAACACAGAATAGTTCCTATGCATGAGTGTAACTGTCAAAATATGTAGCATATTTATGTATTTTTGACTTATAACTTTGAATATTTAAAAAAACTGCACCAAATTTCAAAAAGAAGGTAAATTTTGCCTGTTTGTCAGATGTGAAGTACCTGTTTTGGTACATCCGAACCAGTTCTTTCGTATATGCCAATAAAGGTATGTTGATTTTTTCAGTACAAGACACAATAAAGTGTAGCTTTGGCATGCAATGATTGTCACTTTATTTAAGAATTAAATGCTTCTATTTGTAACTTCATTCGGGTGTTAAAGCGTTGACCGAAGTATTTTTTTCTAAAAATGTGCGCACGTTATACGCTTTTACACCCCTATGAAGTTACAAAAAGAAGCATTCAATACTTATAATTACATTTTGTGGCTAGGATCATGAAAACAAGATTTTTTTTTGATTTACCTGTGCACTTTATTGTGGGACCTCGTGTCATCATGACTGATAAATTTTATTGTGTAATGAAGTTGATTAAGGAATAACGCGAGAATGCAGTTAACCAATCAGAATAACGTATTATAATGAAACATACATCTAATGTAATTATTTGAATTTAAAACAAAAGAGCTGTGCCTGCTTGAAAATGAGGAATTTAATTTGATCAGTGGTGTACTTCCTTAAAGATAAAACATTTACATATCATATACAAAAATATAAATAATGATAATAAGATATTATTTTGAACTTTCAGTAAATTCCGATGTCTTCATCAGTTCAACTACGTATACTGTGTAGTCCATGTGGGTATGATGACGTCACGGAGGGGGCGAGAAGTTGGTGTTCTAATTGTGAAGAAGGGTTATGTGAAGACTGCGAAAATGCTCACAGAAAAAACAAAATAACAAGAAATCATAAGTTCATTTCGATAGCAGATTACCGCAAGATTGAACACGTTTCGATCCCTCAGGTCTGTGAACATCATGGAGAAAATTTAGAGTGGTTCTGTAAAAATCACGACAAAGCATTATGTATGGTTTGTGTCCCGTCAAATCACAAGTCTTGTGCTGATGTTATATCAATAAGTGTTGCATCAAAAAATGCCAGACAATCAACAGCATTGTCTGATCTTGTAGAGTCAATTGGCAGAACACTTAGCAACATTGAACAGTGCATAACAAACCGTGACTGTGCTAAAAAGGAAATTGAAAAACAAGAGTTAGAAATAAAAAAGATGATACTTGAAATGCGAAAAAAAGTAAACACTCACCTAGACAAGTTAGAAGAAAAAATGCTCCTGGAACTAGGATCAACTTCTCGTTCTTGTAAATCAGAATATGCAAAAATCCTGCAGAAACTAAAATCAGCAGAGGAAAAGCTTACTAAACTTAGGGAACAAACATTGCTCATCCAACAATTTTCTTCTGATATACAGGTGTTTCTTGGAACGTATCAGGGTATTAGATCGATCGTTAGCGAGACCAAATCAATCACGGATTCCATAGATGCTTCTAAAGATTATGAATTAAAAGTAGATATCAATAGTCTAATCACAAAACTGTCAAAAGAAGTTCAAGCTTTTGGCCAAATCAAGGTCACAGAAAATACCCCTAATCTAGATTTCAGAGACATCAAAATCGAACAAGCTCAAATCAGTATCACAGTCCCTACATCAGGAAACATATCCAACATACAGCTTCAGTTAATTAAAACATTTAAAATATCAATGAAAGAAAAAAATGTCGAAATGAATATAACAGGCTGCGTCATGTTGTCTAATGGTCATTTATTAATGGCGAACAGCGCAAGTAAATTTTTAATCGAGTACAGCAACACGGGTGAACATATTAATGATATTCCGGTCTCACAGTTTCCGTGTAGTATTGCAGTGATAGATTCTTGTCGTATTGTTGTGACGTACGGTTCTGCAAGTTTCTTAGAAATTATGAATAACGATACCTTCCAAGTCGAAAAGAGAATCAGTTTTCCAAAAAGTTGTTGGGGAGTATCTCACCAGAATGGGAGACTTTATGTAGTGAGTGGAATCGCTACAATACAAGTCCTGGATCTATCAGGGAGACAACTGGAAACATTGAAAATAGCATCTAATAGAGTAATTAACCTCACTTCTAGCAAAAACATGATATTCTACACAGACTGTTATAGTAACAAAGTACATTGTTGCCTTATGAATGGAGATGAGTTGTGGCAGTTTGAAAGTAAAAACATCATATATCCTTTCAATGCGACAGTAGACAATAGCGATAACGTCTACGTCGTAAGTTCTACTTCATATAATCTAACAATAATACAACATAACGGAAAAGAGAGTAAGACATTACTGAAAGAATCGGATGGACTGAATAGGCCACAGGCGTTGTACTATAACAATGAGAAAAGAACTTTACTCATATGCAATAAAGGAGGAACGGCTGCTTTGTACAGATTGGATTAAAACGTTTTACTTCAAATAGCATAAGGTTCGTACGTTGAAGAAAATTCGATATATCATGTCTAATTAAGATATATCGGATATTTTGATTTCAAAAGATCCATCTTGTTTTGATGCAGAAATAGTATGTGGTTAGTATAGTGTCATATACATGTGTACAAGCAGTGTCTGGGATTTTATTGGTAGAACAATATTCCAAACGACTTATTTTGTGTGCAAAAATTAGTTAAAAATTTTGTCTGAATCAACACATAGTTCGAACTTGCTTTCAGTTACCGTTTAGTGTTTGGCGCATCGTTTTAAGTTCTTTGGTAAAAATTTGTACATATTGTGATTCCTTTGATTTTAAAACTGGCATTCTTATTACGTGAGGGGAGTTTTAGTTGGAGAACATTATGACATTTGTACTTCCATTTAATAAAATTTTGATTGAAATTACTTTTAAATTCTTACGCACTTTTTAAGAAAGGGATTACCTCATGTACTTATATTAAACTATTAATATTTTGTATAAAAAATATGCGGAAGATAACAAGGAAAAGTCAAAATTCATAACCCGGAGAGAAACAAAACCTTATTGCTTCAGATGCTATCTCTAGATCATGAAAAAGCCTCTTTCTTAGATTTATAAATTTCACGAAGGTTTGACATGCATTTTAATGTCTAAAACAATGGTATTAAGACTGTGTCTAAATGTTATCTAGGAAAATATTTATTTTCAACATTAAGCTCTAAATGCTGTCACTTGATCATGGAAAAAGCTTCTATTCAAATAACATAAAATCCCATAAAGCTTTTATAAAGTTATTGAAGATTAAGAAAATTTACCGCAGACTAAATCTCAAATGTTGACGACAATGCTGACGACAACGGAATGTAGGAACGTCAGGTTTCGTATACTGTGGATTCATTTATTTTCGTAGGTATCAATTTTCTTGGAATGCTGAAAACTTGCATATTCGTGGTTATTTGATATTGTGAGTTTGTATAAAAAGTCTATTGAAAATATGTTTTTCGTTGAACATTTGAATTTGTGGTTCCCCTGTACCCACGAAACCCACGAAAATTGGTATCCAACGAATAATAATGAATCCACAGTATATGAATTGTTGACACAAGAATAGCGCTACTTATGATTGTTGTTGAAATATATTTTGATACAGTGATATATACTATATTTGAGTATTGAGTCCTAGGTAGATGAAACATGCTTTTGGCGTAATAAATTATCAGCCTGATATTTATGTTGATCTTTTGCCTCCTATATGATGTTGGAAATTGTAAAATATTCCTAGTAAATGATTTTTTGTCAATGCTACATTTTTGCTAAACATTATTAAACAAGCAATTTTTGGATTTATTTACGCATTTATTGTTAAATCATTTGTTTAGAAATAATCTATAATACTATCGTTGATATGAAAGGATTTCTGTCCATTTGAAACATTCTCTCGTTGTTCACTGGCAGTTTCTATGACTTTTGCCAAACTCATCTTTTGGATTCATCCTGTCATCCTGATGATGCATAGAATATTTGTTGCAAGACGCTAAACAATCAATCAAACAATCAATAAAGAAATAAGTCATTAGATCAAGACCTCCCACTACGCTTTGATACTCTTACTTTATATAAATGGTCCTGCTGTGGGAGAAAATCCTTTGAATTTTGCCTTCTGTTTCTTTTTAGCTTCTGAAACGAAATTAAACTTTAAAAGTCATACAGAGTGATTATGAAATAAAACATTAATATAGATTAAGGTACAAATAAAAAAATAGATAATATGTAAAATACATTGAAGTTATACTAGCCATTCAATGTCTAAAATACAATAATTGTAAATTGTCTTGTCGCAATCACATCAACACATATAAACAGTATTTTTTGCGTGTTGATAATACGTTGGAACTCCCCAATTACGTGTAAGCTAAAAAAAAAGGGTTTCCAAATTTATTGTGAAATCTCATATGCTCAACGCTCCTCTATCCATCCCTTACCGATTCTGTTGTTTGGTGGTAGCGTGCTGGACGCAAGTGCGGGAGATTGTAGATTTGATCCCAGCGCAGAAAGAAACAAAAACCTGTGTTTCTGGAAATGTATTAAGGCATGGCATGATCAATGCAAATTAAACGCAGAAAATGTGTCAGAAACAATTAAATCCTACATGAATTGTGTGATTCCTATTTTCAAAGTCTGTTGAAGATGGTAAACAAAGAAACACCTGAATTTAATTTGATACTGTCCACTCATTTACACAATCTAAATCCCATATTGTTGCCGTGATATCGATTATTCTTCAAATGTCCATATACCAGATACAGAACAAAAGTAACAATAAAACAACGAGCCTCAAACGACCGTGACCGTATAGTGTTTCTGCACGTGTAGACAGCTAAATGTCTGATGCGAAAGCCGGGGACCTGGCTTGACTACTCTTGCAGAAATACTATAAGGCTTGTTTTTTTTTTATTTTTATTTTGCTACTTTTGTTATCTGACTTGAACGATGTTCAACCCTAAATATACTTAAATTCACTTAAATCTGGTAAATCATTAGGTACATTGATTTGTTAATAACGTGCAACACAATCCTTCTTAGTGCGTTTGCTTCTACGTTTTTTTGTTTTTTTTTTATTCTTGTAGTCTATTTCAACTTAAGTAGTTTGTTTTAGGGTTATGCATGTTATACGTCACTGAAAAGATATTTTGTCGTAAATATATCAACGAGGATTGTGAATTAAGTCATTGTCAAATATAAAGTTCCCTCCCTAAAGCTTTCATAGTTTCTATGAGGAAGACTTGTTACAGTCTGTCGACAATAATAAATATACAACATATACCAGCATTAAACAATTCCAATAATAAAGCAATATAGTTACACTACATGAGGGTCCTATGGGGGGGGGGGGTCCTTAATATTTGTATTCTTTAAATTTTTAGGGCATTTTTATTTATCTTTTAAATCACGCTTAATCAGTAGAATTCTCATGAAATAGTTTTATCATTATTTTTTCTGCAACAACATATATGATTTCTTTATTCTGTACATCATTCATTTCTGTTATCAGTATTGCATTACCTAATTCTTTTATTTTCCACAGTTTTTCTTTAGCCTTTTGCATCCAATTATCCTGTATTCTTTAAATATTTGCTCATTGTGTTTTATTCATTATATTATTTGGTCATTATTCTCTATACAGATGATCCCATCAAGATCCTAGGCCTCTTGCATTGTTTGTGTTCAACGACATAAATGTAATGATTAAAACATATCGAGCTTTTAAATCCTATTCTCAACGAGTCATTGTGCCATGTGTACCTATGACTACGAACTATATATGATAACAAACGTCGTTTGGAATATATGTATGGACAAATAGTTCTTTACAATTAACAGGTAACTTTTTCAGTACACATTGTTACTTTTTTTTCTTACACATGGTCACAAATTGATTTGTACTTTAAATACTGATTTTGATTGAAAAAAGAAAGAAATCGTGGAAAGTTTTATGAGTTAATCAACTTCAATTTTTTTTTTATTTGGTATGTCACATTTCGTTTCGCTCAATACCTATAAAACATTGGAACAGGGACCAATTTCTTTATCTTTTTCGTGAAACCCAGCCATATATTTAAATAACGGCGTCATACCTCTGTTATATTTGTTAATGCAGTAACTTTTCAATGGTAAATAGAATTTTCAATCGTCAGGATCGCTTGAATAAAATCTGGGTCCACGTTCACCGGATATTGTTGTCATCTGGGAATCAATGACTGAGTGCTATTTATAGAACTACTTAACATGCATTGTTTACACTTGTATTGCATGCTACATCAACTGTGTGTTCCTGTCATATGATATGCATTATGCCTTCATTCTAAATTGTCATTTCTGTTTTCTCATTCATGACATCCTTTTACTAGTGTGACGAAAATATGAAAGTGGACAGGTATTTAGCATCCAGCTATTTCGTTATAATTCCCAATAAGTCTTATTTGTAAGAACATACAATTCATTCATCCAACTTCGAAAACTTTATATTGTATCGAGCGAGTGATATTTTACGAAATCTTTACAAAGAAAACCCGATAGTCTGTTTAACGCATCAATTTTGGTTTTTTTTCTGTGGCCAATTATATGCGTGGTTGTCCTCACGAAATTAAGCTCGATAAGCTTTCATCCATATTGTTGCGTCACTGATAACTTTTCAATACACATTGTGAAATAGCTAGTAAATTCTGTTCAGGTTTAAGAGCAATGATCCAAAACTTGTAGTGCGACTGAGCAGAGAGATATAGGCTATGAAAGAACGATAGCCTATTCTTTGGCATGCAAGATCAAATGAAAAAGATTCATACAATGATATAATTCAAAATATTTGATATGTAGCTGAAAACTTTTAAGAAAAGTGACTTATTGTTATGACAGTGCAACAGAATGTTTGCATATTCTGCTCGATTTTTTCTCAGAAAAATTGAAAAACAAGAGTTAGAAATAAAAACAATCATTCTTCAAAAGCGGAAAAATATGAACATCAACTTAGACAAGATAGAAAAAAAATTGCTCCTGGAACTAGGATCAATTTCTCTATTTTTTTTAAATTAGAATATGCAAAAATCCTTCAGGAACTAAAATCAGCACAGGAAAAGCTTACTAAACTTAAGGAACAAACATTGCACATCCAACAATTTTCTTCTGATATTCAGGTGTTTCTTGGAACATATCAGGGTTATAGGTCGATCGTTAGCGAGACCAAATCCATCAAGCCTTAGGATGCCATCGGGGCTTCTAAGGATTATGAATTGAAAATAGATTTCAATAGTTTTATCACAAAACTGTCTAAAGAAGTTCAAGATTTTGGCAAAATTAAGGTAACAGAAAATACCTTTAAGTTAGATTTTAACGACCCCAAAATCGAACAAGCTCAAATAGGTATCACAGTCCCTACATCAAGAAAAATATCAAACATACAGCTTCAGTTGATCAAAACATCTAGAATATCAGAGAAAATGAAAATATATATTAGAGGCTGTGTCATGTTATCGAATGGTAATTTATTAATGACGAATTATGCAAAGAACTATTTAATCGAGTACAATGATTCAGGCGAACATAATCGTGAAATTCGAGTCTCTGGTTCGCCTTTTGGTAATGCAGTGATAGATCCTCGTCGTATTGTTGTGACTTACCCTTTGGCAGAATTCTTAGAAATAATGAATAACAAGACTTTCCAAGTCGAAAAGATAATCAGTTTTCATGACAGTTGCTGGGGAATATCTCAAGAGAATGGGAGATTGTATGTAGTAAGTGGAAACGCTACAATACAAGTCCTTGATTTACCAGGAAGGCAACTGGGAACATTGAAAATAGCATCAAATTAAGTAAGTGATCTCACAACTAGCAGAGAAAGAATATTCTACACATACTTCAAGGCTGACACAGTACATTGTTGTCTTATGAATGGAAAGGAGTTTTGGCAGTTTGAAAGTGAAAATATTCGTAGACCTCGCGGTGTAGCAGTTGACAATTAAAATAACGTTTATGTTGTAAGTTTTGAGTCTTGTAATCTAACAATAATACAGCATGACGGAAAGGACAATCAGACACTACTGCCAGAATCGGATGGACTGGCCGTTCCAAGTGCTGTGTACTATGACAAAGAGAGAAGAACACTCCTCATATGCAATAGAAATGAAATGGTCTTTTTGTACATAGTTTTGTAACATGTTTAAAACTTTTGGAATCATTAAATGAGTTTCCTGCTTTTAGCAAAATTTATTACGCAAAACGATGTCTCCATTTTTTTTGGACATAATATAACACCATTTCTGTAACATAAAAAGATCTATTCTGTATTGATTTTATCTTCCAGTAATGATGGGGAGGGCAGTGCCTCAAAATAGTTTCAGAGATTTGAATAACCAAATATTATTTTAGCTAATAACGTATAAATGATTAAATAGAAATCAATGAAATTTTAAGTTGTTTCGAACTAGATAAGTCAAAGCTAACTTGTTTTGAAAATCTATTGTTAAAACGACTACAATTTGTCGAATCTATTTCCAAAGTACAATGTAGTTGTTATCGGCGCTTAATTCAGGAATTGATGTCATAGGGCGCATCAGTGGGGGCACACAATTTACTTTCCTTTAGTAACACGTTGTTCGAAAAACTTGTAGTCCCTTTAAATGTTCAATCAAGTAAGATTGTTATACCAGGCTTGTATCAAAAGCAGCAAAAAACAAACATATAAATCATCAGTGAATGGACACTTGCAATAACCCGATGAAGTGTTCGTAGGTAGGCAAATGCAAAAATCTGTCAAGATAAAATGTTGTCTCTATCCATCATATTATTTTCCCAGTTGAAGCCTTATTTTCCAATCTTTCATCTCAGTTGACTTCTATTACTGGAACCGCCTATTGTCATTAATCTCATTTTTCTTGTCCTGAACATACATTATATACTTGCCACTCATAGATATATGGAACCTTTATTTTCTGAAGACAAAAAGTTTACAGAACAACATACAATACAAATAAAAAATGCATTAAAGTTAAAATGTAAACAAATACAGTAATCTTTTGTAAAAGTACGAAAAAAGGTATATATACATGTATGATGAACTGTTAAACGAAATATAAAGAAATTAAGAATGACACTAAATATTTAAAAGGAGGACTAACCTTTTCATTCATGCAGTTAATTAACATGATGAATGAAAACAATGTGTTTCAAGCTGAATGTTTTTCATAACTAAATATTTTGTTGACATAACACTTGGTTTGTGTAAATATAGACTGAAATGCAAGCAAGAACAATCATTCAACCATGATTATGGTTCGAACATGAGGCTGGTTAACCTGGTTATCACTTTGTCTGAAAAGAAATTCATTAAAAATGATAAGATTTAAAGAGAAAACTATCTTCTCGTGTTTGATATAAATTCTGTCATTTATTTTATATTCATTTAGTTGGGTCAATATCCCTAATGCACCTCCAATTGAGGAACACAAAAGTTGGGTGTCAACAAAAAATCTCTGTGTAGTGATATTGGACATGTTTATATTCTAAACAAATGACTGAGGTTAACCATTAGTGTTGATTTGGAAAGTAGAGGATCATAGAATAAATGTGTAAAAACTATAGAGTTATCAAATGTCTTCAAAGTATTAAATTTTCAAAGAACTTATTGTGTGAAAAAAGGAGTTTTTTACCATGAGGAGACGCATCACGAAAGGATTTTCGGGGTATTGTAATTTACGGTAAAATGAATCACACTTCGTGCTCCGAAAAGTTAACCACATATATGAAAATGTCTCAGCTTCGAAATGAGCCATCATACATATCCAAGTTTACGATACGAACTGAGCTACAGAAGAAAACGTTACTATTACCGCCTATGGAGAAGCAATTGCGCATATTGCCCCAATTTAAGAGATGAATTTTAGAAGTTGTTAGACTTATTTTTGCATGATTGCATCTTGTACACCAGAGAAAATTTTGGAAATGAAGGTTAGTTGTCTTTTATAAATACCAAGTTCTCACAGCTGGTTCTAGATTGAATTATTTATAAAGATCAGCAACAATCTTCGCGTTTGAAATGTATTACATGCACTTACTTTAGGCACAATGAACAATCTGTTTACCCGAGAGATCCGAAATGCACTGGTTATTGACTTGAAAAAGGTACTAACTTCTTATGGAAACATTTAATATCGTTAAAGTGTAAGTGAATATAACATGATAACACTAAAGACATTTGTATGTCATTATTGTTCCAGTCATTATACACATTCGACAGAAATAGCTGACAATCAAGGGAAATAACACTTCGTATGAGTATAATTTGACAAATGTGTTTTAAACCATTATTTGATCATTAATTAGCACTGGTCCCTAAAGTATGCTAATAAACAGACAAACATATTAAAGAAAAGCATGTTTTTTACATTTTTATGCACATTAACAAATTACAAGATAGTTTATTTTCTCAGAGAAAAAGGGGGAGGGTCAAACCTTTTCACCTATTCAACTATTAAGCTACTACTGCTTGTTCCTCATTAAAATGTTAGAATTAAGGATTGTGAAGCCACAAGGGAGAAGCAATTTCCTTTTTTGTGATAAAACTTTCGATAGTTTGATTTTTTCCTCTCTCAATAAAACAGTTTGTATTAAATTTAATAATAACACAACATGAGTCAATTTTGTGTCTTATTTCCAAACGACGACGGAAATGAACATTGTAATTTTTTGCCTTCTGATTTTCGTTGCAAGTGACACAAAGTTTAGAAATCATATTTGATGCTACTGATAATTGACGTTTACTTGAGACTTAGGTAGATGAAACGATGAAACGCAAGTCTTGAGTTAGAACTCACCAGCCTGGTATCGTCAGCGATATGTTGCTTTAGATATAAAATATGTATTGTTGAAACATTTCCTTTCTTTATCGGTAAGTACTTAAAAATTTGCTTAAATCTATTAGAATAGCAAGAATATAAATTTTTGTTTATTATTTTGTTATGGGCTTTGAAATAAGCCAAAGGAATGTTAGAAGAACCATTGTGGATATAAAAAAGAAGATGTTGGGTGATTGTCAAGAAGACAATTCTTCATAAGAGACCAAACTGATATAGAAATTTACAACTATAGGTCACCGTACGGCATTCAAAAATGAGCAAAGCCAATACCGCATAACCAGCTATAAAATGCCCCGAAATGACATAAATGTAAAACACTTCAAAACTAACGGCTTAATTTATGTACCAAAAACGAACGAAACACTAATACGAAACACAACAACAAACGACAACCACTGTATTACAGCCTCCTGACGTTGAACAGGCACATACATACATAATGTGGCGGGGTTAAACATGTTAGCGGGATCCCAACACTCCCCCTAGTCTAACATGGGACAGTGGTATAACAGTACAATATAAAAAGGACCTATAACAATCAGTTGAAAAAGCCTTAACTCATCAGATGGATACAAATAAAAATACATCTAACAAAAACACAGAGTGGACATAGCCGGGTACATGTACATCAACAAAAAAAACAACATTAAGTGCAGATCTGAGAACACGTAGTTACTGAAAGCTAGTTAACAACCACTAACAACACATTAAAAAAGCATGCATCTAAGACTAAATTATCAATCAGTACAAATCCAACATTCAACGGATTTAGTAAAAATACCACATAGATAGTCAGCGAATAACATGAACTTGTTCACTGGAGTCTTGTCGGCTTTTGCATTGCATATTATATGATAACGCAACCACGTCCAGTCAAATTTTGGATGTGAACCCTTGTAACGCATGTTAAGAGTTCGTTCTATAGGTTGCATGTTGTAGGGGGAAAATGTTTGTCCATTTCAATCACAGCCTTATGTTAGCAGCATTTAAGTGTAAGAGAAAACACAACAGAGATGTAGACCAGTGTACATTTAATATTTATATTTCAGATATACTTTCCTAACTTTTCCCTAGTAAAAAACGACAACAGATGCAAAGTTATGGTCTTGGTTTGATAAGACCGTGTGGAAAAAATCAAACACATGAGAGATGTCGATTATCCGATTATTAGACCGTGTGGAAAAAATTAAACATCATGAGTGATGTCGATTAACCAAGATAAAATTGAAAAGTTCGACTGCTATACAACGCCACTTAAACACAAGGTTGTGATAAAAAGATGGCAGACATTTGTTATGATAAATTAATTAATAGGTTGCAATAATATTGTTTGTTTTATAAAAAAACTAAAGGAAAACATAATACATTTTTTCAGAAATCTATTTAATTCTTATAGTTTACGGCATTATTAAAAATATCATTGTTTAACAATTTGCTTTAACACTTTCAAAACTGTAAATCGAAGTAACAAAGTCATAGAGGATAAATGAGACATGCAATACAAATAAATTGTTTTTGTTTGTGTTATATCCTGTTGCTTGTAAGACAAAATTCAAAACAACATAAAAGAGAGAGAGAGAAAAAATTCATATAATTAAAGTCTTAAAAAATGCATGTGTCTGCTCATTTACTATACATACTTTTCAATTGTCTCAGCTTACAAGGGTTAACTTCTCATTTGGTTAAATGAATTTAATGTTAATTTTGATAGAAGTTTCAAATATATAGAATCTCCACAGCACAGTACCATAGCACATTAATTTTGCACTTCCATGAAATTTATTGATTGGCCAAATATTGTTACTTAATAACTCCCAGTGGCAAGTATAGCATGCATATTAAGGACGAGAATAATTTAACTACAAATCGTACAGAATAACACAATTTTAAACATACAGTGGATAGTAAGATACCCTAGATGACATATAAAAGTTAAAAGCATAGTATGCAAAATAAATTATATCTTAAAATAATTACATTAGATGTATGTTTCATTATAATATTTTATTCTGATTGGCTAACTGCACATCACGTGTTATTCCGTAAGCAGTTGCATTGCTCAATACAACTTTTCACTCATGATAACACGTGCTCCAACAATAAAGTGCACAGGTGAATTAAAGAATAAAATATATAAAATTCGTGTTTTCATGATCATAGCTAAAAAATGTAATTATAAGTATTGAATGTTTCTTTTTGTAACTTTATAGGGTTGTAAAAGTGTTGACCGTGCGTACATTTTTAGAATGAAGCCCTTCCGCGCTTCATACAAAATGTACTTCGGTCAACGCTTTTACACCCCAATAAATTTACAAAAAGAAACATTCAATTCTTAAACATAGCACAAGTTAAGAATAAGAAGCACAAATCAAATAGTCACACACAAAAAAAAAATAAAATTAAAAAAAAAATTGATATCATTTAAATCAAAAAGGTAGCTTGAACTTTTTAGTGAATTATTTTAAAAGTTTCTGTTGCAAAAGCTTTCATTCTTCTTATTTTTAAAGGTGGTTATTTTGGCTTTTCTAGTAGTTTTTATTATCAACTATCTAATCTTCGTAGATAAATCTAAGAGCTCATTCTTGAATTTTTCTCATTTTGAAAATAAAATTTCCCTACAGAAGTGCCAAATTACTGGACATGCTGGACAATAGTTAAAAATCGAAGAAAAAAGGGGTAGTATATGCTGTTACTCGACCTAGCATGTTTTTAAATATTTAACAATTCGTTTTAGGATATTTCACTGTATTGATGTCTTTTTTACATATTATAGATATATGATTGCTAAGTCCGAATTTATAGTTATTCCAAGAAGTTTAACATTTTCTTCACTAGAAACTTTAATTATATTTATGATTAGTAGTGCTTCTTTAAATTATAATACACTGATAAACAGGTTTTCTCTATCTATATGGGGATTAAGGTGTCTCGTTTAAATGAATATTAATCACGTGTTTGAACGGGAGGGTCTGAAACGAGGAAGTGTAAAACGCGGAAGTACAAAATTGGTATAATAAAATAAATATACCTAGAACCGCAAATGATACATTAACAAAACAACGGACTTTGAAAGCTTATATTCTAGTCTATAAGATAAAATAATAAAAAAAAAGTATTTAGATATGCGTTTTTACCGAAAGGTAGACCGGAAGTCTTGCTTAGCGTGACCCACTGCAATATTTTTTAACCTAACAATTTAATTTCACGAAAAAGCATATTACCCGGTCAAAATCTGTAAAATGATTCTGAAAGACAATTTGATAACAAATAATATGATATAAAGAAAATTATAAAGGGTAAAAAGTTCACCGGAAGCCTCCCTTGTCTATAAATGATGAAGTCAAAATTTCAACTTTGAACTAAAATTCACAAAAAAAACATAAAAGCCCGGTCGAAATCGTGAACATGATTCTGAAAGACAATTTAATGCAAAATAGTCTTTTATAAAATAATTATAAATACATAGGATAAAACTTTATCGGAAGCCTATCTTGTATATAAATAAGGCAGTCAAAATTTCAACTTCAAACTCAAATTCACGTAAAACACATAACGGGAATTGAATCTATGATATAATTTATATTCCATTAGTACTTTTTTCTAGTGCTTAGTCTATTTCATCAGTCCCTACATAAAGTAGTCAGTCTATTTCCTCAGTCCCTATTTCCAGTGGTCAGTCTTTTTCATCAGTTTGTACATCCAGTAGCCAGTCTATTACATCAGTCCCTATTTCCAGTAGTCAGTCTATTTCCTCAGTCCCCACATCCAGTGCTCAGTCTATTTCATCAGTTTCTACATCCAGTAGTCAGTCTATTTCATCAGTCCCTACATCCAGTAGCCAGTCTATTACATCAGTCCCTATTTCCAGTACTCGGTCTATTTCATCAGTCCCCACATCCAGTGCTCAGTCTATTTCATCAGTTTCTACATCCAGTAGTCAGTCCATTTCAACAGTCCCTACATCCAGTAGCCAGTCTATTACATCAGTCCCTATTTCCAGTACTCAGTCTATTTCATCATTCCCCACATCCAGTGCTCAGTCTATTTCATCAGTCCCTATTTCCAGTGCTCAGTCTATTTCATCAGTCCCTACATCAAGTGCTCAGTCTATTTCATCATTCTGTACACCCAGTGCTCATTTTATTTCATCAATCCCTAGATCCAGAAGTCAGTCTATTTCATCAGCCCCTACATTCAGTAGTCAGTCTATTTCACCAGTCCTTACTTCCAGTAGTCAGTCTATTTCATCAGTCCCTATTTTCAGTAGTCAGTCTAGGTCACTCCACTTCACCCCAATGTGGCGGCGGTTTTTTACCTTATTTGACTGGAGTTAAAGTTATGTTTGAAAATGAAAAGGTCTTAAAAGCTGAATGCATATATATTTGCTGCATCTCATTTAAAGCCTTCTTCTCTAATGAAAAAGGTAATTATGATATATATATTCTTACTGGAGGTGTGATGAGATGATCTCCTTGATAATACAAATGTGCGTTTCGGCAACAAAATTTATCGACAGGTTGTAGGTATCCCCATGGGCACTAATTGTGCCCCTTTAATAGCAGACTTGTTTTTATACTGTAACGAATCATAGTATATGACTAAACTCAGTAAAGATATGTCAAAATTGCATTTAATTGATAAATTCAACAACACTTACCGTTATCTAGATGATATTTTTTCGCTAAATAATCAAGAATTTTCTCAACATACTGCTAAAATTTACCCCAAGGAACTTACTTTAAATAAATCAAATTTATACGGTAATAACTGTCCTTTCCTGGATTTAAATATTTCGGTTTTTAAACGGAAAACTTCACACTAAAATTTACGACAAAAGGGACGATTTTTCGTTCCCTATTGTTAATTTTCTATTTTTAGATGGTGATGTTCCTTTGGCACCATCATACGGTGTTTATATTTCACAGCTCGTTCGCTATGCCCATGTCTGTTGTGACGTTTTTGATTTTAACGAACGCAATCCATGTATTACTGGTAAATTATCGTTACCATAAATTACTTAAAACCTTTACTAAATTTTTCCATAGATATAAATGTTTGGATTTAAAGTTTGGTTGTACCAGTAGAAAACTTATTTCAAACGGTTTAGCACATCCTCATTTTTACGGAAATGTTTTAAACTGTGCCAGGAAATTTAGAAATGGTCCTTGTAAAGTAATCGCTCCTTTAAATAAACTTATTCTAAAAGGTTACAAATGTACCAATTCAACACTGTAATAAGATCATTGAATATTGTTTTTATTGGTATAAATATTGATTTTGTTATCAGTAAATTAAAAGTAAACTTAATATTAATAGTATGATATATACATATACACATTCATGGATCTACAATCTATCGATACCTGTAACTTGACATTGTACTGTTTATGACGTCTTTACACTAAATCCATTGGATGTTGGATGTGTATTGATTGATAATTTTGTATTAGATGCATGATTTTTTTTTTATTAGTTGTTAGTGGCTTTGAACTAGCTGTCAGTTAACTGCGAGTACTCTCAGATCTGTTCCTAGTGTCTTTTTGTTGTCGGGATGTACAAGTACTCGGCCACGTCCACTTGTATTTTTGTCCATCTGATGAGTTAAACCTTTTTCAACTGATTTGTATAGTTCGTTCTTATGTTGTACTGTTATACCACTGTCCCAGGTTAGGGGAGGGTTGAGATCCCGCTAACATGTTTAACCCCGGCGCATTACTTATGTGTGTGTCAAGTCAGGAGCCTGTAATTCAGTGGTTGTCGTTAGTTTATGTGTTACATATTTGTTTTTCGTTTATTTTTTTATATAAATCAGGCCGTTAGTTTTCTCATTTGAATTGTTTTACATTATCATATAATGGCCTTTTATAGCTGACTATGCGGTATGGGTTTTGCTCATCATTAATTGAATGCGGTACGGTGACCTATAGTTGTTAATGTCTGTGTTATTTTGGTCTCTTGTGAATAGTTGTCTCATTGGCAATCATACCACATCTTATTTTTTTTATATTAAGTAGACTTCAGAATCCTAATGGAGAAAATATTCGTTGTTTTCCTCCTGTAAATCCTAATGGCGGTGATATATATATATCTGATACAGTCAAAACATCCAGATGACTGGAAATGCGACCAGTTTACCTGGATCAATGAAAGTAAATTTGTTTCTATAACTACAGGTGTAAAATTAAGCAGGTGTTACTTTAAACTAAGATTGCCTGGTTTTGCAACAGAATTTGATCGAAAGCGACCTTTTTCTACTTCAGATTTTAAACGTATAGCTTATTAGTTTGAGAGTAACCCTAATTTGGTTCTCATTCACTATATAGGCAATGAAGATTTATATCAACCAATATCGTATGGAAATAGTAAACATGATACTAAATTTGTTCGTACTATGACTTCAGTCATTGATACAATTAAAGAAAAAGAGGATAATCATAATAAGGTTTATAAAAAATGATTTGGACAAACAATGTAGACGGATCGCACCAAGCTGTAGCAAATCCCCGAAATACAAAGCAGGTAAAAATATTCTAAGTAAAGAGAGACAAGAAAAGGCCTTTATCAAAATATGACATAATATGTTTCAAACATGTCATATTCGATGAAACCCTACTTGCACCTCTGGCATTTTTGATCCATGAACGTAAACACGCTAATGGCTTGAAGTTTTGTTTAAAATTTTGAAAGATAACATTTCCTAGAATTGTAACTCTAAGTTCAATGACAAAATAAATCCTCCATTTTTGTTATCACAATTTCAATTTCCATTAATTGTTTGCATATTTTTAGTATTGAACCTTTTTAATATCGATATTTTAACTTAGAAACTTAAACTAGGATTAAATAAGTTCTGAAAATGAGTATGTTCTCAATGTAATGTCAATAAATAGTATAAAAAGTTACCATGCAGCATAAATAAAGGTACTAACATTCTGCGGCATAATTTGTTTTAAAACGTGACAAAAACAGGTCATGGCAGATTATCCTTTCAAGTATCACCCTTTCGTCACCTTGTTCTATAAAAACGCTTCGAAGTTTTTACTCTCTGCTTCGGTCAAAGGCATCATTTTACATTTTTCAAAAGTCATCTGAATAAAATGTTTTTTTAATTCCTGTACACTACTACGTTCTGTGAGAATGTGCACTAAGTATTGCATCCAAAACCTATCTATTAATTCTGATTCATCTTTGCTTGTTACTACTTTCAACATATCAACTAATGATCCTTTCTGTTTTAAAAAAACTAATTTGATATTTTCCTTCCCTAGAATTATTTGTTTATCTCTTATTGGAAGAGCGATAATACTTTTGTTACATTTTCTGAAATCAAAAAAATCATTATAATTTTCTCCTCCCATGGTTTTTCCACAAAAGCAATGCTGCACAATATCTCCAATCGCGTAATTTAATCCATATGAACGTGTTTCTTTACATTTTGCCAGAGACAATAAAAGCTCGAATGAGCAATCTAAGTCAATGATTCTAACTTTTTCAAGGAAACTTTCGACTATTACCCGTCGTTCTAATTCGCAGGCAGTTTTAAATGCTTTTGAACAGTTCAGTTGTTCGTGTTTGATTGAAGTAAGAAAGAAATCAATAATTTGTTTATAATATGGGGTATGTTCGACTGCAAGTTGAAGACATTCCGGTAAAACACTAAGATATTTTGATTCATTAACCACCTCGATTATGGCTTTGATTAAATCAAAATTTCCATTTATAATCGCTGTCCTAAACATCTGCGTAGTAAAGCTAACATTCAAATAGTTTTCAAATGAACGGATATTAAGCAAATCTTTAAGCATATGATACACGTCACTGTTTTCTATAGAGCTACTGAATATATATTGAAAGTCAATATTTTGTGATTTACACATCGCCATAAAATGACTTTTAAGTAAAGAGTCATAATTGGCCACAATCGAAAGCGATTTCACATTAATATGCTTTTGTAGCGGTGCTAGTTGCAAAAGCTTCAGTCCATGTACACCAATATTGCAGGCTTTCCAAAGAAGCACCTCAAAATCAGTCTTACAAAGATTGTATGACCATCCTAATATTTTTAATAACGGAGTATCATAATCTTTATCGAAATTTTTAACGTCTTTCAACATAGTTTTTCCAAACCAATCAATAATATCAATTTTATCATATAAACAAGCCTGAAGAACGGCTCTTTCGAAGTCTATAGGTTCAAATCTTCTTGAACACATCAACATTTCTGCCAGACAAATGGAGCCGATTTGAAACGAAAAGTCCAAAGCATTCTTCAAGTCTAGTGTCAAAGACATATCCTTGGATATCAAATATTTCATTATATTTATATTTTCGGATCTAAGTGCGGCATCAAAAAAGTTTTGCAGTGGATAGTCATTTAACGGCAACACTTCCATTAAATATTGTGGTAATTGTACATCATCGTCCTCATTTCTACAAGCGTCACATAACACGTGTTCAACGTTGAATAATTTACAACCATTTGGAATGTTACTCCCTTTTTTATCTACTTTATTGAAAATTGTTCCAAACATTTTCTCACTGAGTATACGTCGAAAAAGCCGTGTAACAAGTTCTATTTTATTTGCCCGGCAAGCCATATTTAACAAAATGCTGAAACATTCAACTTCATCAAGATCGATTTCCTTTGTCTCAAGAGAACAAAATTTATTCATACAATTGGAAAGGAAAAATGATTCTCGTTCCCGTCCAATAGCTGAATACAACCATTTTTTCTTAAATTGCATATTGCTATGTTTAAACATGTGAGATAACGTATTCATGTATTTGTCATTAGCCAACTGATTAAACACAGCTACCATAGATGACATAAGAAAAGCGTTTGTACTACACTCGGATAGAAGAAAGTCCCAAAGCAGTTCAATTACTTGCGTACGCCATATTTTGACAGATTAAGAACAACAAATCCTAGAAAATCATAGCATGCCGTTCTTGAACTTATTTCTAAACTATTATCTAACATCTCTCTTTTGAACATTTCAAGAAATTGTAAATCTTTTACCATTTCACTTTTAGCAAGAGTACATTGAACGAAAACGAAATCAGTTTTCTAAACATCAAATTTATGAATACATTTATCAAGTTTTTGTAAAATTTTACTGGTATCTTTAAGACCACTTCCCCAGGTTTATAAATGTGAGTTTCAGGTTTTACCATTTCTGCGATAAACGAAGCACTAAAAGCTTTCATTACACTTAACATATCACATTTACTGTATGATATAAGTACAGATTCCGAAATAATTCTGTGCTGAAACGTGAACGTATCATCATTATACAGAAAATACAATGCAACCAATTCATTTGCCGCGTCAATGGCATCTTGTGTGGACAAAGAAGTCTCGTTTTCTCCATATACCGACTTCATTATTGCTTTTACTTTGTCCATATCAACTTTGTATGTTTCCAACATGTCGCCATTTAAAAGGCAATACACCATTGTAACATACCTTATTCTGCAGGTTGATTTATTATCACTATGCAGATATCCAGATCTGCATTTTCTACATGTTCTAAGGGTTTCAATTTCTTTCAAAAGTGAATCGGTAGGATGTTTGAAGAAATTTACACCAAGAGAACTATAATTCGCATTAGTAAAAAACAATCTACAACTCTCTGGGAAGCCTTGAACGGTATCATTTTCAATTACTTCCTCTTTTTTTCTTTTATCTAGAAATATGTTCTCACCTGATAGCCCTTCACTTAAGCACTGATACAAATTTAGTATAGCTTTTCGTTCAACTTTATTTAATATATATGTTGTTGACAAATCAACAGTGAACATAGGAAACCAGAGTCCATTACTTTGAAGAATTCGTTCACAAGAAGACAGTATAAAACTTCTTATTGTTATAACGACTTTAACATTATCACCGCGTGTACATGTCTTTATATCATTTAATATATTTGCGTCGGTGTTATCATTAAAGATGTAGTTTGTTCTCCCAAAAATGTCTTCTAATAGTACACAGCACTTAAAATCAGTCGAAACTAACGAGGAAAACTCTTCAAAATTCGTTAGTTTTATAGGAAACGTCTGCCTCATTTCATGAAAATATCTTAGTAACTCTAAGGCAATTCTTGATTTTCCCGATCCAGCTTGACCAGTCAAGAACACAATATTGTGGGCTTCTAAAATTTTCTTTGCTTCTTTGCAAGCTTTAGTTTCAACAAAAGTATTGGTTTGAAGTAATATTTCATTTTTCACTTTTTCTGTAAAAGAAACCAAACTGTAACGATATAACAGGCAAACAGTTATTAAGATAACAAAAGATATAAATTTTAACTTGTTCAATGATTGCTTTATAGTATTGCAGGGAACAGAAAAGAATAAGAGTAAATAACCGACTGCCAATAATAAATAACCATTGGAACATCGGACATTAATTTGTAACGATTTGACGAGCAAATAAAAATACTAAAAAATACCTTTTTTTCTTGTTTCTTCTCATAACCACATCTATAAAATTAAAGTATATTTTATAAATAAATTAGCACTGCACATTTATTGATGTATTTGGTGTAAAATTGTGAAAATGAATAAGAGTAGGGTACTTTAGTATTTGACAATTCATTCAATAAAATTATTAACTTTAGTTAGTAATTATCAACAAATGATGAACAAATTGAATATTGATGAACAAATATACACTACTTTTTTTGTAATTATGTCATTGTGACGCCATGATTATTTACCTTTCAAATAATGTTGATGATTTAATCAGAAATCATATTTTTGCATATGATTATCGTATATGTTTTATAACAAATGAAAGCAACTAAAAACAAAATAATCCATCTAATACTTTTTTTTATGTCATTCTTAATTCTATCACAGTGTTTTCCATTCGGCATTTAAGCCGGGTGTGCCGAAAACCTTCTTCTGAAAGCCGACCACCTTTCGATTTTAGGAGGTGTTCGGCTTTTTTTTACAAATTCCGGATTTTTTTCGGTTCCGTATCGTTAAAATTTGAATACTAATGGTGCCTCGCTGATTTGTTTTCATTGACAACGATGGCGTCCAATCGTCAAATTTCAATGTTTTCATTTATCAATCGGGGTAAAAGAAAGGCAGATGACAATGATGATAAAGAAAATACCAGACCAAATAAGTTAAATAAAATTGATAGTAATGTTGAAGTTGTAGAAATTGAACAAAAATCAACACGCAAGTGAAGACAAATATGAGCAAGACTTCAAATGGCTTATAGTCACAGAGGAAGGATACTACTGTTCTGTGTGCCAAAAATATGACACAAAAGCAAGAAACAGGACATAAAATTGTAAATGAAAGAAGAGAGAAAAGAGATAAATCGTTGAAAAAAATCAAATCAAAAAATATTTGACAATCCTTCTTCTTCTGTACGTATATACTTCCAATTATGGAACACCTCCACAACTGATATTATCCAAACGGGAGTTAATTAAAACTTATATTGTATGCACTAAAAGTTATTAATATGACTACTTCTATTTATGTTTGTTCAACTCCATTAAATGTGAATATTATACTAATCTTTATTTTTGTGACCCCCACGTGCATCCACAGTAAATAAAAAAAAAACGATTGGACATTTAAAAAAAACCACCCGGTTGCAAGTGATTTTTTAAAACACCCACCTTCCCTTAGTGAAAAAGGAAAACACTGCTAGCATATGTGGCATTGGTCAGTGATTAATTGAATAATTTTATTTATTTTCCATAAATAATTCAATTATAAATCAAAAAACGGAACTCATCCTAAACATTTTTTTTCAAAACCTAAATTCTCATTCTGGTGAATACTGCCTCTAACCTTTGTCCCATTAATCTTAGATTAAAAGGGTTCGTACTCTGTTCGTGTTTATTCATATCAATACCATTCAAGATGGAAGGACGGATGAAGAGACACCTGTATGTTTATGTGTTGGGTTCTTCAAACGAGCATTCAAATGGTTGGTTAATTTAGATTTCAGAATTTTATTGATCGTTTTTAGACAGGAAAGGACAAAGCTCCATACAATATACTTATTGTCCCATTTTTGTTGATTCTTATCCTTTGTTCGTCAGTGTAATGCATATTCTATACTTTAAATTTGTTTTTTAAGGTATGACTTTGCAAATATGAATTTATAAAGTAAAATCTTAAAACATTAAGATATATACCGTATAGCGGGTTATTTCCGCTGTGTAAAATTTCGACATTTTCATTGAATAAGGTATACGAAATATTTTGGCGGTTATTAAATGGTCGCATTCAGAAATTTTTGCATTTGCACTTTTAAATTGGCGGAATTTATTTTGGCGATTTTGTTCTATCAGCGAAAATAAGCAAACATAACTCAGTATACGATATCACAATCAATATCATTCATTTCTTCTGCCCTACCTTTCCGTTTTAGCTACATTATATCCAAATAGAATTGATTGTTGTAGGTGTTGTTGTAGTAGTAGTAGGAATATAGGTGAAAGTAGTAGAAGTAGTAGTTATAGTAGTAGAAGAAGAAGAAGAAGCATATAAAAAAGATAGAAAAAATGCTCACCGTCAAATTCAAGGCTTAATATATTATCTATTTTTTCAGTTTGATTCTTCCTCAAAATCTCTGCTTTTGTTGTTTCTTCAATTCCATAAAAGAGGCATTCATCGATAGCAGTCTTCATTTGCAACCAATTTTGATTGAAATCAGAGTTTGGTATGCAACAATTATTGATGTGTGAATACTTGTTTCTAAATTTTATAAGTTGTTCTACGGATTTTTTCAGAAATGATAGATGTCTTATTAGTACTATTTCTACTTGTTGATCAATTTGGAATATGGTTATCCCGGGTGTTGCTGAAACACAACAACACAGGATAGAAGAAGGGATGATATTATGTGACGAACAAGGATTTCCCTTTGCAGAAAATAGGAAATTCCAGTTTGATAAAGAAATCATTTCTCTGTCACAAGGATAAATATAACCGTTAAAACATTGACAGCAAGTGGTATTGTTCATCCAAAGATGGTAAATATCATGTTTATTCTGATTCAAGAAGTTCTCAAATGTCCCACCATTGAAACAACTTTCCCAGAATAAACCACTACAGCAGTTGACAATCAAGCAATTCATAAGTGTCAAATCCAAACTTTGAACTGTAACTCCGGAACGTGCCTTGCTGCAGCAGAACTTTGGTAATCCTGTTCCAGATTTGTGGCAAAGACTTTTTGAAGAGTAAGAATCAAGCAATATGTCGAGTTGTGATTCATGAAGAATACCTCTACGTATAGGTAGATAGACGTTCGAACATTGACAACACCTCCGTTGATAGCATAGATGGTAAAGTGTATGGAAGTTATTATTAATGAAATCCTCGAAAGTTTGGCTTGTCCTAGCTAGATAGTCAAGGAAAACATAACCTACAGATTCTGTTGATATTTCTGTTGAACATGTAATAAATCGGTAAAAATTGTTCCTTTCTTCTCTTTCCATTTCCAATTTTGAATCTAACTGCAATACCAAAAGTACATATATATGTAAATGAGTGCACAATTGAATCTTAGAAATAAGTGTTTTGTCTGAATAAAAATCTTGAATGTTGTCACAAAGACATGTTTATTGTTGACAAATTCAGGTTTTAATTTACATAAATAAACAGAACGTATTGACGAAAAATAATTGCTACAGAGTACTTGTAAAACAAAAAAGATTTTATACATTCGACATTGACAAACATATAAATACTAATTGTAGAGCTCCGGAATTTGAATTTAAGTTATGCATTCTATCAGACGCACTTGGTTCTACTTCCATTACTTGTCTCCGAAAGTTGTGTTTCCGGAGCAAACACAAGAACAAGGGGTTAATTTATCATATTGAAAATATGGGTTTTTATGGCCTTGATCTATACACTAAATATATCCTAACCCGTTGAATGTATACATATATGAGTTCGTCAATGTTAATTACAAAAAAATCTAACGAACTGTGATTTAAATTTAGGAAAAACATATTATTTTTACAAACCAACAAAGAACACAGTCAGACGTATAACTTTTTTCTGTTTGTTTTTTTTTCCGTCATGCTAGTGAGAGGTTTTGCGCTATAAAACCAGGTTGGTCAATCCACCATTTTCTACATTTGAGAATGCCTCTACCAAGTCAGGAATATGAAAGTTGTTGTCCATTCGTTTGATGTGTTTTATCACTTGATTTTGCTATTTGATTTGAGACTTTTTGAATTTTCCTCAGAGTTCAGTATTTTTGTTATCTTACTTTTCATACTATCAATTTAACACTGTCTTTTAAAAAGCTTGTTATTTTGAAACACAGGAACGAACATCTGTAAACAGATCCATCTATGTCCTGTGTGTGCGAGGGATATAATTATCAAATATAACGTTCAAGACCATATGAAAATGACAAATAAATTAAGAACTTGAATGAATTTATGAGTTTTATTCTACTAATAAGACACATATGTTACTTAACAAATAGGTAAAGAACTGTGAGCCGTGCGCATATCGAGAATGAATTACGTTGATCATATTTAGACCATAAAGGAATTTGCGATCGTAAAGTTCAATTACCTGGTAACACAACACATTTAAATTTTCTAACAATGCATTTGTATTACGATTACTGAAGGTATAGACATGAGGGTATTAATTTCTATATTAGTTAGATCCATTTTTCTAGTTTCTGTAATCTCAACCCAGACCCTCACAACTGTAAAGTTTATGAAAAATGATCATTTTAATATACGGAAACCTTACCCACTCATTTTAAAAGTGAAAGAACATTGAAATATTTTGTTGCATTTTGCTAGTGAAGAACAAGTATTGTACGCATCGTCAATTTATAAAGGTGATAGAGAGCATAAAAAGGATAACAAGAATTAACTTGAATATTGAACAATACACCATATCACACACATACCTTTTACTAATGTACATACAAAGAAAATTAACATTATGGTCCATTTAGTCAGTGTGACCCGTTTAAAAGATAGAAAAATCTCTATGGATGCATAAAGTATTCCCCTAATTTTTTATGGTAATTTTTATAAATTTCCTGTTTACACAACTTTGAATTCTATGCAATCACGTTAACAATCTCATCATACCATTTCACCTTTTATATCTAAAAATATTCCTGGTTGCCATTTCTAATGAATTGACTTTTACATTTAAAAATGTTCTTTTATAGTCGAATTGATGTTAAAAGCTATAGAGTAGAAAATATTGTCCATATCATTTGAATTTTTACAAGGACCAAATAACTGTCCATTTTATTTTTAATAAAATTCTACTTTTATAGGTTTGCACATAGTACGGTCTCAGCCCACTAGATTTTAAGAATAATAACTCTGTCGCTAAATTTCGGACGGTAAAGGGTTGATAAGTTTTTACATATAATTATTGGATTATTTGTACTTTGTCTCTCTACTCAAATTTCGAGAAAATAAAATGACATGAAATAATATAAAAAGATTTTCAAAAATGTTTTGCATTCACTTTAGAATTATTTTTTTTTTTATCAATTTACAAATTTTACAATCAGAAAATAAAACCTCCATCTAAGCTTTTTTTTTTTTTTTTTTTTAGATAAGATCATTATTTATAACGACAAACGTCTGGGTTTTTTTATGTTTATATTTATATAACAATACTTACTAAACTGAGGCGCTAGTTACTCCTTACGCTTTCTAAACCTATTTCAAATAAATACTAGCTTCAATTTAGTTACGATCGTTGTCAATGTAAATATTTTCTTTTTAAATCTGCCTAAAATCCCACTGTAAATATGTCCTAACCAGCTACTATTAATGGATGTCAATAAAGCGGATCGTTACTTTCCGGTAGTTTCATTTAAAGTCAACACAAGATGAAATTACGACGTTCTAATATTTAAGGTTTAAATTACTTATTCAACCATGTTGAATATCTCATCATACAATATCTACTATATAAATTTGTTGGTTGCAGTGGCGGATAAAGGGGTGCAAAGAGGGCCTGGTGTCTTGGGTTGGAACTAATATTAATTTTGTGTCATTAATGGATACCCCATATGCTTTATTTTCCTTTAGAGATGTTTACCATATCATTTTTTTACATGGACCAAATTACTGAACATTCGGCACCGTGAGTAAGGATCGATAACTCAGTCGCTACATTTTGTCTGGTCGATAAGTTCTTACATCTTATTATTTAATCATCGACACTTCATCTCTACACTAAGTCAAATTTCGACTCCAAGGAAAATCCAAATTGAAAAGTTCGTTTTCAAATGGCAAAAGCTCAAAAGCACAAAAAAGTGACTTCATGACTTGGTATGCACATAGATACAATAGCCATTGCTACGAGTTTACAACTATCTTAACCTCTCACTTGCATAAATTGCAAAAAAAAAACCATAATCAGTTCAGGCTTAATCTGTTTTGATCAAATGACAAATATTTTGAAAGATGAAAAACGAAATCGATTAATTATCCAATTGTATATAGAAAAAAAGAAGATGTGGTATAATTGCCAATGAGACAACTATTCACAAGAGAACAAATGACACAGAAAATAACAAATGTAAGTTACCGTACGCTCGTCAACAATTAACAAAGCCATTATCGCATAGTCAGTGTTTGAAGTCCCCGAAATGACAAAAGTAAAACAATTCAAACGAAAAAACCAACGGCCTTATCTTTGTATATGTAGATATCTTATCTATGAAAAAACAAATATGTAGCACACCAACAAACAACAACTACTGAATTAAAGGCTCCTGACTTGGTACAGACGAATGCATACGTAATATGGCGGGGTTAACATGTTAGCGGAATCCCCACTAACATGGGACAGTGATGTAAAAGTACAACATACGAACGAACTATAAAAAAAATCAGTTAAAAAAGGCTTAACCCATCATAAGTATACACATAGAAATACATCAAACAAAAACATGCACATAGTGGACGTGGCCGGGTATTTGTATATCCACACAATAAAAAGACACAAAGTACTAATCTGAGAGTCCTTGCAGTTACTGACACCTACTTCAAAGCCACTAACAACTAATAAAACAAATCATGCATATAAGACTAAATTATTAATCAGCACACATCCAACATCCTCCAGATACATAATAATTTAACAAAACAATATATTTGTAAAAACTTATGAGATGCCGAACGACGTATAATGATTATACTTTCTTTGAGAAGCTAGAGTTAATATTATTTGTATTGTTTTCATCATTATTGTTCTAATATTTTATTCAGTATTGTGACATGTATAGATTATTACATAGCATTGTTCATATTATACCCTATATCGTTCCTGGGTCATGACAACAGCCCAAGAGCCGCAGGCATCAGCAGACAAGAACTATTAAAAAAAAGTTCTTTAGAAACGAGGGATGAAAGAGGCCAGATTGAGAGTCAAACTCATAAATCGAAAATAATCTGACAATGCATGGCTGAAAATAAAAAAGACAAATAGACAAACAATAGTACACATGACACAACATAGAAAACTAAAGAATAAGCAACACAAACCCCACCAAAAACTGGGGGTGATCTCAGGTGCTCTGGAAGGGTAAGCAGATCCTGCTCCACATGAGGCAACCGTCGTATTACTCATGTTATAACAAATTTTGAATTTTGAATTTTTATGTACAGTATATTATTTTTTTAAACTTCTCTGTAACCTTTGTACTTGCATGGTTTTATGAGAATAAACTATCTATCTATAACAAATCCGCTAAATAGTCTAATTCGGTAGGTCACATTCATGAAAGGGAAGGGGATTGTAGTTACGACGTAAGGAACATATCCGATATCATAACGGTCAACCAACTCGTGATGGCGTCCGTAAAATTACGAAGGGATGATTTTAACTTCACCATTTGGAACTCTTGGTTGAATAGCTTCCTTGTGAGCATCAACCCTTTAACAGGAAAATCATGATTCGAAATACAAGCACGGGAATATCGTATCAATTGGGAGATATATACCCCGTATGCAGGTGCTGCGGGAATGTTGCTACTTAGTAATGGAAAGTTCACAATTGGAAAGCTGTCATCATCTCTTTTGTCGTAAAGTTTTGCTTTCAACCGACCCTCATTGTCAACTTCTAAATGTAAGTCAAGATATGAGGCTGACTTAACTGTATCTGATGTATCCTTTATCTCTAGTTCGATTGGATAGATGCGTAAAACATAGTCACCAAACTTTGAATTATTTAGTAAAAAGTAAAATCACAAAAATACTGAACTTAGAGGAAGATCAATTGGGAAAGTCCATAATCACATGGCAAAATCAAATAACAAAACGCATCAAAAACGAATGGACAAAAACTGTCATATTCCTGACTTGGTACAGGCATTTTCAAATGTAGAAAATGGTGGATTAAACCTGGTTCTATAGCGCTAACCCTCTCACTTTAATGACAGTCTCATCAATTTCCGATATTTTTACATTGATGCGTTAAATAAACAGACACAATAAATATAATAGTCAAAATATGGGTACATCAGTCATCATCGTTTAACAATTTTAAAAGGAACAATTTAACAGAACACAAAACATCTACTATCTACGAACACATTTATTGAGTGTCTGACGTCAGAAAATTTTATACGTCACATAAATTTGTCGTTCAATGTGCGTACAAACAATTTTAAAATTTTCATGGGAATGTTAGCATATAGGGTTAAAAAATCAAAAGTATGTAAGAATAAATTTAAGAAATAGACCGAGATTTAAACTAGTCCAAAAGTTATATATAGAATTTATAAGAATCCAAAAATAGTTAATACCACTACGCGATTAAATGATTTTGACGTTTGTGGTTCAACGTATATTGTAATTCATAATAGAAATATATCATAATGACATATAATAGAACACTATCATACTGACGGGATCTTTTAAAGTACAGAGTCACGTTATAAGAACAAAAGAAATACAAAAAGTCGCAAATACAAAACAAACCACAAAAAAATGAAAGCCAATACAAACACATTGACGAGATGTATAAGTACCGAAACACGTGAAACGGATATCACATGAAACCATTCAACAGTAAAAGTAATATTAATAATAGAACAAAGACAAATGAAAGAACTATAAAACATGTAGTTAAGATGATAAACAACATCAGTACGAAGAATCTATACATCAAGACCATCGTGTATTATTTGAGAAGTTGATACGGAATATTTATCAACAAGGTCTTGGTACCTTCCGATGAACTTTTTTAGAAAAAGAACGAGACGTTCTTTGACATACCCCTGTTTCATCAACTTTCTACTCAGACACTGATGACGTATTACAAAGTCTGAGTAGGAGCTGCAAGCTCTTGAATATCGAATAAGTTGGGAAATATATATCCCATATGCAGGTGAAGTTGGTATATTGCTACTAAGGTGGGGAAAATTTATGATTTCAAAATTAAAATCGTCTCGTTTGTCATAGATTCTGGTACTGAGATGACTGTGTAAGTCAAATTCGAAATATAAGTCTAAAAATGAGGCGGAGGAAGCCGTGTCTGTTGTTTCTTTAATCTCTAGTTCTGGGGGATATATTAATGGAACCCAATCAGAAAAGTTCGGATTGTTTATGGAAAGAACATCATCAATATATCTGAAAGTGAAATTAAATAATCTGGCTTCTTTGATTCTCTTGTTTTTTACAAGTGTCTGGAGGAACTCCGATTCATATGAAAATAAGAAGAGGTCGGCAAGAAGAGGCGCACAGTTTGTTCCCATAGGAATGCCGACAATTTGTTGGAAAAGTCTACCTCCAAACTCAACAAATATGTTGTCGATAAGAAACTCCAGCATACTGACCACTTGTTCTTCTGTGTAGCATATTTTACCTTTATGTTTGTCACTATTTACGAAATATGCCTTATGAAATCCCAAAGTAATAAATTTATAGCGTATGCTACCATTTTTATGTTGAAAGGCATTGTGGATTATTTCTTTTAGGCGATTTTTCAATTTCACATGGGGAATGGTGGTATACAGGGTTGAAAAATCAAAAGTTTTGATGGAACTAATTTCAGAAAAAGACCGAGATTTAAAATTGTCTAGAAGTTCTTTAGAATTTTTAAGAATCCACATATGGTTAATACCACTACGCGAGTAAACAGTTTCACAGTATTTCTGAAGACCCTCTTTCACTGCGGACAGAATTTTAGTCAATCTAATGGACAATTCTTTAGTAGAACATGAAGATGAGCCAGCAATATACCGTTGTTTGTACGGAATTTTATGAAGCTTTGGTATCCAATACAAACACGGTAAGTCCTCCGATTTGGTGTTCAATGCAATGTTTATTGAAGCCATGAAGGACTTATGATTTGCTAAAATCTCATCCTTGTCAAATGATATGTCTTTGTATGTGGGATTACCTGAGTGCTCCTTTATACCCAATTAGAACATCATCTTCTTAGCGGAAAGTAAAGTTAAAAGATATTGCTAACTTTTTATCTTTCTTCCTAAGAAGTTCCTGTATGAAGTCAGCCTCATAATGATAAAGAAATAAGTCGGCAAGAAGAGGGGCACAATTGGTTCCCATTGTAATACCGACAGTCTGTTTAAAAAAATACACGTCTTCCGAACGTAACAAATATGTTGTCCATCAAGAAATTAAGCATCTTGATAATGTCGGATTCAGAGAATTTTTTGTTTGAATCAGAGTGATCCTTGAAAAAGTAGGATGTATCCCCCCTTAGACAAGATACTTGTATCTACGTTGGCCATTCTTTTTTATGAAACAAAGAAAATAGTTGACAGACAACAAAATTCAAATTCCTTATCTATTATTTATTGTTTTTATTGATATTAAAAGCATTTTATTTATCTTGTGCTGTATTACAACAATTATCATGTTAAAATTATTGTCAACTTTCCTAAGAAAACATGTGCATAATTTTTCCTTCATAATTGTCGCATCCCATTTATACCTGAAGTTTTTGGGGCCGGAACCTGTCTAGAGTTGAATTCAAAATTTGATATATATATTTAAAAACATGTTTTATCTTAATTTATTGTTGCTTTTCAACCATTATGTCTAAAGTCTTAATTCACTTGCGGTTTTCAACACTGTATTGTCGTTTTTAAAGGACTCAGCCGTTAACAAACAAGTTTCCAGAAATGCACAAAGTTGCATGCGGTAAACGTCACGGAAAATTACGGAAAGGCATGTGTGAACATTCCGGAAACAGTCAACAAAGATTGGTATATCCGCCCGCCTTACGAATCTGGTTAATAAACATAATTATCCTTTCACAGCTTTTTAATATTTTTAAATGTTATTGAACTGTAAAATTAAGGTAATATTTTATACAAGTACATGATAATTTAATCATTCCACTATATGTAAAATTTAAAACTTTGATAAGTTTTTGATTCGTTGACACATTTCCACGTGACATCGCAAACAAACTCAATATTCCCTTCTGCATGTTCTGAGAATCATATTCCCTTTTGAGAATCATATTCCCTTCTAAGAATCATATTCCACTCTGAGAATTATATTCCACACCAAGTATCATATTCCACTCTGAACATCGGAACCTTCTTGTGTGCGAAGTTACGCGCGGTTAATTTAAGAAGCGTTTTAAACGGCTTTAAAATCATTTGCGATAGTTATTGTTTCTACACTATTGTGTTGAAAACTTTTTCAGACGTAAAAGTCACAGAGTGGGCATGGCCGGGTACTTGTATATCCCAACAGGACAACAAGTATTGTGCAATGCTAGATACAGGTATCGACAGGTTGTAGATTCATGAAGGTGTATATGTATATAACAATAATATTTAGTTTGCTTTTAATTTACTGATAACAAAATCAATATTCATACCAATAAAAAACCTATTCAATGATCTATTTACAGTGTGTAATTGATAATCTTTTAGAATAACTTTATTTAAACGATGGTTTTTAAATATCCGGCCATAGTCAACAAAATTTCCGTAACATGAAGATGTGATATCCCGTTTGAAATAAGGTACAACAAAACTTCAAAACCAAATCTTTATATTTATGGAAGAATTTAGTAAAGGTTTTAAATAATTTGTTGTAACGAAATCCCTGGTTTAAAATAATTTACCAGTATTATATAGACTATGGTCGTTAACATCAAAAACATCCCCACAGACACGAGCATAGAGAACGAGTTGTGGAATATAAACCCCGTTAAATGGTACCAAAGTAACATCACCATCTAAAAAGGGAAAATTAGCAATAGGGAACGAAAAATCCTCCCTTTTGTCGTAAATTTTAGTGTAGAGTTTCCCGTGGAAAACCAAAATATCTAAATCTAGGAATGGACAGTTATAACTGTTTAAATTTGATTCATTTAAAGTAAGTTCATTTGGTTAAATTTCGACAGTATGTTGAGAAAATTCCTGATTATTTAACAAAAAGTATCATAAAGATAACGGTAAGGGTTGTTGAATTTTTCAATTAAATGCAATTTAGACGTGTCTTTACTGAGTTTGGTAATAAACAGTCATTCATAACAGTACTAAAAAAGTCTGCTATTAAAGGGGCACAATTAGTTCCCTTTGGAATACCTTCAACCTGTAGATAGACTATTGTCTATTCTATGGTCGGGTTGTTGTCTCTTTGACACATTCTCCATTTCAATTCTCTATATTTAAAATGTTGCTGAAATGTACATGAATATTATAAAGAAGAAATTTACAGCTGCAGTCGTCTCGTCGCACCTCCAGAAAATAACCAAACGACCGTTTAATTAAATACGAAAAACTTTGATTGATAAGATTGTGTTGACGTGCAGTGTAAAGAGAAGAAAAATCAAAACTGCCAACAGAATCAAAAGGATCATCAAAAGCACGTAATTTATCTAGAACATCCGAAGTAATTTTTGCACTCCAGAAATAGTTCATTCCACTATTTTCATATATTTTATTACAATAGTCTATGATACGCTCTTTGATAGTAGTTTAGAAATTTGTCAAAAGCACTGAGAGATTGGTTGTAGAACACTTACTAGAGGCCGAGTTGAAACGATATTTTAATTGTTTTTTTTTTAGTTGTTAAGGTAACCAATACATAGTAAGGACCTTCAAATGTTCAGAAGTAGCCTTAAGCTGTGATGTGGTTATGTTATGTTTGTTTACTATAATGCTCTCTGTTGAACACACGTACTTGAATGTAGGTGAATTCAAAATTTCATTCTAAATAACTTCCGTGAAGTATTTACGGCATACCGCCACCACAAACACAAGCCGCTTTGAAAGTTTTTGAAGTTTAATTCTTATTCTCGAAAAAGGCGTCCCATGTAGTCTATTATTTATTTCTAAACTATTTCCAAAATGTAATATTCTATTATCTACAACATTCATACATTTATTTAAATAAAAAACAAGTGATTTTTTAATTATTTCTTAGTCATTTTCAAAATATGATATTCTGTAATCTGCTTTCAATTTCAGCAACTGCATTAAATACGACATACGTGTACATTCAAAATGAACCGCTTTACTTATGTGTATTATTTTTATCGTAACATTATATGTTTGCTAATTAATAATTTTAGAATGACAATTATGTTATTTGTTTGAATAATAGTTTTCAAAATTTCATGTTTCATAAGAAGGATAACAATCAATGCGCCTTGGAGTACATCAAAAATGGTAATTCCATTTGGACATTTGAAATAATTGATAAAGTTGATGTTACTTGATAACATTGGCTCTTTTTCCAGAAGCAATTCAGTTTAAGGAAACTTCATGGAGTATTAATTGATTAATTCTATAATGCCATCATCAATTGTTCTGTCACATTACTATAAGGAGTGTCACGGTACTGAACTATCTCAAATTCAAGTATTTGATATTCTCATAGGATTTTGTCTAATTCTTTGTCCGTTTCTGTGTGTGTTACATTTTAATGTTGTGTTGTTGTTCTCCTCTTATATTTAATGCGTTTCCCTCAGTTTTAGTTTGTTACCCCGATTTTGTTTTTTGTCCATGGATTTATGAGTTTTGAACAGCGGTATACTACTGTTGCCTTTATTTACACATTTCACCTGAAAATCTTCTTTTTTCATATTTTTTACATTTTGAAGCGGACATGTGCATAAAGTCTATAATAATGTTTGAAGTTAACGTTTGACACTGGAAAAGGGCATATGACGTTTTACTGAAATGTTCAAAGAGACTTTACACCTAGGGAGTGTTGACCATAAGAGAAATAAATTTAATCTCAATTGTTAAAATTCGATATCAGTTTATATTGACTCTTTTTCTTTAATTCAAGTATTAATAATACACTCGCCGAGGACTCGTTTATCATTATATTTAAATTAGATCATTCAAGCTAAACGATTTTCCCGGATGATCTATAAACTGTTATATATGACTGTATATATAAAAGAAAACAGTAAAATAGAAAAATATATATATATATATATAATCACACAAGCATATGATTACAAAATAAATAACATGTTCTCTATGTTCAGTATGTATAAGGTAAAATCACAAAAAACTAAACTCTGAGGAAAGTTCAAAACAGAAAGTCCCTAATCAAATGGCAAAAATCAAAAGCACAAACACATCAAATGAACGGATATTAACTGTCATATGCCTGACTTTGTAAAGGCATTTTCTTATGTAGAAATGGTGTATGAACCTGGTTTGATAGCTAGCTAAACCTCTCACTTGTATGACCGTCGCATCAAATTCCATTATATTGAAAACGATGCGTGAACAAACAAATAAATAAGGATAAAATTAGGATACAGCGTAATGTCTTATTAGATTTAAGATAATTTAATATTAGTTGCAAATGTTGACTACACGAAAGTGTAAGTGAAAGAAGGAAAGACGACGGACGAAACCAAAACTACAAAACAACAACCATACGTCATAGACAATAGAAACGCAAATAAAAAAAAACAACGATGGAAAAAGATCTGTAGTCTAAACCATACTACATAGACAAATTTACAAAAATAAAGGAAACAAAAACCTCGACTAACCTGTTCTTAGAAGAGTCGTCGGAACAAGGACATGAACATATGTGTAACTATGTGTATTGCTCTTGGCAGTAACACATACGGTGTTACGTCACAATCGATGAAATAAGGACAAGACGGTTGCTGCGACAATTAGAACATACTTGTGATTACCTATCACACGTTATTTTCATAAGGGAATTAAAAGACTGTTTAACAGAGGTAGACATACCCGTGGTCTTCTGTACCACATATATTTAATAACGAAACTAATTTAATTTTGTGAATACATAACATTTGGGTATGAAGCAGGGTAAATGAGAGGTTTAATATATTTGCCATCGCACATATTGTCATTTTAATATCATATCAACCCACGGTTTATTGTGGGATTCGTGTTGTTTAGTCTTTATTTTTTATGTTGTGTTGTTTGTACTACATGTATTATTTGTCATTTTGTCTTTCTCTTTTGTAACCATGGCGTTGTCATTTTATTTTTGATTTATGAGTTTAAATGTCCCTCTGGTAACTGTCTCCCCTTTGGTAACTGTCGCTCCTCTTGTATGTGCTGATTTCCATGGTATCAGTTGTCAAGCAAACATAATTCATTAAACAGTGTAAACAACTCTGATGCGTTTATTACCTGTAAACGTGTTTAAACACGGTCAGAAGTATAGTTTTGTTGAGCAACATCACATATAAGTGAATCTAGAGAGGGCGCATGTTGTAGATTCTTGGTACTAACTTTTCAACCTATGAGTTGATGTAATTTAACAATGTATTGATACAAGAACCACGAATCATTGAGTGTTTGTATTGTAACTCATGTTTTAAAAAACCTAGTTCATCGATGATTTCTCTTTGAAATGTTCACCCATCCTAAACGGTAGACGAAACATCTAACATATATATATAAGAAGATATAACAAACAACACTTCTGAACATCCAATTCCAGACTTTGAACAAATGCAAACAGGTTCAGCAAGTTTAAACTATTTAATAGGTACTAACCTCCTTATCTGAAACAATAGAATTACATCAAAACATAGAAAGACACACTATAAACTATGATTTAGTAATAGTAGACATTATTTTACATGTTAATTACAAAATATTTCTAATTCTTGAGAAAAAAATGCTCTATACACTACTACGATTTCTGGACAGGCTTCACAGAAACATTGCCGGACTAATGTTTTCTACATTTGTCAAGATATCATATGATCATCTCTATGTAGCAAAATACTTGAAGAAAAAACTCTTACAACGAACTAAGATACTTGACGAAAATATATCGTTATCAAATAAATTCAACTGGTCACTTCGCAAAATCTTTTATATGAACACTTTAATCCTTTATCACAAGTCATGTTCTGGTGTGATATCAATGAATGTTGCCACAAAAAAAGCAAGCCAATCAACAGCATTGTCTGACCTTGTAGAGTCAATTGATGGATTACTAAGCAAGTTAAACAGTGCATATTAAGCCGTGATTCCGCTTCAAAGGAAATTGAAAAACAAGAGTTAGAAATAAAAAAGATGGTTCTTCAAATGCGGGAAAAAGTAAACACTCACTTCGACAAGTTAGAAGAAAAATTACTCCTTGAACCCGGATCAAATTCTCGTTCTTGTAAATCAAAATATGAAAAAATCGTTCAGAAGCTAAAATCAGTACAGGAAAAGCTTACCAAACTTAAAGAACAAACATTGCATATCAAACAATTTTCTTCTGATATTCAGGTGTTTCTTGGAACATATCAGGGTAATAAGACCTAACGTTACCAAGACCAAATCCATTAAGGATGCAATTAAATCTTCTAAAGATTATGAATTGAAATTAGATCTCAATAGTCTAATCGAAAAACTGTCAATAGAAATTCAAGATTTTGGCCAAATCAAGGTCATAGAAAATTCTTCTAAGTTATATTTCAGAGAGACCAAAATCGATCAAGCCCAAATAGGTATCGCAGTTGATCAAAACATTTATAATATCGAGTAAAGAAGAGATTGTCAAAATGAATATATTTAGCTGCGTCATTTTGCCTAATGGTAATGCATTATTTGCAACCCGTTAAAAACAAATTAATCGAGCACAGTGATGCCGGTAATTATATTCGTGAAATCCCGATCTCTGCTATGCCGTTTGGTATTGCGTTGGTAGATCATTGTCGTATTGCTGTGACCTTGGGTTTAAGAAACTTCTTAGAAATAATGGATTATGATACCTTTAAAGTCGAAAAGAAAATTAGTTTTCCAAACAGTTGCTGGGGAGTATCTCACTAGAATGGGAGACTATGTAGTCACTGGAATCGCTACAATACAAGTCCTGGATTTATTAGGGAGACAACTGGAAACATTGGAAATAGCATCTAGTAATGTAATTAGTCTCACTTCTAGCAAACATATGATATTCTACACAGACATTAGTAACAAAGTACATTGTTGTCCTATGAATGGCGAATATGAGTTGTGGCAATTTGAAAGTAAAATTTTTAGTAGACCTCAAGGTGTAGCAATAGACAATCAAAATAACGTCTACGTTGTAGGCAAAGGTTCTAGTGATCTAAATATAATACAACATGACGGAAAAGTCAGTAACAGGTTATTGACAAATTTAGATGGACTGTGTAGACCAGTTGCTGTGTACTATGACAAAGAAAAAAACATATTACTTATTTGCAATGAAACGTCTTTTTTGTATAAAGTCGTCTAACAAAATCGAAATTATCAAATGAAGGTCCTGTGTTCATGAAATCTACATTTGAATAATCATGATTATAACATAAAATTATATATATATATTGACAAAACTTTGCACCTTTGATATATTTTTTAATTACTACTAGAACACACCCCGCGGGCATATACAGCTTGTGAACTGTTGAACGAACGAACGAACGAACATAATGCCCGTAAATGGGGCATACAAATTTATTGATAAAAGGGAAAATAGTGATTTGGCAAAATGAAAGTAGGGTAGAGATTAAACGGAGGCAGGACCTATTTCGGGGTGTCGGTCGGTCGGTACCTATGACTAAAAGTTAGTCCAATGACGGAATCATATCCGGACTCCTTTTTTGTCGTTTTTCTCCCAAAATAACTCAATCTGAATAATCATAAGAATGGATGACAAATGCGACTGCATGTTACCTATAGGCCACAGAGTTATGATGATTGATTTATTGTGGAAGGAAGAGAAGCGACACACAAAATGAGGTCTTCTCGTTTAATAGTATAGATTCTATTGTTGGAGCACTGTCTTACAAGTACTATCTGAGATTCATTAATGCATATAGTCTTTTCGATGGATAATAAAAAAAAGAAAAGAATTGCAACTTTAAACGAAATGTCTGATCTGCTTTACGTCGTCGTGAATTTATATAGAAAGTCTGCAATAGGATGGTTCTACTACAAGTATCACATAAACTAACATTTTCAATAATCCATGTAAATGAGATCAAGGTCAAAAGAACAAACAGTACACTTATAATCATTCTATACTTCTAAACTTTAGAACACAAAGAGAAGTCTTCAAGATCACATAGTGGATTTTGCAGTTTATATATCAACTTTCCCCATATTCACGACAGCACATATATTCGGAACAACATGTTTCCTATCTGGATTTTGTAGATTCAGTTCAAAGTAACCTATGAACTTTACTTTCTTCATGGTATAAAATGACCACAATAACATAACCTTTTCCCATCTAATAACTTTCAGATAAACATTGACTAACTTTGGATTCATTATCAGTTGTGAAAATGAATTTGAATGTTAACAAAGTTTCTATAGGATTATGTGTAGACTTTTTAAAGCCATGAGAATGCAACTGTTCCATAATCCACGAAAAACAAATGAATTCAGTATTCACTAGTTGTACCAATAGTTTCCCCATCCGTAATTCCTTACTTATCATCAGATGTATACTTGACATGAGCAACACCTTTGGTGGCACTAGTGGAATAAAAACGTCTTAAATAACATAAAGGTAAAAACATTTGTTTGAATATTTTTGGAGGTGACTTGGTCCTATGCATCCCGCCTTATATGTTGTTTTGCTTTGATCATTTCTATTTTTTTGTCTTTCAGTTATTGCTCACGTTTTGTCTGTATGCCATTTTGTTTTTCTTTGCTGACCTATTTGTTTGTCTTAAGGGCATACGATACAGTTTTGATCCCGTATTTACATTTTTATAAAAATTCCCATATAGATTATTTTTTACCTGATTAAATCAAATATGTAATAAAAAATATACCTTCATGTGCTACTTTTTGAGTAAAATGAGGTTGAAATTTTGTATATTAGCTATAAATTCGGATTTGTTACCGTATTTTCCCTTTCCAAAGAAAGACACAACTTTCTTGTTTTAAAAGATAAACGCAAATTGTTTTTTGTTAAATAATATGTAATTTCTGTTTTTTATAAATATCCTAAAAATTTATACATTTTTTATTCAGAAATAACTCATATTTATCAAATGTTCATGAATGTAGAAAAAAACATATTTTTGCTGTATATTTATCGAATTTAAAACAATTGCACTATTTACGTTTTCAAGAAAATTGGTACACATAATCGTCTTATGTTAACAAAGCAAATGTCATTTTAAAAAAGAGGGGTCCATTAACTCGCTTTCAAGTTAAATCAGTTTGAATGATAAAAATCAGCCGAAAACTGCATCTTTTCCCGATAAGTCACCGTTTGACGTCGCGAAAATAACAATTTACATTAGCAACGTCATTACCTCCCCTGTAACTGTATCGTATGCCCTTAATAGTGATTAAGATAATAACACATTGTTGACGGCTGTATCCTTATTTTTGGCATTTTTACCTATTATGTCGGTTTGTTTTATTCTCATAGTTGTTTATAATATGATGGAATTTTATGCAACTGTCATACAAGTGTGAGGTTTACCTTCCTATAAAACCAGGTTTCATTCCACCTTTTTCTCATAAGAAAATGTACCAAGTCAGGAATATGACAGTTGATTCCCATTCATTTGATTTGTTTGAGATTTGATTTTGGCATTAAGTAAGGGACTTTCTGATTTGAATTTTCCTTGCAGTTCTGTATTTTTGTTATTTTGCTTTTTCCCCATAGTACCCTAAATAGTATTACAAAGTCATTCAAAAACCACATGTTTCTACATTTATTTCCTCAAATCATTTGTTTACAATGTGCTGATATCAACTTTTCTGTACATTGTATATAAAAGACATAACAATTTAGATATAAATATATGCAAATTTACAATAAATTGCGTATCACAAAATACTCATTAAACTATGCAAAAGATTAATTTTGAACAATACACCAGATTCATTATTCTTTGGATTCCAATTGTTGAGTTTCGTGGGTATAGAAACCACTAATCTAAATGGTCAATGAATTACATGTTTTCCATAGAAATATATGTTGCTGAAAGCAAAACCACAAATTCAAATATCAACGAAAATGGAACTTTTCCTTAATCAACGAAAATTGTTACCCAAGAAAATAAATAAATACATAGTAGTATACATTCAGATCTTTTTCTATAAACTTTCATGCAATAATTAAGTTATCTGGTTTTGTTTTAAATTATTATAACACTTTTTCATATATGCTATACACAAGTAAAAAGGCAATCTTTGATCAAAAATGGAAGAGGGTCTTCATAAAAAATTACCTTGACCAAAAGCTTTAACCTGAAGCTGGAAGAACCAAAGGATGGACGAAAAGACCAGAAAACATAATGCCCCATAAATGGGGCATAAAAATCAAGGACCCTTTCTCTTCATCCAGTCCCTCATGGAAGAGTCCATGTAAAACTATAACAAGAAACTTTATTTGCTATTACTTTATACTTTTAAATATCTTTATTTAATTGCACAACATTTAGTTATAAAATCAAGAATATACCATGCCCTGCTCCAGTATCACAATTCCATGTAAGGTCAACTGTGAAATCAGGATCAAAACCTGTTTTTTAAAGTTCAAATCTTAGATCATATCAGACCATTTTTTTCAATGTCGTATAATATATACAAAGCAAAAAATTAGGAACATCAAAAGAGATCTTCTGACTTGTTTTCATCAACATTTCCTAATTATTTGTATAAAATTCACAACTACATAAATATCTTTAAATATGCAGAAAATAATCATATAAAGCACTAAATATATGAGCAACAATATCAACAAAAATAATTTAAAAATTAAGAAGAGAGAGAAGAAAGAAGAAGAAAGACAGAAATCAGAACTGATCTATAAAATTTACATTAAAGCATGCTTTGATAGAAACAATACAACCAGTATGGCATAGTGCATGTAGTGACAGGTTTTAATAAATATATCAACTTCCCATTCTTTTTATCCTGGTATTGCAGCTTTATACTGATTGGAAAAAGCAATATTGCACTTTGCAATAAAAAAAACAGCTTATTTAAACAACTCACATTATGCATGAAATTTGGTTCATAACTAGTTCTAGTTACCCAAATTATACTCACACATAAGCAACCTAAATCAAAACTGATGTTTAAAAACGAACGTGGCTTATTATGTGCAAGTCATATAACAAACAGCATTTTGACTTACATGTATATTGCCAAATGTAAACTATGACTATGTGCAGGTTCTTCAAAATAATTGTACTGATTATTATGAATATTGACTACAGTGTTTATTTCACTTTTGATAAAAGTTCATCACATAAACTTGTTAGTTCTGTATTTTCTTGTATCTGAAAAGGAAAGGAAAATCATTTCAAAGTAATTGTTAGATTAGAAATAGTTGTGTACACAGAAGACAAACACAATTGCACATTGCAGTAATTAGTAGTTTGATGGTTGAGAGGCAATTGATAAAATTTCAATGTGATCGTTGAATCTGTTTGTAAAACCTTTTATCTATGAATCAGAAATGACTGATAACAATGTCTTTGTACACGAAAAGTGCATCTGGCGTAAATACAAATTTAATCCTTGTATCTATGAGGAGTTTTATTTATTATTAACTTTTTCATTGGATAATCCCAAAACTTATGGAAATGGTCTTGCCAACAACAAAAAAAACATACAATTATGGAAGACTTAAAACAACATCAGGCTACAGTATGTCCTTAAACAAGGGGCTGTCAAGTTAGCTATAAGGCATCCAAGTGTAAATACAATTCAAAAGAAAACAGCTGTTTTTATGAAAAGACAAAGAATGTAGAACAAATGATGGACAGTAAGTAACCAATGAATTGCTGCATGCGTCTTATTGATTGTTAAAAGTGCAGGAGTCTATAATCTATCAATTCTTGCTGTGGTAAAGGATATATGTATTTTTCTTATGCTTTTTTCACATTTTTTAAATAATTGGTCGAAGTTTAAAGTGACATCAAATTTTCTTGCTTTCTTCTGAAATTTCCCATTGTAATGTCAAGTAAAATGACAAACATGCCAGATGACGTCACAATTTTCTGCAAAAGCAAGGACAACCAGGTGCTCCGCAGGGCGCAGCTTTATACGACCGCAGAGGTCGAACCCTGAACAGTTGGGGCAAGTATGGACAAAACATTCAAGCGTGATACAGCTCTGAATTTGGATTGTGATCAAATTTTTGACATTACATGGTTTTTTTTTACACAAAACAAATGTCAAGATTTTACAAATCAATTAAAGATTTCTTCTTCAAACTTTTTAAATCTAAAATTAAATAGTTGACACAGCATAGGTTTCTGACACAGAATGAATGTGGTCTAATGAACTTAAAAGTTTTTTTTTTGCCTTTGAGCAATTCACTATGCTGTTGAATATTAATCCTCTCAAAAAAATGTTTGAAGAAATTTTCTTTTTATTTATGAAATCTGAAATGAGAAAAATTTAAACCCCCCCCTTTTTTTTCACATCCCCGTTTCCCTTTCTCTAAAACTGATATCAATTCAAATTTCTAATGGAGTTTGCAACAATAACTACTCTTTTAAATACATCATAAAATATTAAAATGTAAAATAAAGTGCTTGTTATCACTGAATGGTAAAGATTGGTTGGTAGTAAAAGTGAATATACATTGTTTATTGTATAAAACAATAAAAAAAACTTCATCAGCAACATTTTATATTGGCAAATTTCCAATGAAGTTATTTACATAAAGTTATTGGCAAATAAAAATAGAAAATGACATCATAGTCATGTCTGGCAAATGTCCAACATACATTATCTAAAAACATTTTAGATAAGATAAGGAAAAAAAGCTTCATCAGCAACATTTTATATTGGCAAATTTCCAATGAAGTTATTTACATAAAGTTATTGGCAAATAAAAATAGAAAATGACATCATAGTCATGTCTGGCAAATTTCCAACATATATTATCAACTACTATTCTATACAAAGAAAGATAACTCCAATTGAAAATTAATTGCTATTGCACAATATTGTGCAATTAGATATTTCTTGCTATTGTGCAATACTGTGCAATTGAAAATTTCTTGCTATTGCACAATACTTGATATGGAATCCTGATTTGGACCAACTTGAAAACTGGGCCCATAATCAAAAATCAAAGTACATATTTAGATAAAGCATATCAAATAAGCCCAAGAATTTAATTTTTGTTAAAATAAAACTTAGTTTAATTTTGGACCCTTTGGACCTTAATGTAGACCAATTTGAAAACGGGACCAAAAATTAAGAATCTACATACACAGTTAGATTTGGCATATCAAAGAACCCATTTATTCAATTTTTGATGAAATCAAACAAAGTTTAATTTTGGACCCCCATTTGGACCAACTTGAAAACTAGGCCAATAATTAAAAATCTAAGTACATTTTTAAATTCAGCATATCAAAGAACCCCAAGGATTCAATTTTTGTTAAAATCAAACTAAGTTTAATTTTGGACCCTTTGGACCTTAATGTAGACCAATTTGAAAACGGGACCAAAAATTAAGAATCTACATACATAGTTAGATTCGGCATATCAAAGAACCCCAATTATTCAATTTTTGATGAAATCACACAAAGTTCAATTTTGGACCCTTTGGGCCCCTTATTCCTAAACTGTTAGGACCAAAACTCCCAAAATCAAACCCAACCTTCCTTTTATGGTCATAAACCTTGTGTTTAAATTTCATAGATTTCTATTTACTTATACTAAAGTTATGGTGCAAAAACCAAAAATAATGCTTATTTGGGCCCCTTTTTGGCCCCTAATTCATAAACTGTTTTGACCTCAACTCCAAAAATCAATCCCAACCTTCCTTTTGTGGTCATAAACCTTGTGTTAAAATTTCATTGATTTCTATTTACTTATACTAAAGTTATTGTGCGAAAACCAAGAATAATGCTTATTTGGGCCCTTTTTTGGCCCTTAATTCCTAAACTGTTGGAACCAAAACTCCCAAAATCAATCCAAACCTTCCTTTTGTGGTCATAAACCTTGTGTCAAAATTTCATAGATTTCTATTCACTTAAACTAAAGTTATAGTGCGAAAACCAAGAAAATGCATATTTGGGCCCTTTTTGGCCCCTAATTCCTAAAATGTTGGGACCAAAACTCCCAAAATCAATCCCAACCTTCCTTTTGTGGTCATAAACCTTGTGTTAAAATTTCATTGATTTCTATTCACTTTTACTAAAGTTAGAGTGCGAAAACTAAAAGTATTCGGACGACGACGACGACGACGCCAACGTGATAGCAATATACGACGAAAATTTTTTCAAATTTTGCGGTCGTATAAAAATCATTATAGAAACAGATTCCACCACTGTAACCTGGTAACTTTTGTGCAAGCGTTACGCTTAAAATATTAAAATTAAATGTCTGGAGTGAAAAAATATCTTTGCAGTGATGGAATCTATGTTTCTAATTGTTAAAGTTAACAGATATTATAAAGATCATCACTACACCAATCAGATTCGGTCGAGCACTTAAATACAAATACCAAACCTACTACTGTCCAAGTTTCTATTTTTCCATACCCCAAATCAACCTTGGTAATGACAAAAAATTGATTGATGGTTGGCAATTACGGCACTTTTAAGTGCCTCTTTTGTGCTGTTTGGTGGAGGAAGCTGGAATGCCCAGTGAAAACTGTCTACCTTCAATTAGAAAACTAAGATAAAATTTACCTTTTGTTCTATCTGTGACTGTAGACTCTGTTTTTCATTTTCTTTACGTTGACATTCCATCTCTTTCCTCTTCAAGGCAACTTTTAACTTTGATCCTTCAGCTTCCGCCTCTGATTTCAATGTTTCGTTTTCAGTATTAGCTCTATACAAATAAGAAAAAAAGAATTAAATCAAAAAGGGTGAAAGTACTTTACATATAGTAATAAAACAATTTTAGGTTATTCTATATGTAGTTATTTAAACCGGTAAAGATATATATGTCATAACTTTATAATATTTTAATTATCATCCCCAGAAATATATCACAAGACTTGACATTACTGATTTTAGTACATTTCCACCCAAATTGTCTCCCTTCAATTTGAACTTCCTGTTTACATTTTGACAATATGGCTGTTCCCATGTATCATTAATTTATATTTCAAATCAAGGCTTTCAAATTATTGTATTTATCAATTACAATTCATTGAAGAATGGACAGCAAACTATATATGTTGATATTTATTTACAAGATTTTGCGTTTTGTTTTTATAGTATACAGAAGATTTTTTAAACAGCAATGCCTGGACAAGTTATCCTAACTAGAGGCTCTAAAGAGCCTGTGTCGTTCACCTTGGTCTATGTGAATATTAAACAAAGGAAGCAGATGGGGCTTAAATTAAAATATTGTTTGTTTGCAGTTTACCCACCGACCCTTGAAAATCCTCCCGACTGTGAAAATTTTATTGCTTTAAATTTGAAGAAATTTTTTTTAATACCTTTATTGACGCGATCTGGAACTTTGGGTCCTTTCCGGAAATGATTTAAAGTCTGGGTCAATTACGCATTTCAAGTTCGATTTTTCTTAGCTTCCGTCAAGCGTTCATGTGACTATTTAATGATAAAGCACATGGAAATTGTTTACAGGTATCCATGAAGTCACGGAGGAGTACTTTCTCGTGTCAATTTTAAGACAAATAACAAACAAAAAAGTTTATTAGTAAACTGTTTATACAGATTCAGGCACATGTAATGATGTGTGATGATATCATTGACGATGATGCAGCGGATGTTCATAACTGACACGATAACCATTCTGTCTCAAACAAATCGGGTTCAGAATCTGTGGAGCCTGACTTTATGGAACCAATTTCAGTGGTTAAATAATTCGCCAGCAGCTTGAAGTATGGCATATTTTCTACAAATCGTTGTGAAGACGACAAAGATGAAACCACTCCTTCGTGACTTAAATCTTCATGGATATCTGTAAACACGCCTGTACGGATCGAGGAAGGGCTCATTTGAAATGTTAATGGATATAGATCATGCCAAATCAATAAGAAGCAACCCTAACTACACAAAGATGTAGAGAAATGAATGGTTAGCTTGAAAAATAAATATACTCTCTCTATATTAAATCTATCTTCGATTACAATGAGTATGCTCCTTTAGGATAAGGGGGCTGCCCCACTCATTGCAATTATTCTCTTTCTTACAATATTAAATATACCCAAACTGTGTGGCCTGTGTGAATTCAATTAAAACATGTCCTTAGGAGCTATGCTGTCTATTTTTTTTATGCATTAAAAACATTTCAGTACAGACCATTTACTTTTAATGGGGTGCTATGGATTTCACCACAAACTTTAGATTTCTTTGGTTTTCATTAAAGCCTGGCAAAAATATAACCTTATCACATATAATTAAATATTGTTAGAAATATGAAAACAGTCGGATGTCTTAATACTTTTTTTTCAAGTTGCCTTTTTTTCAATTGAGGAAGATTCAATGGTTATTTTTTTTTATTAAAAATACACTCTTTAATAATTGTCTTATAAATCTATAATACATGTATATACATTTTTCTGATGAAAATACTCTACTCATGAAAACATTCTAGTCAAGAAGCATACATGTCTGAATATATTTCTTTAAAACAGTTCTAGTCATAATGACATTCCTTGTTTATAAGTGTTCCAGTATTTAATAATTATATCATATTTTATGTCATAAATTGGATAAAGACACTATGTTAAAGTTTCAGTTTTGGTTAAAAAGTTTTTTATCTGAAAATGCCTGTTCATTTGATGTTGGTTTTCAGCATGTCCAGTGTTTGTTGTTTTAAAATGTTTTTTTTTTCTTCACAAGAAACTTGATTTAGTGTAACTGCTTGTTTAAACTGTATTTTTGCTGATAAAATAAAATATTTTTCCTACCTACCGACCCTTCAGTCTGAAGGTACAGTCTGAAAACAGCAAACAAACATATTTTTAAGGTTGGCCTGGATTCGTGACAAAATTGTGTTTTGGTGATGGTGATGTGTTTGTACATCTTACTTTACTAAACAGTCTTGCTGCTTACAATTATCTCTATCTATAATGAACTTGGCCCAGTAGTTTCAGTGGAAAATGTTAATAAAAATTTACAAATTTTATGAAAATTGTTAAAAATTGACTATAAAGGACAATAACTCCTTAGGGGGTCAATTGACCATTTCGGTCATGTTGACTTATTTGTAAATCTTACTTTGCTGAACATTATTACTGTTTACAGTTTATCTCTATCTATAATAATATTCAAGATAATAACCAAAAACAGTAAAATTTCCTTAAAATTATCATTTTAGGGGCAGCAACCCAACAACGGGTTGTCCGATTCATCTGAAAATTTCAGGGCAGATAGATCTTGACCTGATAAACAATTTTACCGCATGTCAGATTTGCTCTAAATGCTTTGGTTTTTGTCGAGCCTTCGACTTTAGTCGAAAAAGCGAGACTAAGCGATCCTACATTCCGTCATCGGCGTCGTCGTCGTTGGCGGCGGCCTCCACAAATATTCACTCTGTGGTTAAAGTTTTTGAAATTTTAATAACTTTCTTAAACTATACTGAATTTCTACCAAACTTGGACAGAAGCTTATTTATGATCATAAGAAAGTATCCAGAAGTAAATTTTGTAAAAATAAAATTCCATTTTTTCTGTATTTTATTTATAAATAGACTTAGTTTTTCTGTGAGGAAACATTACATTCACTCTGTGGTTAAAGTTTTTAAAATTTTAATAACTTTCATAAACTATCCTTGATTTGTACCAAACTTGGACAGAAGCTTGTTTATGATCATAAGATAGTATCAAGAAGAAAATTTTGTAAAAATAAATTTCAACTTTTCAGTATTTTACTTATAAATGGACTTAGTTTTTTTGACAGAAACAAAACATTCACTCTGTGGTTTAAGTTTTTAAAATTTTTATAATGTTCTTAAACTATCCTGGATTTCTACCAAACTTAGAAAAAAGCTTGTTTCTTGATCATAAGATATTATTCAGAAGTAAATTTTGTAAAAAAAAAAATCACTTTTTCCGTATTTTACTTATAAATGGACTTAGTTTTTCTTCCAGTTAACATAACATGCAGTCTGCAGTTAAAGTTTATAAAACATTTATTAGATTCATAAACTATCCTGGATTTTTTACCAAACTTGGAAGCTTCTTTCAATCAAAAGACAGTATCGAGAGGGAAATTTTTATTGATGTTTTTCCTCATTTTTGTTGAGTCTGCGATTAACAGCAAAAGTAGGTGAGACACTGGGTTCCATGGAACCCTTACGAATTTTTTGAGTTATAAGCCAAAAAATGTATTTTACCCCATGTTCTATTTTTAGCCATGGCAGCCATCTTGTTTGGTTGGCCGGGTCACCGGACACATTTTTTAAACTAGATACCCCAATGATGATTGTGGCCAAGTTTGGTTTAATTTGGCCCAGTAGTTTCAGAGGAGAAGATTTTTGTAAAAGTTAACGACGCCGGACGCAAAGTGATGGGAAATGCTCACTTGGCCCTTTGGGCCAGGTGAGCTAAAAAAGCAGGCTTGTAATGACTGTTGAGTCCCTTGACAACCATAATGTTTAGGAAAAAACAATAAACAATCATGAGATAATTGTGACAGCTTCCCTATTAAGAGAGGTGAGAACATGTATTTAGAGAAGGGGGTCTATATCAAATCTTGCCTTTGCACCAAAAACTTTTTTTAATTATCTGACTGTGGTCATTAAAATGAAGTTACTGGTTGCTGAAAATTCTCATTTTAATTTTCCCACTTTGATTAGACTATGTGTTTTTGTTTATATCCCAGGGGAATGGGTAGGAATGAAATTCACTTTAAAATATCTTACTGTCCTCAGCTAGGCAAATAGGATGATAAAATATTCGCCCAGATAAAAATCTGATTGCCTTGGGCACTCGATACGCTTAGGCCTTGCATTGAATTCTCTTTGATCATGTTGATGTAATGCTTTTATAATTTCAATTTGTATGCAAACATGATTTTCCTTGAATGAATATGAGGATTCAAAAATATTAAGATATTCATGAGTCATTTGATGGTTTGTAGAAAGGAAATGTTTTAAAAGAAAACGATAAAATGATATTATAGAAATATTGTTAGTCATAATAAACGAGTGACCTGTGAAAAATAATGTTATTCCAATTCTTGAACCAATGCATTCAAACATCATTAACATAGTCTTTTGTGCACGATTTTATCATTTTTTTTTCAATTGGTCAGTGTTGTTGTGAAAATATGGCAGGTAATTAAAGTTTGTGTTTTGAAGCCGAAGTTTGTCAACAAACAACAAAAAAGTGTGCATATTGAGTACGTGTTTAACATGTACAGTCAGATAATAGTTTATTTTAAGGACATCCATGCGTATTGCGATCACCGGATTTTAACGAGATGGGTCACACTGATGTCACTTTGCATATGGAAAATATGTCGGGGAATTGCTTCCTGGAAGGAAGCAATTAAAATAAAGTAAACTTCTTCTAAATATGAACAAATTAAAGAATTTTCTTCAGAAAAAAGTATATGTACTTAAGTTTTATAATGAAAACTATCCATTGAGTTATTAAAAACATTTGCATTATATTTTTTAATTTGAGGTTTCTTATGACTTTAATTATGTAAATTCCAACTGAAAAAAATAAATAAAATAAAAAAATCCTCCTACTTTTGTAATTTAGCTTCAGCATCCTTTTTCAAAGCCTGCATTTTCTCTTCTGTAGCTTTCACTTTAGCAGTGCATTCATCTCCATACTTCTTCAAGGTTTCTTCATTCTATAAATTTACAAACTAAGAATTTAAAACCTCACCTTCACTTTCATTGACTTTGAAATATGATCAATGTTAAAATATTCAATGAGGATGAACACATTAATTATACTTCTGTATGACTGACTGATCATGCTGATGAGGAATGTCATATATATCAAGACCGATCGTCACTTTTAAAAAAATTTACAAGCCCTATTAAAATGGCCTCCAACATTCAGTGAATATTTTATTTTGAAAAATTAGGGCAAGTTCAGGTGACCCCGGTCAGACATACTTGTACAGCTTATAATGATTCTCACGATTAATTACAATTGACCACTATCTCATAGTAGCTGAAATATTTGTTTTACCATACAACAAAATTAATGTTCATAAGTAACCATGAAAATGAGTAGAAGACCAAAATTGATTCTTCAGCTTAAACTTAAAAACTTATTCATGACTTGAAATGTTAGGTATCAGACTTGATCAGTTTTGAAACATCTCTTTTTTAAAAGATATTAGTCATGTTAGTGGTTGTTTCTCATATGCTAAATTATTAAGAACTGATATTCCGACAAACACTTAAGGTAATTTTCATATCATATCATGTGATGTTAAAAATTACTTATACATTTAAGGAATGACTGTAATATTTTTTCTATCTATAAAGAAATAACATAAAAAATGTGGTGCACACTGAACAACGCGTGTAACAGGTTATTTAACAGTGTGCACCACATTTTTTATGTTATTTCGAATAGACAGAAAAAATATTACAGTTATTTCTTATTATCTAATTCTAAATTCCATTTAAGACCGGTGTAAATCATGAAAAAAACGTTGATGACGTCATGGTCACATGACAAAATTGTGTCTATGATATGATAAACAAAACGACCTAAGCCAATCAGAAGACGTGTTACATCCAACCTTAAATTATTTGTATATATCAACAGGACAAATAACATTTCATAGGATCTGAAGCATGACTATGGGAAAGAGCCTAGAAATTTTGTTTCAACAGAGATGAAGGAAAGAAAATGCCATGACTTACCAAATGTCTTTTTAATATTCAAAAAACTTTTGGAATAGCTTCAATAGTTGATTCCATGGAACATTATTAAAAAAAAAAGCCATAGAACATTTGAAATTTTAGGCAGAATGTTCTTTGTATCCATCTAAACAAAAAAGTTGAATGGTCTTCAGACATTGTATTATTTTTAGACATAGTATTTCCCATCTGTCATGGTATTTGCTATCAAATGACAAATACATTGGCAAAGAAACAAAAATCTGAATAACTAGAAAATTTGTGAAAATAGCGTTCTTTAGTCCAATCAAAAAACAGAACTAGAAATATTTTCAGACAAACATTTCTCTGATTTTTAAAACCTTACTGTAAGCTTAATTTGAACACACAACCTCAAGTGCTGATAGGCTAGTGGACTCTGTGAAACTATTTAGATCACTTAGCCATCAAGGCCCGAGATTAAGGATATAAGTTGCAATAAAATTATCTTACCGTTATATATCCTTGAAGAACTGTCTTTAATTTTTCATATCGCTGGTGAAGAAGTGACAATGTTGTTTCAACTGATTGTTCATCAGTATTTAGCTACAACAAAAAAGCAATCCAATAAATACAATTATTGTATAGTAATATAATATTTCCAACAGAAAGTAACCAAAAGTTAGTGTGCAATAAATTTTATCATTGAACTAGTGCAATAAATCTTCAAAATTCATGAAGTCATCAATGACAAAATATTAGTTTAAACCAATTTTAACTTTCAAATATTATATTACTATACAAAAAAAGGGTTATTGCATGAATATTGGGGAATATTGTCCCTCGTAGAACATATATTGCACTCGCAGGCTCGTGCAATATAAAATTCTACTCGTGACAATATTCCCCAATATTCATGCAATAATCCTATAATATAAGAATGCCTGTGCGATTTTGAGATGAAAAACAGCAATAAAAGGGCTGTTCCTTTGCTTTTGTCCCTTTATTTGTTGTTGCTCTGCATGTATTGATTTTGTGTCAAGGATAGATACCCCATATCCTTTTTTCTTAATAATTTGGTAAGGGCTATATAGATCCCATTTAAAGGGATTTTGGAGAGATTGGCAAGGACTTCAAACACCCCCTCATAAACAACATGTTTTCTTTGTTAAAGGGAAACTTCGCAAAAAAATCAAAAATTGATATTATGTCCATTCTGTATAAAAATGCTCAAATTTATAGATATTAAAAGTTTTATTCCGCTAAATAAGAGATCACCATCGGTTTTAAATTTTGAGTATCAGTTCTCTACTCTCCGCCATCTTGTCACCTTCTCCGATGAAAAATCCCAATATGTCAATAAACCACAAAGGAACAAAACTACAGTAAACGATGTAGTCGTAATTGCGTGTCGATATCTTGTCAATCGTACGGTTGTTTTATCTGACTGACTAACTTGATACGGAAAATGGTCTTATATTTTTAAATAACCATATAGTCTGTTATTTTTAAACTGATAATATTGTAATTAGTTAAAAAGTCAAAGTTCAAATCATAAAATGATAAATAAGTGTTCCGTGGAAATTGTTTTCGAAAATCTAATTCGTTCATAATTCTTTCCAGTAATAAACTTTATTTAAATAAATTCGGATCTTGCCTTATCTGATCACCAGCATGGCTAAAGGTATTACTCCCAAAGGTATTGGAATGGGTGTAAGGTGACACGTCCAGGTATTCAATCGATTTCCTGTCCGGCGGGCTTGCAAGTTCATGCATCGTTTCACTTCTGTAGGTATTGATCAGTGTACACAACCGTTACTTATAACTTTCCATTTTGAACTATCAGGTGCATGTATAATATACATTTTTGTCTTGCGTGTCCGAAAGTGATATAATATACTAGTCATTACTGAACTCATACGCTTGTTTATAAATAACATTTCTGGTGTAAAGAATATTATTTATAAAAAAAAAATAATACAAAAAAAAATAATTGAAGAAATACAAATCTATTTACATATTTTTCCAAGGGTTATTTGGGAAAATGTAATATATACTCGTTGTCAATAGTTTAGGACAGATTGGAACATACCAGAATTATTGATCTAAAAAAATGTGCGCACTTGTCGACGATTCGTGTATACATACGCCTGGTAGAAAGTTACGGAACTATAGTCAGTAGCGCAATTTAAAATATGTATACATGTATACATTGAACATAAGAAAGAAACATACATTTTGTATAAATTGTGGTAAAAGTTTTGTAAATAGACTAGTCCATGTATGCCAACAGTATGTAATCAACGAATTCGATAGACTATTGTATACCAAAAGAAGAAGAAGAAAAAAAAGAAACAATTTGATTTAAATACAGGTCAATTTATAACTTGCTTTGGTTCATCGAAGTTAAGAACATAGTAAACTCACAGATTTATATATCAATTAAATTGTTCTCGAATAAAGGACGAAATTCGTCATCATCACAATTGTTCCAACATTCATGTAAAATATATGCAACTGGACGTACACTAATAATCCCCAAGGAATGTGAATATTTTCTAGGAAAACTATTGAGTATCAATTTCGGGATTTATTTTCTTTCTTGATATTCAATGACAGCAATTTAAAGAATAAACTGCTTGTCGGATATTTGTCCGCTTTAGGGGTATTCTTGCAAGTTGAACAGACTTATAATAACATTCAAAAATAGGGAAAGATAACATTAAATTCGTTGTCTTTTAATTTTAAACATCGTTGATCAAATAGTTATTTAAGTATATATATACGTTGGGAGACGACGATTATTATAGTTGTCTCAGATTTTAATAAGGACGTTCCCCATTATGAATAAATTTGGTTGACGTTTATCACACTTGAAAAGAATATCTATTCGTAATTTTTCGATTCCATTACAAAAATATTTTTTTCTTTATTCGTACATATTATATTCCGCTTCGGTAGAGTTATCTTCAGATAGTTTCATATATTAATTAATACATGGCTTTCAAAAGTCTAAATGTAAGTGTTCTCGTACATTTTTTCGCCTAATAAATGATTTAGTAAAGCTATTTCTAATTTCTAAGTCCCCCTTTTTTATGAGACATAAATCAAGGACAAGACTTGTATATCATTTCATTCTGACATATGAATTAAGTTTCCCGTCTTTAACCGAAAATTGTGTATTTCTTAGTAAATTAACTTATTTAAATTCAAATAAATAATAGCACCAAATATAATTAAATAATTCCACGGCGACCAATTTTTATTTGTCACCAACTTGAATATGTATTTTTAATGTGTGTATTAAATGCTACCACTGATCCGAATAGACAGTCACACCTGGCAAGGTGTGCCCTAGAGGCGTGGTTAAATACCGAAGTGCAAATAACAATTTACCTTTCAACAAGCCATCTACGAGTATTGCCACAGAACCGTGAATACACACATCGTATAAACCTAGCCATAGCAGAGATAGTAAAAGGTCAATAATAGTACACCAACATATTGTCTTTACAGATTATTGTATTTTAATTTGTTCACCTTATCAGTCCGAAAATGCATTTATTAAAAATAAATTTATAACTTTTTGTGTTGTCTACAAAAATAATTCGAATATATACGTTTAACATAGATAATTTATCTCACGAATGAGTACAATTGAACGTCTGTGCGTTTTATCTTCTTATTATCGGATGGTTATTAGATAAAGCATAAGTCATCGGCGCGCTTACGATTACGTTAAAATATGATTAAAAACCAAGACTTTTAATGATTGTATTTTAAATCCCGGCATGCAAAAATCAGGAGAAAACGTCACGACCTACAGGAAGTAGTTGATATTTTTTCATTAATTATTGAATTTCTCCTTTATTACTGCACATATAGCGATAAAACTTTGTGAATATATATATTATGTCATAATGAACATATTTAAACCATAAGTAAAAAATCGTGAATTTTCCCTTTAAGATGTGCATATGATTCAAACATACAGATCTAGAACTATAGACGACCAAAGACCAATGTCCAAATATATACCTTTTTGTATGCCCAAAATTAAAGAATTTTTAAACTGATAACTATTTAGAGGGGAAAATTGTCCTTTTGCATGCTCATAAAAACATTTGTCATGTGTGCAAAATGATTGAATTCTCTTGGTTATGAGAGGGATGGGGAGAATTCCCTTTCCATACCCCTATATCCCTTAAATGGAATATGGTTTGGGAGGATACAAAATCCATAAGAGGAGTTTGTTCAATATTTTATGAATTTGCACAATTTTCCAAAAGATTTGAAGTTCATTATATATTTTAAATAAAATGTATGGTTTATCAACATAATAAAGTCCATTCTACTATTTCTAGCTAGAAAAATCTTAAAGGTAACTGGAAGAATGCTTCAAAGTAAGAATTTTGTTTCTTAAATTAAAATAATCAAAATGCTGAGATACAAGTTATTGAATTTCAGACTGGCAGCAAAAATGTAGGTCTGTGTGCAGTTGGTAAGAGTGCAAAGATATATTTTTGGTCATTAATGTCACATACTTGTTGTATTTTATCTTTTAATTTCTTGATTTCTTCATCCTTTTCTTCTTTTAGTTTTTCTTTTTCTCCTGAAATACAGAACAAAATATTTGCATTACTAATTTTTTTAAAGTTAATCACACTGGAAACAATTTGTAATAGAATTAGTTAAAGTTTGTGATTGGTAAAAAAAATACAAATATGTAAAAAAAGCAATTTTAAATATTTCAATCTGACACAACAATGCTGATCATGCCAATTTTTCATTGCTAAAAAATGATAGCATGGTGTTTAAATAAAATTAAAAAAAAAATACATTTTCAATATTTAATCATGAGTTCTAATTACTTCTTACTTTGAAAAAATAAAACAAAAACAATAAAATCTAGATCAGTATTTTAGATAGTGTTTTTTTTGGTAAGTGAAAGTGAAAGCACACAGCTTTTCCACACAGTTTTTTCTGATAGCATTCTTGCATTGGATGTTTTCTTAAAAATTAATTCTAGTATGGAATCAAGATAGTAACAAAATAATAATAAAGGATGATGTTGCCATGTAGAAAACTCAGGTATGTCTGCTTCTAAATTAGGTAAAAATGATATAAACAAAAACAAGCATATATACAACAAAATATTGACCAGAATAGGATATAAAAACAAAAGTGTAGTTTCCTCAATGATGCTTGGCAATCATAAACTGAAAACTTACCAATTAAATTATCAATTGTCTTTTCATACTCAGCCAATATAACCCTACAAATACATAAAAAAGATCAGTTAATATTTATAAATCTTAAATAATGTACCTTAGTTTAAACATATTTATTTATAGTGGATTGGGCAACAAGTTTTGCAACTTATATTAATCTCCTTTCCACTTTGTGGGTGTGAGTGCTGCCTTGTAGCGGCATTAGCCTACTCTTTTTCGAAATCTACAAGGGTGTCTTTAACGTGCAAGAGATATGGCTCTCTTTTAACACGGGTCAGCCGTTTATCATCCCCTTCCAACGGACTATCATCGTTTCCTCAAGACCATACTTGCAGATGGTGTCAAGGGAGAGCTGAAAATTGAGTTCCTGAAATTTTCATCCCAAACGGGAATCAAACCAGGAACCTTTGTGATAATGTACTTATTATGCAATCTTTTTTTAACATATGAATTATTTTGTAAGAGCCAATGAAATGAGGACTATTCCAGAAAAAAAATATAAGGGATTGGAAGGCACTTTAATTATTTAAGTATGTGATAGGCAGATCAAGAATTTCAAATTGTGTGGTTTTTTTTTATAGCAAAGTTAAAGGCAATTGTATGAGTGATGGCACTAAAAACAAGAAGTGTCAATAGTAAACAGATGCCCACTTGTACTATCATTTTCTATGATCAGTGGACCATGAAATTGGGGTAAAAACTCTAATTTGGCATTGAAATTAGAAAGATCATATCAAAGGGAACATGTGTACTAAGCTTCAAGTTGATTGGACTAGAACTTCATCAAAAAACCTACCTCAACCAAAAACTTTAACCTGAAGTGTAACAGAGGGACGGACACAGAACGGACGCACAGACCAGAAAACATAATGCCCCTCTACTATCGTAAAAAGTGCCTTACAACTACCCATATAAATGATAAAAAGATGTGAGTTTTCCAATGATTATGTGTCACCTGCCATGTTCAAATAAATTAGCAAGAAATGTTTTGGAATTGAAAACACCAAAAAAATATACACAGAATTCAAATATGAAGTAGCCAGTTTACAACTTCTTGTGTAGAAAAGTTGGCACAACTTTGGCAGATTTCAGTTAACAAGGAGATAACAAAATAACAAACAAATATAGCAGAAATCTTTGACCAGGTGAGCAAAAAACTTCAATACTTATTCTTACATGATTTCATCAAAACTCTTTGCATTCTTTTTAGCTTTTTCATCTCTGGAAGCTAATTCTGTCTTATGTTCTTCCATTATCTTTTTCATCTGATCTTCATACTGTTTTTTTATCAAGGCATATTCTCTTTCCTTTGCTAATATTTTCCCTTGAACTTCCATCAACAGGGCATGTTGCATCTTCTTCCAATCTGCCTCTGTGTATTGAAGAACCTTTAAAAAAAAAAGAAAACTAATTCTGGAAAAGTAGTGGTCTATATATAACTAGACATGCTAGAGGTTTTGACCATCAAAATTTTGCACAAGTTACAACTCAATTTTGGTATTTGCAATAAACAATGATAAATGCAATAGACCAGTGGAAAAGAGATGTTGAGAACTCTGTCACAGAAGTTTAAAAATCCATCAGATTAACATTTTAATTGCATTGTGTTTTTAGGGAATATCAAGCTGCTCAATCAGTCAGAGATATAACTCTATAGGGTTATTACTGAAAATAACTTGCATGTGTTATTACAGATTTTCTTCCTAAAATTTTGTAAATCTGTAATAACATATGTTTGTTATTTGTAAAATTATTTCATTTTTAGTGGGCTCTACGGAACTCTTGAAACTTTGCGCAGAAACTAAATGCATAGCCTTGATAACTAATTTCTTAATTAAATTAATACATTTTTGATTAACCATGGTAAATCAATGAGACGAGGCTATTAAGGGATAAACTTAGCTGTAATAACAAGGCTTAGTTATTAAAGGAATGTAACTTATTATATAAGTTGAGAAACTTGCACAGAACCTCATTACATGCTCTGGTCATTATTTCTTACAAAAATTAAAATACATTGTAATTAAGCATGATCTATGTCTGAGCTTATCCTTTGACGTGATATAGAAGCTGTGATAACATATAGGTGTATTATGCAAAATGGCAAACTATGAACTGTTATATCTTTCAATAGTTAAGTATACATATAGACAAAAGTAATACCAATAGAACTTTTACAAACGAGTAGGTCCGGTAAGGACCGATTTTGGCCTCAAATTTCAGGTTCATCTGATGAAAGATTTTGACCACTTTTTAAATACTTAAAAGTGTCTATTTTATTTGAATTAATTACATGAATTAGTTTATGGGAAAGATTTTCACTGATTTAGTCATTAAAAACGATCCGATTCAAACTCAAATATGAAAAATCTACCAAATATGCCGAAAAATGTCACTTTTCAGATGGTTTTTGGAAAAAATGGAAGTGGCCGCATCCGTGTTCATCCTCAACCTTTATAGATGTTATGTATTATCATCAAATACAACTTACATTTCAATATTAAGGATGAACACGAATGCGGCCACTTTCGTTTTACACGAAAACCGTCTTAAATTTAACTAAAATGCTAGAATTGTGAAGATTTCAGTAATTTAGCATGACTTAATGGTGCTAGTACCGGATATATATGCATTGTATTGTCAAAAACAGCCCATATTTATGTAGCAGAAGCATTCTACTGTCCAATAAATAACTAAAAGTTTACATTTTTTAAAACAATTTTGTAAAACTGTGTCTATTATATTCTGGTGCCAAAAAGGGGTCTTACTGAACCTACTCCTTTTAACAAAACTAATGATGTATATTGTCTCTTTGAAACATGTAACATACGTATGTTATCACAGTTCTTTGATTTTTTAGTCTACAATAACAAATGTATGTTATTTTCCTGTAATAACCCTATAGAGTTATATCCCTGACTGTCAATGATCAAAATTAGTGTTTGTCAAACTGCTACATAACCAGTGTAATTTTTCTGATAAAATGGTTGGTTGAAATTTTTTGAAATTTTTATATTTTTGTCAAAGGGTCAAAGTAAATACTTTGTCACGAGTTTATGAAAATTAAACGAGCCAAATCAATTTTAGTGAAGGCGTTGGGTACCACCTTAATTTTAGAAAAAAATGTATGCACTTACTACTATGATTATTGTGGTCAAAACAATGGTAAAAAAGTGACTAATTATTGCTATTACAGGAATTACTGCATACAAAATAAGTACTGGTTATCAGGTTGTCTGCATATATATATCATTAGATATCAGCTGTGAGTCATAATCAGTCAGGGGGAGTACTTGAACATGTTATTTTCATTTACACGAAGAAGTAATATTAATATACTTATATAAGTAAATTTGTAGGTTACTTAGACAAGTGAATTTAATTTACTTGTTTAGGTAAAACAAGAGGCTGTCACAACGACAGCAAACCGGATTTATCAACATTTATTTGTGTCCTGGTAATATCACAAGAACCATTACTGATGAATGGTGAAAGTGAAAATCATCAATATTAAATTTGACCTCCATTTTGTCATCAGTATCAACATTTTGAAATAATAATATTTGAAAAGCTTAGATTGAATGGTTCATGAGTTAATGCAACAACGTGAATGGAAACACCATTTTACGATCTTTCAAGAACCATAACTCCTGAACGGTAAAAGTCAAAATCGTCATTATTGAACTTGACCTCCATTTTGTCATCAGAAACAGCATATTAAAATTTCGGAAGCTTTGGTAGAACAGTTCATGCATAAATGCACGGATACGACTGGAAACTCCATTTTTCAATCTTTCAAGAACCATAACTCCTGAACAGTAAAAGTCAAAATCGTCATTATTGAACTTGACCTCCATGCTGTCATCAGTAATAACATATTAAAATTTGGGAAGCTTTGGTAGAACAGTTCATGCGTAAATGCACGGACACGACTGAAAACTCCATTTTTCAAGAACCATAACTCCTGAACGGTAAAAGTCAAAATCGCCATTATTGAACTTGACCTTCGTATAGTTGTCAATAATAACATATTAAAATTTAAAAAGCTTTGGTTGAACGGTTCATGAGTTAATGCACGCACAACATTTGATTGCCGCCTTTCAAGAACCATAACTCCTGAACGGTAAAAGTCAAAATCGCCATTATTGAACTTGACCTTCGTATAGTTGTCAGTAATAACATATTAAAATTTTAAAAGCTTTGGTTGAACGGTTCATGAGTTAATGCACGGACAACATTTGATTAACCCGCCCAGTAGTTACGGTGGAAAATATTGGTGAAAATTCACAAATTTTATGAAAATTGTTAAAAATTGACTATAAAGGGCAATAACTCCTTAGTGGGTCAATTGACCATTTTGGTCATCATGACTTATTTTTAGGTCTTACTTTGCTGTACATTATTGTTGTTTACAGTTTATCTCTATCTATAATAATATTCAAGATAATAACCAAAAACAGCAAAATTTCCTTAAAATTACCAATTCAGGGGCAGCAACTTAACCCTTTTACCGATTGCTGCCCAGACAGACGCTACTCTGAGACGATGGCTTCCCTGGCTACTTTTACTCAATTGGAAGATCTTCATAATAAATGTCAATAAAAACTTGTTTGTAGTTATTTGTGTATTTATTTCATTCACTAACACCATGTTCACAGTTTTGTTTATGTTTTGATAATTTTTTCTTCATAAAATATTCAAATTTTCAGATTTTCGGCATTATGTAGGTGAAATTCTCAAAATTCTGCTCTTGGACCCCAAATCGTAATTTTTTAACCCAAAACGGCAAAATTTTGAAAAATTTTATGAGGCTGTACAAATTCCTCACACTGAACGATGTCCATTTCAAGTGTTTTGTACATAAAACGACATTTTATGTCAAAAAAGTATACTAGTTTGGCTTCAATTCTTCCATATTCTTTCCAAAAAAATGTTCCCTCATTTCAAATTCTTGTAAATTCCGTAAATTTCCTCTGATTTTGACACGGTTTTCAACAAACGGAAGCACCACTTTACACTTTCATCCGGGTATTCACCAAAGAAAGATAACTCATGTTTGCACTGTTTTGAGCGGGAAATATAAAAGATGTATTCTGATCCCGGTAAAACGGGACTCATCGTCAGCTGTCTGAAGCGTGAATCCCGGTAAACCGGGACTCATCGACGAAAGGGTTAACAACCGTTTAACCGATTCATCTGAAAATTCCAGGGCAGATGATCTTGTCCTGACAAACAGTTTCACTTCCTGTCAGATTTGCTGTAAATGCTTTGGTTTTTGAGTTATAAGCCAAAAACTGCACTTTACCCCTATGTTCTATTTTTAGCCATGGGGGCCATCTTGGTTGGTTGGCTGAGTCACTGGACAAATGCTGGACATATTTTTTTAACTAGATACCCCAATGATGATTATAGCCAAGTTTGGTTTAATTTGGCCCAGTAGTTTCAGAGGAAAAGATTTTTCTAAAAGATTACTAAGAATATGAAAAATGATTAAAAATTGACTATAAAGGGCAATAACTCCTAAAGGGGTCAACTGACCATTTTTGTCATCTGACTTATTTTTAGGTCTTACTTTGCTGTACATTATTGTTGTTTACAGTTTGTCTCTATCTATAATAATATTCAAGATAATAACCTAAAACAGCAAAATTTCCTTAAAATTACCAATTCGGGGCAGCAACTTAACCAGTTATCCGATTCATCTGAAAATTTCAGGGCAGATAGATCTTGTCCTGATAAACAGTTTCACCTCCTGTCAGATTTGCTGTAAATGCTTTGGTTTTTGAGTTATAAGCCAAAAACTGCATTTTACCCCTATGTTCTATTTTTAGCCATAACGGCCATCTTGGTTGGTTGGCTGAGTCACCGGACATATTTTTTGAACTAGATACCCCAATGATGATTATGGCCAAGTTTGTTTAATTTTGGCCCAGTAGTTTTAGAGGAGAAGATTTTTGTAAAAGTTAACGACGGACGACAAGTGAAGGGTAAAGCTCACTTGGCCCTTCAGGCCAGGTGAGCTAAAAATGGCTTTGTCATGTCCCTTTGACATTCAGATTTTTCTAACTTATATAATAGGTGAAAAAGTGATCCTATCTTCTTTTCTTAAATTCCTAGGATTTCTTTGCTCTAATAGAATTTTAAATTGTTTGCCAAGAATTGCAGATGTCTTTACTAATCATTTAAGTGTATTTCATGGACAATGAAAACTGAATTTGTCTGTTATCTTCAGAACATTGCTCATTTACAAGCCCCTAAGGAGCAATTTTTGAAGGCCTTGAGCAAATACTTAAGATCTTTGCGCAATCAGTTTCTTTGTTGAATTAATAAGATGAAACATTTAACCCTAATAAAAAAAGTATTATCTAAGCTAGGAAAAATCATCAAAGCCATGTTTTTTAAATCTCAAAACTTGACAAAGGAGTAGGTCCGGTAAGGATCGATTTTGGCCTCAAATTTCAGGTTCATCTGACGAAAGATTTTGACCACTTTTTAAACACTTAAGTGTCTATTTTATTTGAATTAAGGAAGCTGGCTTGTCATGTTTTGGATTTTTGTCAGATTTTCGGAATCCTCTGGGTTTATCCATTTGAATGCCTTGAAAAAAATTTGCCCGGTGACCCCCATTTTTCTTTTTGAAAATCTTTTACATGTATAATGATAAGCCATCTGTAAAAGTCTTATAAAATGTTAATTACTTTTCAACAGTTTTTGAGAACTTCAACTTGTCAGTGATAAAGCTATGATAAGTCAAGAGAGATTTTTTTCCCGCCAAAATTTCAATGGCTCATATCTCGAAAACAAGCACGGTGACCTATATAATTTTTTTGCTCTTTTGATTCCTATAACAATTCCCTATCAATATAAACTAGTGCTTTGAAAAGTTAATTACTTTGAAACTGAGAAGCGAACTCCCTTAATTAGTTTATGTGAAAAATTTTAACAGATTTAGTCATTAAAAACGATCCGATTCAAGCTCAAATATGAAAAATCTACCTAATATGCCGAAAAATGTCACTTTTCAGATGGTTTTTGGTAAAAATGAAAGTGGCCGCATCCGTGTTCATCCTCAACCTTTATATATGTTATGTATTATCATAAAATACAACTTACATTTCAATATTAAGGATGAACACGAATGCGGCCACTTTCGTTTTACACGAAAACCGTCTAAAATTTAACTAAAATGCTAGAATTATGAGGATTTCAGTAATTTAGCATGACTTAATGGTGCTAGTACCGGATATATGTGCATTGTATTGTCAAAAACAGCCCATATTTATGTAGCAGAAGCATTCTACTGTCCAATAAATAACAAAAGGTTTACATTTTAACAATTTTGTAAAACTGCTATATTTTGGGGCCAAAAAGGGTTCTTACTGAACCTACTCCTTTTGTAGGATTGAAAAAAAAAAATCACTTAATTTTTTAATTAAGGGGAGATTATTAAAACATTATAATTTACTTATATAAGTATATTTTATTTTATTTCTTCAAGTAAAAAGTACTTGTACAAGTAGTACCCCTTACTGACAATATGAATCTTTTTGAGCGCAGCAAACAAGATCAAAGAGGCTTCACATTGTGTGGAACAATATATGGGTGTTGATTGGTCTTTTTTTTTACTGGGATAAATACCTCAACAATTCCAGAGTCTGAGTCTTGCACATCAGCTAAGTTCATTTTAATTCCTTCTGCCTGCTCACCAAGTCGATTCTGTAAAAAATAAACAGAGATAGTTTTTGTTAAAGCGTTCAATGTGCTATCTTTATCTTACAAGATAACATTTCAGGGCCTTTTATGGCGGACTATACAGTATGGGTTTTGCTCATTGTTGAAGGCCATACAGTGAAATATAGACATTAATTTCTGTGTCATTTGGTCTCTTGTGCAGAGTTGTCTAATTGGCAATCATGTCACATATTCTTTTTTATAGTTCAAAGAGAGACAGGTTCTTTAAAAATAATCTAAATGTAAAAACTGTCATAAAACCTCTGATACATTGTTGTTAAATGAAAATAATTTAATTTTGGATGTAACGTGTCTTCTGATTGGCTGACGTTATTTTGTTATGAGCCCATAGACATAATTTAGTCATGTGACTGTGACGTCATCAACGATTTTTCATGTTTCTTTACGGTTTAAAATGGAATTTAAAATTGAATTATAAGAAATGACTGTAATATTTTTTCTGTCTATTCGAAATAACATAAAAAATGTGGTGCACACTGTTAAATAACCCGCTACGCGCATTATTCAGTGTGCACCAGATTTTTTATGTTATTTCTTCATAGACAGAAAAAATATTACAGTCATTCCTTAAATAAGTTTTAAATTTGATGCATCCTAACTGCTTATAGGAATTAACCTTTAAACAAAATTAATGGAGAATGGGACAGATAATGCCCCTGATTGCATAAAACATAACAAAGGGACATAACTATAGAACTGTAAAATTGACACCTCACAAATTTAAACTTGATTTGTGTTTTATGCATGTAATAAGCATTGTGTATATTTGTCATAACATTAAGTTGAGGCAAACTTAAGTTAGGAACCAAAAATGAAAAATTCAAGATTTTTTATGTCTATAAACAGTCAGGGGACTTACTGAAATAAGTGATTTTTAAATCACTTATTTGAGTAGCAAATTCGAAGTTTTGTCACAAATTGTGATTTTGTAGTTTTTCAAAAATTTTAAACACATAGGTTTAAATAATATCTTTTAATTAGTAAAAATAAAATAAAAAAAAACTTTTTGCTTCTTTTAAGTAGCAAGGTTTATGCCTTTGATGCTATCATTTAGCTGAAAATTCTATTTAGTTGAAAAAAATGCTATAATAATGGCTTTAAATATGAACTGATACTTTCTTAAAAGATTTTCCCCAGCAGTGGGAGTATTTTTCCTGTGAAGTTCAAGGTTTCATCTTTCAGATTATGTAATAAAATTCTACTGTTCCCGATAAAAATTTCACTGTTCCGGGTGTTGAAATTAGTGAGGGTTATGAAAAGAATGATACTTAAAGAAGTGACTTTTGGGAAGGAAATTGAGGTCTGATACTCAAACAAGTGATTTTTATGTCATTATCCTAGATTCAGTGCAAGGTCATCACTTGAAATGACCTGGTCATCTAGACAACACAGATGTTGGTTCTGATAAGTTTAGAAACATAATTAGTTCCTGAATCATTAGTATTCTATATTTAAAGCTACAATAAAATTAAATCACTTCTTCTGGTGATTAATTTGTACTACTTAAATAGGTGATTATTAAAGAAAGACAACTCTAACTTCCAACCTTTATGGAAATAATGTTACTTGAATCAGTGATTTAGAAAATCACTTATTTAAGTAAGTCCTTTGACTGATAAAGCTGAATAACTTATGATCGGTAAGTTTTAAATAACATATGAGAATTAACATAGATTTACAGTTGCTTGCAATGTGGGGTATTAAAATAGAATGCAAAGGATTTATGAATCTTCAATAAGTATGGTGCTATAAAAGAACAGGTAAGGTCAGTTAAAATATCAAGCCTTAAAATCAATGTTTTAGAAAGTACATATCTGTAAAATGGGCACCAGCTTGTTAAGGATATAATTTTTACCTTTCTGAGCTTATAAACAAGATACCATAACATAGAAGATACGTAAATGAAGATTTAATAGATTTTTCAGAAATTTAAAATCAAAATAAGAGTACAGGACAGTGGCGGATCCAGAAACTTTCATAAGTGGGGGCCCACTGACTGACCTAAGAGGGGGCTCCAGTCACGCTTCAATGATTCCCTATATAAGCAACCAATTTTTTCCCAAAAAGGAAAGGGCCCGGGCCCCCTGCCCCCCCCCCCCCTAAATACGCCTCTGCAGGAATACTGAACACAGCTGAAACAAGTATATTTATGTGATAAATACATGCAATCTTATACATTTGTATTTCTATCTAAAGGATATTTAATTTGTTGATATATGTGACCGGCCATGACATTTGCAGGCTTATGGAGGCAGAACGTCATTGTTAGAAAAATAATGAAGAAGAGATAAACACTCTCCTTGGCTTCTTTTTAGTGGACCTCGAACTATACATCATATATAAGTTTTGAAGAAGTTTTACTTTATCGTTTGAAGTGAAAAATATTTGAATATATATTTTAAATTGATACAAAAAAAAATCAAATTTCTGCTCTATAGATTTCCTTTCATAAATGAAGTCTGAAATATATCCATAATAAATGGACCGTATCAAATGCATATAAGAGAACACCTACTTAAAACTGTTACGCGTTGCATACTATGTATAGAGACATGCATAATAAATCTAAATAAAAAAAAGGAATTCTTAAAGCTTACTTTGACAAATTTTAAACTAACTTTATTTCAACAAGTTTAAATTACATGTTCTAAAATAGAGCTACAAAACAAAATGCTCTGCTCTATAGATTTTCTTTCATAAATGAAGTCTGAAATATATATATAATAAATGCACCGTATCAAATTAATATATGAGAACACTTACTTATAAACTGTTACGTGTCGCATACTATGTTTAGAGACATGCATAATAAATCTAAATAAAAACTAGAGGCTCTAAAGAGCCTGTGTCACTCACCTTGGTCTATGTGAATATTAAACAAAGGACGCAGATAGATTCATGACAAAATTGTGTTTTGGTGATGGTGATGTGTTTGTACATCTTACTTTACTGAACATTCTTGCTGCTTACAATTATCTTTATCTATAATGAACTTGGCCCAGTAGTTTCAGTGGAAAATGTTAGAAAAAATGTACAAATTTTATTAAAATGTTAAAAATTGACTATAAAGGACAATAACTTCTTAGGGGGTCTATTGACTTATTTTTAGGTCTTACTTTGCTGTACATTATTGCTGTTTACAGTTTATCTCTATCTATAATAATATTCAAGATAATAACAAAAAACTGAAAAATTTCCTTAAAATTACCAATTCAGGGGGCAGCAACCTAACAAAGGGTTGTCCGATCCATCTGAAAATTTTAGAGCAGATAGATCTTGACCTGATAAACAATTTCATACCCAGTCAGATTTGATCTAAATGCTTTGGTTTTTGAGTTATAAGCCAAAAACTGCATTTTACCCCTATGTTCTATTTTTAGCCTTGGTGGCCATCTTGTTTGGATGGCCAGGTCGCTGGACACATTTTATAAACTAGATACCCAAAAGAAGATTGTGGCCAAGTTTGGATTAATTTGGCCCAGTAGTTTCAGAGAAGATTTTTGTAAAAGATTACTAAGATTTACAAAAATGGTTAAAAATTGACTATAAAGGGCAATAACTCCTAAAGGGGTCAACTGACCATTTCGGTCATGTTGACTCATTTGTAAATCTTACTTTGCTGAACATTATTGCTGTTTACAGTTTATCTCTATCTATAATAATATTCAAGATAATAACCAAAAACAGCAAAATTTTCTTAAAATTACCAATTCAGGGGCAGCAACCCAATAATGGGTTGTCCGATTCATCTGAAAATTTCAGGGCAGATAGCTCTTGACCTGATAATCAATTTTACACCCTGTCAGATTTGATTTAAATGCTTTGGTTTTTGAGTTTAAGCCAAAAAACTGCATTTTACCCCTATGTTCTATTTTTAGCCATGGCGGCCATCTTGGTTTGTTGGCCAGGTCACCGGACACAATTTTAAAACTAGATACCCTAATAATGATTGTGGCCAAATTTGGTTATATTTGGCCCAGTAGTTTCAGAGGAGAAGATTTTTGTAAAAGTTAATTAACATTTACGAAAAATGGTTAAAAATTGACTATAAAGGGCAATAACTCCTAAAGAGGTCAACTGACCATTTTGGTCATGTTGACTTATTTGTAGATCAGGGATGGGGTAATTGAAAATGTAATGGTAATTAAGTGTAATGCATTACAATTTTCCATGTAATTGAATGTAATGTGTAATTGAGCATTTTTTTAATTACATGTAATGGTAATTTAATTAATTACTTTGAAAAAAGCATGTAATGCTCAATTACTTTTGAATTACATTTCAATTACATGTACTTTTATTGTGTTAAAGATAAGGATTTGTATTTAATAATATAAATTGTTAAATTATATTTATTTTTAAAATGTTGATATCACATACTTCTTTAATATATGAAGTCTGTAATTTATTCTGAAGTTTTTATATTATTTATTTGACTTACAGAATTTTTTTTCTGAATAGTCTTATAATTAAAAAAAAATGTGAGAATATATGTGTTGTTCAGTTTTTTAGGAAGATCTTTTTTAACTAAAAAGATTGATAAGTTATTAACCACCTTGTTAAAGAAAACCAAAAAAAATGTGTCTCTGTGATTTTTTTTTCTTATACAGGTAATTAGAATTTAAAATCACTGCACACAATCAATTTGTCAAATTAGTATACACAAAAGGATTATAGAAATAAAAATTAATAGCTGTAAAAACAAACAGCAATTAATCAGATTAAAATGTCAAGGGACAATGCCACTTTTACATGTATTTTTATCTAATTGTGACAAGCACACTATTTAATATTTTTAAAGTAAAAAAAAACAAACTTTTAATTTATTTATAATTTCTCTTATTTATATTATGCTTTATTTAAATTATTTCATTTCTGAGAGGTCAAAATACCCCTTAATGTATTGGCAAGTAATTATGAACAAATTCCCTCTCCTATCAACATATCTTCTAATCATGGAACTTCTGTGTTCTGATCAAGCAATATCTGCCACATAAGCTCCTGTCGAAAAACTTTAGAATTGCTATCAGCGTTTAGACCAGAGATAAGCAGACTAAATGACAAAACATTAAAATTACTAATGATTATCAAATGCAATGCTTAAACTATGCTTATCGGTACGTCATGCATATTTTACACATGGATTTTATATACATGTATAATATTGTTAAAAAAAAACAAGAGTGCACACGCTGAAATGTCTCGCCTTCTTTACTAATCATTGATATTATGTTGATAGACCTAAATATAAAGCTTTATTAAAACTGTCACACAAAGTCAACATTAACCAAGAAAACAAAACATTGATCAATGAACCATGAAAATGAGGTCAAGGTCAGATGAACCATGCCAGGCAGACATGTACAGCTAACAATTCTTCAATACAACAAATATAGTTGACTTATTGCTTATAAATTAAGAAAAACAGACCAAAACACAAACACTTAACACTTAGCAATGGACCGTGAAAATGAGGTCAAGGTCAAATAAAACCTGCGTAACAAACATATAGATCATAAAATATTTCCATACACCAAATATAGTTGACCTAATGCATAAAATATTTGAAAAATAGACCAAAACTCAAAAACTTAACTTTGACCACTGAACCATGAAAATGAGGTCAAGGTCAGATGACACCTGTCAGTAAGACATGTACACCTTACAATCATTCCATACACCAAATATAGAAGACCTGTTGCATAAAGTATAAGAAAAACAGACCAAAACACAAAAACTTAACTATAACCACTGAACCATGAAAATGAGGTCAAGGTCAAATGACACCTGCCAGTTGGACATGTACACCTTACAGTCCTTCCATACACCGAATATACTAGCCCTATTGCTTATAGTATCTGAGATATGGACTTGACCACCAAAACTTAACCTTGTTCACTGATCCATGAAATGAGGTCGAGGTCAAGTGAAAACTGTCTGACGGGCATGAGGACCTTGCAAGGTACGCACATACCAAATATAGTTATCCAATTACTTATATTAAGAGAGAAATTAACATTACAAAAAATCTTAACTTTTTTTTCAAGTAGTCACTGAACCATGAAAATGAGGTCAAGGACATTGGACATGTGACTGACGGAAAGTTCGTAACATGAGGTATCTATATACAAAGTATGAAGAATACAGGTCTTCTAACTTCTAAAATATAAAGCTTTTAAGAAGTTAGCTAACGCCGCCTCCGTAGCCGCCGCCCCGGATCACTATCCCTATGTCGAGCTTTCTGCAACAAAAGTTGCAGGCTCGACAAAAATGATAAAATGTAATGTGTAATTTAATTAATTACTTTAGCAAAGTAATTGTAATTTAATTAATTACATTTCAAAAACTGTGTAATGTGTAATTAGTGTAATTGATCATTTTTGCAATGTAATGTGTAATTTAATTAATTACATTCCAATGTAATTGACCCCAAGTCTGTTGTAGATCTTACTTTGCTGAACATTATTGCTGTTTACAGTTTATCTCTATCTATAATATTATTCAAGATAATAACCAAAAACAGCAAAATTTCCTTAAAATTACCAATTCAGGGGCAGAAACTTAACAACCAGTTACCGATTCATCTGAAAATTTCAGGGCAGATAGATCTTGACCTGATAAACAATTTTAACCCACGTCAGATTTGCTCTTAATGCTTTGGTTTTTGAGTTATATGCCAAAAACTGCATTTTACCCCTATGTTCTATTTTTAGCCATGGCGGCCATCTTGGTTGGTTGGCCGGGTCACCGGACACATTTTTTAAACTAAATACCCCAATGATGATTGTGGCCAAGTTTGGTTAAATTTGGCCCAGTAGTTTCAGAGAAGAAGATTTTTGTAAAAGTTAACGCAGGACGACGGAAATGGCTAGTCACATATAGTTAACAGCGTTTTTCTTACAATGACGTTCAACCTCCATAAGCCTGGATGTGTCGTGGCTGGTCACATATAAGAAAGAACTACAATTGCCATTTTTTTCTCTCTTCTATATCTATCTTCAATTCTGTATGCTCTAGTTGCTTGTAAAATTGCCAAATTATCTATTCATTACTTATTTGAGTGAAGAGAGACAAATCTTGAAAGTTAAAGCATGGGAGACAACTTTGCAATTTTGAAAATATATACCAACCACATTTATGCTCATACTAAGGATATCAGGTGAATCTGATAACAAATCCACAGCTGATTTCTTCAATTCCTGTACAGGTGTTTTAGCAGGTGTCTTTTTCTTAGCTCCACCGTCCAATTGACCTTGTGAAACTATACCAACATTTCGAACTGAGGAAGACTTTGGAGGTGTTCCAAACAGCAGGAAGCTTTCATCAGAATTTCTACAAAATACTTCAATGTTAAATCCGATCTCCTTGCAAGTTTTTTCCCTCAAAAAAGTTGAATAAAATTGTCATTTTCCAATCTTATATAGACATAAACTAAAACTGACTTTCTTTTCCTCGACTTTCTTTTCTTGGAAGTATTTTCTAAATGTCAATCTATTCTTAATCTTATAAAGACAGGATTAATGAAATTGGAAACAACCATAATTTTGGGATGACATCAACAGTTCAAGGAAGGATAAAAAACTTAATTCACATAGCTTTTTCACTGACCCTCCCCCCCCCCTCCTCTTAACATCATTTGGGAAAAATTGATTGACTCATATGGATATATGTAAAAATCAATGTCGGATAACCAAATCTTGCTGCAGTTCATCCCCCCTCCCCCAAACTATTTGAATTAAGTTTTTTTATCTTACATTGATCTTTGATGTCGTCCCTTACAGTTGGGAACATTTAGACAGGAAATGAGAGAAAAGAACTCTTTTTAAAAAATCATCAAACAAGAGGATGTTTCCCAGCTGTAACGCTCTCATTTTTTTAACAATTGAATTCAATTCCAGGTTTCATTTATAACATAGCTTAAGTAAGATTAATAAGCGCAGCAGAAATTAACAACTGAATAAAATTAAACAATTAAACAGTCAAACAGAGAAAAAAAACAATGATTTAAAACACTATATGCATGCATTGCACTGGCATGAGCTGTTTTTTAGATCCCATTTTTGTATAAATTTTTGGTATTGGTCAAAAGATGTTTCCATTAGCCAACGGTTAAGCAGCTCATTCCAGATGTGTGCAGTATTATAGTGAAACGATCTCAAACCATACACAGTAGTTCTGACTATCGGGATCACTGCTGCATGTGTTTCCTGCGATCTTAAATTACTGTAAATTCAGAAATTATTGTGAAGTTTTTATTTTTGCCAAAAATACAACAGGGTTATAAATGCAATATTTATACTCGCATTCAATTTTTTTGGATGAATTATAAATTCATATATTATTAAAATGATTTTTCTCAATAATTTAATCAGAGCCATTACATTTAGGCGTAAGTGCTATCTAATTATCCTATCGTTTCAGATTACTATTGGAGGAAGATTGTTGCACAATATATATCATAAATTGACCACATATTACATGTACAATTCTTATCTCACATACATATATGCTACTTACATTTCCCTCAGTCGCTCCAGTTTCATACTTGCTCTTCTGATATCTATGCTAGCTCTTCTTGGATCTATAAAGACAAAATAATCTTCTGTTAAAACTTTAATACATTATTTAATGTGCGATCAAAATAAGTTATAATGTTTTATATCTTTGAGTGCAACATCCTTTTACTGTACATTCATTTATTTTCCTGGGAATCAATTTTTGATGATCTAGGAAAATTTTTGTGATTATTTGACTGGAGAAGTTCTGCAAATGTCTGCATACAAGCCTATACACAAAGAAAATTTATACTTCTTGGTTGACCTGTAGCCACAAAAATTGTCATCCAACAAATAATAATAGATCCACAGTAATATTTCACACTATTTTTTTCGAACAATCATGTGATCTCAAAGGGTTGTTAAAAGAAAGGCATGGAACAGCCAGTAGCCAGCAGCATAAGGAAAATTCTGTTTGATATATATGTCGTATACATGTTATTATTTTGTACAGGTTATTACTTGTACAAAATTTTCATACAAGTAATTACTTGTATGATGCCATCATACAGGTTATTACTTGTATAAATATTATTGTACAAGTAATAACCTATACAAATTTTGTGGAGAAAAAGATAATAACTTGTACAAATCATTATTTTGCATTGGCCTATTTGAAGTTCACAACAAATTGTTTCCCATTTAACATATACATGTAATTCATTACTTTGCCTAAAGGTATAAACTCTCAATATGTGAGTACATTTAATATATCAAGTATATGAGCAAAACTGTTCATTTAAGTAGTCAAAACTAAAGTGCAGAGATGGAAAACAGTATAGAAAAGAAATTTAATGATGAAATAATTAAATTGTGGGATGACAATAATAAATCTTCTAATATTTCATTATTTACACGTGAAAGATACAGAGAGACTATTGGGAATGTAAAGAAAGCAAAATTAAGTTCCAAAAAGACTGCTCTTCAAAGATATTTCTTAAGGCAATATGATATTTTGAGTGTAGCAGGCATTGAAAAACTGCCCGTACGAAATTATAAGGCGTATTACTCCTGGAAATAGGGCGTAAACCAGGCGTAAGTGGTAGTTACGTGTCTAGATCCAGGCGTAAGGGAGCAGGAAACGTAAATTTGTAGTCCTTACGGGCGTAGAAAAAAGCAGTAAACCTGGCGTAAATTGAAATATGCAAGGCTTAAGTTTTCTTACGGGCGTAAATTGAAATAAGCAAGGCGTAAATTTTCTTACGGGCGTAGAACTGTTGGTATGGCGTAAATAGAAATACCCATAATGCTTTGTTTAAAGGATCATAGGATTTTTTTTCAAAATTTGGCTCTTTGGTTTTAGTTTGCAAGAGTTAGACACATGGCAGCTTAATATATTAAGGGATAATTAGCTTGTTTTGTGCTTTTTGGAAGAATCTGAAATTGGAAATACTGAATCAAATAGATTAATGAAAATTGTGAAATAAAAGGAAAGTAGTAATACATGGTAAATAATAATAATGTGAGTATAACTAAGTTATTAAGTATTATGTTCTATCAGAAATTTTGAAATCCCCAAACCTTTATCCTTGGACAATAACATTAAAATCTTTTACTTGAAGTTAAATTGCAGTATTATCATTTATATTTTAGTTCAAAAGACAATAATTTTCAAAAACAACTTAGTTAAAATGCTACTTTTATTTCAAGATAAAATAATTGTCATAATTCTTATTTAAACTTAAACTTATTTGAGCCAGTGTCTGCCTAAAATGTATTTATTTCTATATTTATTTTAGCTAATCTTCAATGGTTAATATTTCAAGTTTTTTGTCAAACAATAAGAAATAAAAGCAACAGTACAGAAGTTTGTATCAAAGACACAAAAGTACACAGCTAGGTTAATACACTGAACTAAAATAAGTGTAGTATTATATAATATTACGCCTGGTTTATCTATTGACCAGGCGTACTCATTTGCATATTACGCCTATTTCTTGTGAACCAGGCGTACTCATTTAAATATTACGCCTAATTTTACGCCTGGTTTACGCCTAGTTTACGCCTGGTTTACGCCTGGTTGACACCTGGACATGCATTTTGTAAACACTGCAATGCCGCCAGGATAAAGCATGATTTTTACGCCTGGTTTCCGTGTCATATACGGGCGTCACAGTTCGTACAGGTCACTCTCAAAGGCGACATTTTTTTTACTATTGTACAGTAGATGAACTTTATCCATTAATTAGAACTGCACATTCTGGAATTGGCCATGGAGGCATCCACAAGACATACAAGGAGTTAATAAAACAATTTGCCAATATCAGCAGAGAAATTATCAGAATTTTCATTCAGGTGTGTGAACAGTGTATTTTGAGGAAAAGTCGTACTGCAACCACAAAATTAGTTGTTCGTCCTATCACTTCTACAGACTTTAATTCCCGTTGTCAAGTAGACCTTGTTGACTATCAGTCATTTCCAGATGGAGAATACAAGTGGAGCATGCACTACCAGGACCACTTTTTTTCTACTTATGGGATCTCCACATATACTGCAAAGTGATAATGGAAGGGAATTTACGGTTAATGTAATTACAGAACTTAAACATGTTAAACTCATTTGGCCAGAGCTGAAATAAATGAATGAAGGGTACCAATTTATTTTTGCTTTAAACGACCATGTCACTTTGCACCAGAAGTCCGTATTTACGTGGAATCTAGCTGTCACATGAGCTTATGTCATTACTTTGCGTCCTTCGTTCATCGTCCTTCGTTCATCTGTAAACTTCTAACATTTCAAAAATAATACTGATAAACACTTGAAAATAAGAACAGAAAAACAAACACAATATAAATTTCAAAAAATACGAAAGATAGTGAGCTGTACAAGTTATTATCTTTTTCTCTACAAAATTTGTACAGGTTATTACTTGTACAATTATATTTATACAAGTAATAACCTGTATGATGGCATCATACGAGTAATTACTTGTATGAAAATTTTGTACAAGTAATAACCTGTACAAAATAATAAAATGTACACGACATATATATGAATGGAAGATGCAGATGAAATTGATTTGTCTGGTAAATTCATTGTTGTTGCAATATCTAAACTGATACACATTTTTTGTTTAGTCTTCAAGTACATAACCTTACCATCTGGGGGTAGATTGACAAGTGGGTCAAACTTCACATACAATGACTGTCTATTCAATGTTGAGGGATCCTGAAACAGAAAATGAACAAATGTTTAAAGCAGCAGTGGGCAATTTTTCAAATGGATAGTAATACAAAAAAGAAGATGTGGTATGATTGCCAATGAGACAACTATCCACAAAAGACCAAAATGACACAGACATTAACAACTATAGGTCACCGTAGGGTCTTCAACAATGAGCAAAGCCTATACCGCATAGTCAGCTATAAAAGGCCCCGATGCAACTTTACAGAAAATATCATTGATCTGTCACAAGTAGTTCAGAACTCCTATAAAACTAACTTTAGCAGAAAATTTAACAATAGTTGGTGCAGTCAGGCGGACAAAATTCAATTTATGTTTCGCTTTAAATTTTATCATCCTTTTTAAGGTGACAGCTCTTCATTTTTAAATATTATATTGTGATATAATCCTGTTAAGTCTGTTTTCTATCATATAAATAATCAATAGATATGTCTAGATGGCAGTTGGCAGTAAATTTGTCTCATATCAGCAATAACATGTACTTAGAAGTGAGAAAATGGCCCAAGTTTAGTCTGTTTTCTATCATATAAATCTAATTACAACAATCAATGCCAGCTGTTGGCAGAAAATATGTCTCAAATCAACCATTAAATATACTATGAAATGAGAAAATGGTCCAAGCAATTGAATATGTTCACTTACTGATGTACATGATCCAAAACTTTCTAAAGCATCCCAGGAGGCTGTGTCATTAAAAACTGGAAAAAAGTAAATGTAAGTAAATACAAATGTATAAGTGAATATAAGTAAATATAATACTGGGGATTTATTTATTTTCGTGGGTATCAAATTTCTTGGATTTCTGAAAACTTGCATAGTCGTAGATATTTGATTTTGTGGTTTTACTTTTTTCTGTACAGAACCTATTGAAAATATGTAAATCGTTGAACATATGAATTCGTGGTTCACCTTTACTCACGACATCCACTAAAATTGGTATCCAAAGAATAATAAATGAATCTGCAGTACATGTAATACAAAAGTTTAACAACCTTCCAGATGTTTGCAATTGTGACAAGGGTGACAAGGTAGAGAATTACTTTAAAAATCGGTCAATTATTTTTGAAAATCTCTCTGAAGGAGTATCTATAGGAACATCTCAAGGAAGATGGAAATAACATTAACATTGGGTCATTATAAAATGGGGCTACAATCTATAGAACCAATATCAGAATTTCCATTACTGTATTTGACATTAACTCATAGTTACAATTTCCCTGGGTCCTACATGTATGTATGTTTTGAATGATGAAGCAGCCTTATGTATGTATGTTTTGAATGATGAAGCAGCCTTATGTATGTATGTTTTGAATGATGAAACAGCCTTAAGAAACACTAGATGAGAAATGCTAAATTTTAGTTCTCAATACTTTTCTGTTTTTTTTCTTAATCATGTTAATGATTAATGAATGCTAAGTAAAACTGCTAGATCTAGCAACTTGTCAATTTAAAGCTTTTTTTAATAGACCAATTGAGTCTTTGAATCCTTATTAGTTCAACCTACCATCACAAGCTGGTTTAAACTGGTCTTCATCAATGCTAAGTCCTAAGTTTAGTAATCCACCATCTTGTTTTCTGAAGAAAATAAAAAAAATCCTGGTATTATAGCAAACACTACAAGTAAAAAGTTATTTGGTACCTGTCCTGTCACAGTTATGTGACTGTAACAAAATAGACCCGATACTAGTCAAAGTGACTATCAGTGTAATTTTTTTCGATCTTTTACAACATACATAAGATAGTGAAAAACAAACAATTTTTATCTCTACCAGTTGGACCTTGAAATACATATGACATTTGTTAATTATTTAACTATTGAGAGAGCATCAATTGTTATTTGTTAATTATTTAACTTTTGAGAGAGCATCAATTCAGAAGTTCTAAAAATAGCAAGCTGATAAGATTTGACCTTCTGCTGTGATTCAAGCTATCTTTCACACTTACAAGATATGGTGTGATTGCCAATTACTGAATTAGACAACTACTAACCAGAGATCAAATAATGCAGATGTTAAAACTGATTGCCTTTTAAAGAAAAAAAGCAAAAAAAACCATAACACCTCTATGATCTAGCTAGGAAGATATAATGTAAAACAGTTAAAATTTTCAAGACCATAAATCAAAAAACAAATGTTCCTTTTACAAATCATAAGCCTTTTGAAAACATATTCAAACAATTTTTCTCAAAACTACAAACATTCCTGACAAATATATTTACATTTGATTTTTGTATATTGTCATGATTGTGGATTCATTATTATAGGCACTTTTAGTTTATTTTGTGGATAAGTAAACAACAAATCACAAATCTACTATAGCTTGCTATGCTTGGGATTAGGGGATTTAACCATGAAATCAAATATATATATATATACATCTGAAACAACAGTTTTCTCTCAATCCACGAAAATAAATCTGACAATCCACAGTATTCTTTACCTCCTATTAACTTACCCTGATAATTCTGTAGCGCCTCTTTTTGAAGTGATGTTTACAGCTGGACATTGTGGCGAGAAAGGATTGTTGTTTAAAAAGGCATCTGCCCCAATTGCCTGTTTTAAACTGTCCTGTATTTTGACCTCATCATTCTTTGGTGAACTGGGTACTTTAGATTTAGTTGCAAATGGGTCAATGTCATCTAAATTTTTTGACGGTGAATTTTCAATTTTTGATTTTGGTGCAAATGGGTTCTCCTCTGAGCTTGTTGTTGGAGAAATAGGAACTTTTGATTTAGTTGCAAATTGATCATCTTTTGAGTTAATAGCTGGTAAATTAGCAACTTTCAAATTTGTGGCAAATGGGTCCTCCTCAGTACTAATTGTTGGTGAGTTAGGAACTTTAGATTTACTTGCAAATGGATTTTCTTTCTGGTTAACTACTGGTGAATTTGGAACCTTTGATTTACTGGTAAATGGGTCATTGTCTGAATTTCTAAGTGGTGAATTAGGAACTTTTGTTTCTGTAGCAAATGGGTCTTCCTCTGTTTTTACTGCTGGTGAATTTGGAACATTTGTATTTGTAGCAAATGGGTCTTCCTCTGTTTTTACTACAGGTGAATTTGGAACTTTTGTTTTTGTTGCAAAAGGATCTTCTTCTGAGCTTACTACTGGTGAATTTGGAACTTTTGGTTTAGTTGTAAATGGATCTTCTTCAGTGCTAACTGCTGGTGAATTTGTAACCATTGATTTAGTTGTAAATGGATCATCATCTGATTTCTTAAGTGCTGAAGTTGAAACTTTTGTTTTTGTAGCAAAGGGATCAGCCTCTGCACTTATTGCTGGTGAATTTGAAACATTTGGTTTCGCTGTAAAAGGATCATCTTCTGAGCTTTTCAGTGCTGGTGAATTTGGCACTTTTGTTTTTGTAGCAAAAGGATCAGCATCTGTGCTTATTGCTGGTGAATTCGGAACTTTTGTTTTTGTAGCAAAAGGATCAGCCTCTGCGCTTATTGCTGGTGAATTTGAAACATTTGGTTTCGTTGTGAAAGGATCATCTTCTGAAATTTTCAGTGCTGGTGAATTTGGAACCTTTGGTTTCGTTGTAATAGGATCTTTTTCTGAGCTTTTAAGTGCTGGTGAATTTGGAACTTTTGCTTTTGAAGCAAAAGGATCTACTTCTGTGTTTATGGCTGGTGAGTTAGGAACATTTGATTTCGTAGCAAAAGGGTCCACCTCAGAAATTACAGTTGGTGAATTTGGAACCATTGATTTAGTTGCAAATGGATTTTCTTCAGAACCTATTGTTGGTGAACTTGTAACCTTAGATTTTGTTTCAAAAGGATTTTCATTTGAATTGATTCCCGGTAAATTTGCAACCTTTGTCTTTGTAGCAAACAGATCCTGGGTACTTTGTGCTGGTGATTTAGGTAACTCAGCCTTCATATCAAATGTATTCATTGATTCACCATCAGACTTTGGGGAGTTTGGAACGTTTGACTTTGTGGCCATTGGATCTTGTGTTCTATCCAATGTTGGTGAATTTGCCACTGTTGACTTTGTGGCAAAAGGATCAGCATCAAGAGACGGTGAATTTGCGACTGGTGACGTTGTGGCAAAAGGCTTGGCAGCAACAGCAGGTGAATTTGCTACTGTTGACCTTGTGGCAAAAGGATCAGCATCAAGAGACGGTGAATTTGCCACTGTTGACTTTGGGGCAAAAGGATCACAAGATACAGCTGGTGAATTTGCTACCTTAGTTTTGGTGGCAAATGGATTCATCTCTTCATCAATGGAAGGTTGGTTTTCTGTACTTTTTAACAATGGTGAGTTTATGATGTTTGGTTCTGATACCAACGAGTCAGCTGGCAATTTTAAAGGCGAGTTGAGAAAATTTGAATCGCCATCTGATTCAACCGATCCAATATCTGATTTTAAAGCGGCAAATGGGTTTTCTTTCACAAGTGTTGATTCAGAAGTGCCACTTGTTGTATTAACCTGTGGCGAATTAGCTAATTGTTTTGTTGTCGCAAAGGGATCTTTTATATTTTCAAGATCTATGTCATGCAATTGTTTGTTTTCTTCAATTTTGGGTGAAATATCATCAACTTCATTTTTGCACTTATTTTCAATCACTGTTAGGTCTTTGTCCTCTGTCTGTTTGCTTTCATCGACAGTTATGTCCCCTTCTCCTGAATGTTTATTTTCAATAACAGTTGTGTCCCCTTCCTCACAGAGCACGTATTCTGAGAGAGTGACATCAGCAATATCTTCTAATTTTATATCAGGTAGTTCAATGTCTTCTAACAGCTTTTCACTATCACTCTCAGCCTGATTATCCTCAGAAGCTATTTTTTCTATTTTTTGTGAAGAGGGAGAACTCGACAAGCCCCCTTTGTTTTTAAATGGATCAATAGTATCCAAATTGTCAAAATCTACCGAATATGCCCCAGACTTAGCTGGGATGATTGGAGAACTAGGTGTTTCCTTTTCAACTTGCTGTACATTTTCATGACCTTGAGATGATAAGTTGTCAGCTTTTTCTTTACAATCATCACCAGTGTCCTGCATCTCTTCTGAAACCATTGGTAATGAAGTCCCTGTCACTGGTGTAACTTGACTCTCCTCCTTGCTGTAAAGAGATAAAACTTTTTTATTTAAATAAAAACATACAGAATTTCCAATATCAGCACTGATATTGGCATGAAGTGCCTGTAACTTAAAAAAAATATGATTCACCTACAGTCGTACATGTATTACTATGAAATATATCTACTAATTCCTAAAATCGAAATAACTAATCTTGCAAACTATATGTGATAATTTTTTTCCAAAATTGCACAAAAAATGTCTACATTTACAGCATAATTCAGTTCATGTTATTTTATAGCTTCATGTACATGTTTGCACTACTCAATGTATTGATCTTGACATTTCATTTGTCTATTTAAAGTTATTTTGATCATGTGGTTATTATTCCTTTAAAAAAGGCTGTCAGTGACCTATAACTGTTGTCAATTTCTGTGTCATTTAGTCTCTTGGGGGGAGCTCGAGTTGTCTCATTGGCAATCATACCACATCTTCTTTTTTATATGAGAGAGATTACAATGAGATATGAAATTATATACTTTTTCAATGTGCATATGTCCTATTGATGGATCTACACTGATACTCGAACTTGTCAAAGCCATTGCTTTTATCTACATTGGATATAATTTATGTACATGAAAACCATAATCTCAAGGAAAACTGATGTAAACTTTAAAGTATTGAAAGGGAAGAGAAACTGATTCAGATTCAGTGAATTTATTTAGATAAAGCAAATAAACAATGTCTGTCTGATTCAAATTTCAAAAACTGGTAGGGCCAAAAAAAAAATGTGTTTAATGACCCCTTCCTACCCTAAAGTTTTTTTGGCCATTTTTGATTAAGCACTTTTAAAGTCAGAATGTTGCTCCCATTAGACTCGATGTAAAAAAAACAAACGAAAAAACTCCCTACCAACCAACAAACACAAGTACTTTTTTTTCTGGCCTAGTTAAAAAAATCCTTGCAATTAAGCCGCTTGGCTGGACTCATGAATGTTTTTAAATTAAAGTTTCATAAAGTGTTTCATTAAAAACACCAAAATCTTGATCACTTCAGGGGTCACCACCCTGGCAGCCAAAAAGGGAGAAGTGAAGACCCAACAGGGAGACTTCAGGGAGAAGTGAAGGCCCAACAGGGAGACTTCAGGTAAAATCGACAGATTGCGTTTATACTTTTTATGAATAAAATATTCGAAGAATCTACACCTTTTTGTTATTTTTCTAATCATTTTTGCATTACAATTGCTAAGGAAGTACATTTTGTAAGTCCTTGTCTTGCCATGCTTGTAGTCTGAAATACTTTTTTTATTTACATGTGTACCTAAGCAAATTGTCAAAAAAAATCATGACATAAGGACCATAAGTTAATGGCATAAGATCTAGAGCTATGTTTATTCTGGTAGGTCTAAATGAATTGAATTTGACATGGATCAAATTATGCTGCATTTCAAAGACTTTAAAATTAAACGAAGTCCAAGAACCTTTAAAAAAAAAAATAATAATCAATTAAGAAAAGTTAAAATACGGTTTCACTGTCTTTCATAGCTAAAATCATGATTCAAAAATGTATTTGTTCTTAAAATAATATTCTATAATAATTCAGAGAGAAAACTGTTTGACGTGTTGAAAATGTAAAGTAAAACTGTTAATTTCAAATCGTGTACATGTAATTCGCACACGTTTGTGGTATTTTCATGGAAATGCCGATTTCCAAAATCAAGTTGCCGTTACAAATGTATGTAATTGATTCTAAAACACTACACGAGTGTATAAATATGACTAAATCACAAAAAGTAGGATCGGAAATGTCGTATTTTTCATAACCGGAATTGAATTGGTACTTGTAAATTAAAAACAAATACGGTGCAATCCGCATCAAAAATTCTTACTTAATATTGCCGTTCCTAATCAAATTCATGAGCAGATATTCATTGAAATACTGTTTAAAGGACCTTTAGCTGAAACAAAGCACATGTATCAGTCTGCATGGTCTGTTAAACAAAAATCCTGAACAAAAAACCGACTGCGTTTTGTAGTTTATAATTTTTGTGCTGGTTCCCGGCAGTGTACTAAACAATGTACGTAGTAAAAATACAAGCGGATGTCAGTTGATAATATTCCTTTTTTGATAAGAAATCTGAATTTTTTTATGGGGCATCAGGCCTAAATTAAAATATTGTTTGTTTGCCCTTTTCCGACCCTATGTTTTGAAACAGGGTAGGTAGGTAGGTAAAATATTTTATTTTTTTCCCCAAAAAAATAACTTGGCTCGGTATATTATTTGTCATGGGTAGGCAGGTAGGTATAATATTTTATTTTATAGATACAAACTCTGCAAAATGTTATTTGTGTCCGTTTTGTTTTTGCAAATAAGTTTTCTGGGACTATTAGTTTAAAAAAAATATCACGTAGAATGTGAAGCTAATTCATATGCACTACTATTTTGTTTTCAAATATAAAAAAAATAGAGCTGTGCCGCATATCTTCAACACGTTTATATGCCTGGAACTTTGAAGAGTTTGGAAATCAGTTTGAACTTGCACTTTTATTCTGTACTACGTACCTTGTATGCTTACCTTAAGATTTTCTGTAAAAGATAACTTTGTACTGATAAGATATATCCGGGCAGACATACATTACTAGTAAAAAAAGTCCCTAGAGTGTTAAAAACATCGTGTGTGCCTTTGTTTCCAATAAAAATGATACAAGACTTTAAAAAACTCTGACAATTGTCACGTATTTTACATCGCATTCATAAATGATCTGTATGGACAACTTGGCGATTTTACTGCCAGATATTCTCCACTTTACAGGGTTTTGTCACTTTTGGTTCATGTCAGATATAAATAATATAGCGGCATCGTTAACATAATCATCCTGATCTGCGGATCACAAAAGGCCATCCCTACATAGAATACAACGTCCGTTACAAATTAGTTTGTACACACGTTGATAATTTTGTACAAACAAACTTTTTTGAAAATGAACCCTGCTCTTTAAGTAAAAAGGTACAGAGAAGCGTTCACATGCTGAACATCGATTTCAAACAAATGCTTTGAAACTTCAAATGCAAGTGTTCATGTCAAACGCTCAGGTGATACCAAACGGACTGGACCTTATACGTTGAAGATAAAACCCGAGAATTCCGGATAAAATAGTTTTGAGCGGGAAATACAAATATAAGATTTTTGGTAGGAACGAAAAAATAAAATAAAATAAAATCTTGCTGGTAAATACAAATAAAAGATTTTCAGGCGCAACGAATTTATAGGGTCAGTCGGTAAAGGGCAAACAATCAATATTTTAATTTAAGCCTCACATATTGTCAGTAAATATAAGAAAATCAAAATTAATAGTGCATATCAATATGGATTAGGTAAATGATGAGAGTTGAAAAGATGAAATGGCGCCATCTACAATTTTCAATAACAAAGATGGTGGACAATAAACAATCATTTAACAAAATCGAGATTTTTCTTTTTTCTTACTTATAGTACATCCGGGCAAGCAAATTTTATGTTGAAGTATGATACTATCGCGGAGAAATCAGTTCTGAATTTGAGGAAAACATGCTTTGTATTTCAATACCTATCGGTCGTTTACGTTTGAATCGAGAATTTCTCATAAAACCATGAGGCGACATTGGGAAATTTTACTGAAAATCGAGGGCGACATAAACTTCTCCCTGGAGCATCTCTAGAGCATGTAGAGCGAAGTGGGGAGACCTAGAGTGACTTTGTCGCTCACTTTGCCTGGTGTGGTGACCCCTGCACTTTCATCATGTTCATTAAATGTACATACATAAATACCTAAATTACACATTTGTCCAATTACCTATCTAAAACCTGGTAAATGAGGTCATGTAAAATAGCTTGAGCATTCTTAGTATTTTCTTCATGATCACACTTTAACACCACTGTTGTTCTCTCTGCCCAATTTTCTTGATCATCTAATTCTTTAATTTGTTCGTACCTTGTGGGTGTCACTTTGTGTGCTGTCTGTGGTGTCTGAAATTTCACCTGAAAAAAAAAGTAACGAATTAAGTATGAAAATTATAACTTCACTTGAAAAACCCATGAAATGTACCAGAAAGTCACTGGTGTATAAATTCATAGCTCTTCAACGTTATTTTTTTATACATCCTTGCAACTGTCCTTCAAATATTTCAAAGTCCTATAGGGTTCTTGATTTAAAGGTAAATCCAGACAAGCGATTCAGATGAATGAAATTAAAAACAAGTTGTTTTCATTTTTGTCATTAAAATATATTTAAATTCTTCCTACTTTTACCAGACCTTTTAAACAACAGACTTACTTTAGTTATTGTGTCAAAATAAAATATTGAACAAAGTGTTGCTGGAGAAAAAATGTGCTGTGCTTATCTACAAATGTACAAAATGTACCATATAAAGTTGTATCCAAGTCTTCAAAGTTATTCAGAGTTTCCCTACTTTTTTTTTATTAATCCAGCATGATTCTGTTTAAAGATTCATTCCCATTTAAGAGTTATCATGTAGGATTCTCAAAATCATCAACTTACAGGTTTCATTTATTTTTGTGGGTGTCAATTTTGGAATTTTGCATTTGCATGGATATTCGTTGTTTTGCATATATGTGCATACAAAGCATTTAGAAAATTTGAATTTGTTGAACATTTGAAATCATCATGTTCATTGTTCACCTGTTCCCACATGTCCCACACATACAACGAAAATTGATATCTAACAAATATCCACCATGTCCACAGTACCCTTGAACTAATTTTGATTTCATATTTAAATGCAGGGTTCTTTTGAGCCCTTGATAATTCATTAAAATTGTCTGTATTAAACTTAAAGCACCATATATGCATGTATGTATTTACCTGTTTTCTAAATACTAATCCTTGAACAATGTTGAAAATCGCCATTTGTTACTTTTAAACATTATCTTAGCCATGTTAGCTGTGTAGGTAATTACGCCTTGTGATCATTATAAAAAACTTCCCAAAAATGAAAATGGGAATAATGCCCAACAGACATTGAGTAAGCCTGGCCAGATACAGGGTCAAGTTGACATGTGTTATTCATATATAAATAAGAAGATGTGGTACAAGTGCCAATGAGACAACTCTCCATGCCCTTACCTTGAGGTTTTTATGAACTGGTGTTGACAGTTGTATGAGATTATCTTTTGTAGATGGTTTCAGTATAGAGTTCTTGACTACCGGAGTCTGTGCCAATGAAGAACACATGCACTTACCTTGAGGTTTTTATGGACAGGTGTTGACAGTTGTATGAGATTATCTTTCGTAGATGGTTTCAGTATAGAGTTCTTGACTACAGGAGTCTGTTCCAAATGGAGGAACACATGCCCTTACCTTGAGGTTTTTATGAACTGGTGTTGACAGTTGTATGAGATTATCTTTCGTAGATGGTTTCAGTATAGAGTTCTTGACTACCGGAGTCTGTGCCAATGAAGAACACATGCACTTACCTTGAGGTTTTTATGGACAGGTGTTGACAGTTGTATGAGATTATCTTTCGTAGATGGTTTCAGTATAGAGTTCTTGGCTACAGGAGTCTGTTCCAAATGGAGGAACACATGCCCTTACCTTGAGGTTTTTATGAACTGGTGTTGACAGTTGTATGAGATTTTCTTTCGTAGATGGTTTCAGTATAGAGTTCTTGACTACAGGAGTCTGTTCCAAATGGAGGAACACATGCCCTTACCTTGAGGTTTTTATGAACTGGTGTTGACAGTTGTATGAGATTATCTTTCGTAGATGGTTTCAGTATAGAGTTCTTGACTACTGGAGTCTATGCCAATGAAGAACACATGCACTTACCTTGAGGTTTTTATGGACAGGTGTTGACAGTTGTATGAGATTATCTTTCGTAGATGGTTTCAGTATAGAGTTCTTGACTAAAGGAGGCTGTGCCAATGAAGAACACATGCACTTACCTTGAGGTTTTTATGAACTGGTGTTGACAGTTGTATGAGATTATCTTTCGTAGATGGTTTCAGTATAGAGTTCTTGACTAAAGGAGTCTGTGCCAATGAAGAACACATGCACTTACCTTGACGTTTTTATGAGCTGGTGTTGACAGTTGTATGAGATTATCTTTCGTAGATGGTTTCAGTATAGAGTTCTTGACTACCGGAGTCTGTGCCAAATGGAGGAACACATGCCCTTACCTTGAGGTTTTTATGAACTGGTGTTGACAGTTGTATGAGATTATCTTTCGTAGATGGTTTCAGTATAGAGTTCTTGACTACTGGAGTCTGTTCCAAATGGAGGAACACATGCCCTTACCTTGAGGTTTTTATGAACAGGTGTTGACAGTTGTATGAGATTATCTTTCGTAGATGGTTTCAGTATAGAGTTCTTGACTACTGGAGTCTGTTCCAAATGGAGGAACACATGCCCTTACCTTGAGGTTTTTATGAACAGGTGTTGACAGTTGTATGAGATTATCTTTCGTAGATGGTTTCAGTATAGAGTTCTTGACTACTGGAGTCTGTTCCAAATGGAGGAACACATGCCCTTACCTTGAGGTTTTTATGAACAGGTGTTGACAGTTGTATGAGATTTTCTTTCGTAGATGGTTTCAGTATAGAGTTCTTGACTACGGGAGTCTGTTCCAAATGGAGGAACACATGCCCTTACCTTGAGGTTTTTATGAACAGGTGTTGACAGTTGTATGAGATTATCTTTCGTAGATGGTTTCAGTATAGAGTTCTTGACTACAGGAGTCTGTGCCAATGAAGGTACACTGAATTTATTTTCTTCCTCATCCATCAGTGAAAATTCCATTAAATTACTGATATTCATTTTTCACTGAAAAAAGTAAATTCCATATTAGTATCAATATAAACTTGTATTTATCTGGGATATATATGAATTTACACCTATCATTAAAATTAACAATCTGGATTCTCTCATATTTTATATTTCATTTTTTTTTGGTACAATGTACTTTTTCGAACTTGCAACAGTAAAGTAAACATGGTAAACAAAAATACCATATAATAAACCTGCCTCCCATTGTATTTCAGTAAGGTTTATTCACAGTCATACAAGCACCTCGGGTAATTAACAAGAGTGCACACGCTCAAATGTCTCGCCTTCTATACTAATCATTGATATTATGTTGATAGTCTTAAGTATAAAGTTAAGCTTTATAACAACTGTCACATTATAAACTTAACATTAACCAAGATAACTAAACAAAGACCAATGAACCTTGAAAATGAGGTCAAGGTCAGATGAACCATGCCAGGCAGACATGTACAGCTAACAATGCTTCTATACAACATATATAGTTGACCTATTACTTATAGTTTAAGAAAAATAGACCAAAACACAAAAACTTAACACAGTGCAATGAACCGTGAAAATGAGGTCACGGTCAAATAAAACCTGCTTGACTGACATAAAGATCATAAAATATCACCAAATATAGTTGACCTATAGCATATAGTATTAGATAACAAGAATGTGTCCTCAGTACACGAATGCCCCACTCGCACTATCATTTTCTATGTTCAGTGGACCATGAAATTCGTGTAAAATCTCTAATTAGAAAGATCATATCATAGGGAACATGTGTACCAAGTTTGAAGTCAATTGGACTTCAACTTCATCAAAAACTACCTTGACCAAAAACTTTAACCTGAAGCGGGACAGACGGACAACGGACGCACAGACCAGAAAACATAATGCCCCTCTACTATCATAGGTGGGGCATAAAAAGACAAAAACTCAAAAACTTAACATTGACCACTGAACCATGAAAATGAGGTCAAGGTCACATGACATCTGCCCGCTAGACATGTACACCTTACAATCATTCCATACAACAAATATAGTAGACCTATTGCATATAGTATGAGAAAAACAGACCAAAACACAAAAATTTAACTATAACCACTGAACCATGAAAATGAGGTCAAGGTCAGATGACACCTGCCAGTTGGACATGTACACCTTACAGTCCTTCCATACAGCGAATATACTAGCCCTACTGCTTATAGTATCTGAGATATGGACTTGACCACCAAAACTTAACCTTGTTCACTGATCCATGAAATGAGGTCGAGGTCAAGTGAAAACTGTCTGACAGACATGAGGACCTTGCAAGGTACGCACATATGAAATATAGTTATCCTATTACTTATAATAAAAGATAATTCAACATTACAAAAAATTTGAATTTTTTTTTCAAGTGGTCACTGAACCATGAAAATGAGGTCGAGGACATTGGACATGTGACTAACGGAAACTTTGTAACATGAGGCATCTATATACAAAGTATGAAGCATCCAGGTCTTCCACCTTCTAAAATATAAAGCTTTTAAGAAGTTAGCTAACACCGCCGCCGCCGGATCACTATCCCTATGTCGAGCTTTCTGCAACAAAAGTTACAGGCTCGACAAAAATGTAATTGTAATTAGCTGTAATTACATTTGTGAAAGAAATTCAATATAATGTGTAATTGGGCATATTTCAAATTACATGTAATTGAAAGTAATGAATTACATTGCCTTTTTCCCACATAATTATGCATTACTTTTAAAATTTCAATTACTTTGAATAACCTTTAAATATTTGTTTGGAAATTATAAAGAAAAAATACTTTTCTGATGCAAGCCAACCTTTAGTTTAGTATACACTTGGTACTTAGAATAATCAAGTAGTAGACATCTTGAATGCAAAAGAAAGTACATTGAAAATAACAACAGGCTAGCTGACACAAACCAGGAATCCTGGATTACAACATGACACCAGTTATGCATGCAGATGCAGCATCATATCTTTTGAGACACTCATAGTGAACATGGTGAACTTTATCTTATTACCTTCGAGACAATCGTAGTGCAATTTATCTTTAATATTATTTGTCTGAATGTGTCAGTATTGTTGGATATCAATAATTAACATTCAAAATGGATATTTACAGGAGTCAGTATTTATGAGAAAAAAAAAATATCAAACAAGAATGTGTCCATAGTACATGGATGCCCCACTCGCACTACCATTTTCTATGTTTAGTAAACCAGGAAATTGGGGTCAAAACTCTAATTTGGCACTAAAATTAGAAAGATCATATCATAGGGCACATGTGTACTAAGTTTCAAGTTAATTGGACTTCCAACTTCATCAAAAACTACCTCGACCAAAAACTTTAACCTGAAATTTGCACTATCATTGTCTATGTTCAGTGAACTGCGAAATTGGGATCAAAACTCTAATTTGGCATTAAAATTAGAAAGATCATATCATAGGGCACATGTGTACTAAGTTTCAAGTTAATTGGACATCCAACTTCATCAAAAACTACCTCGACCAAAAACTTTAACCTGAAACGGGACAGGCGGACGAACAAACAGACAGACGAACGAATGGACGCACAGACCAGAAAACATAATGCCCCTCTACTATCGTAGGTGGGGGCATAAAAATACCGAACTATGTGTTTCAATAGCACTATACATGTACTAGCTGCGGAACCGTAGCTCTTAGGTCCTTATGCTATTTTTTGACTATTTGCGGACCATAGATCCGCAAATAGTCAAAAAATAGCATAAGGACCTAAGAGCTACGGTTCCGCAGCTATACATGTACATGCTATAGTCATGATAGTTAGTATTTCAATGTACAATGATGTATTTGAAGGAATCTATTTCAAATTTCACTAAATATTTTGATCATTTAATTTATTTCAAATTATTAACGAGGATGACAGTGGTATACATGTATATATAACATGAAAACAATGGAAAATTTAATAAAATTATATAAATCCTTATTATCCATAGTTTTATTATAAAATAAATAAATTTGGTGTTTTTACTGTCTTCTGATTGGTTAAAATTATTAGTTTTATTTTCAATGTTGTCAATTTTGATGGCGACACGCCCACTCTGACGTTGTGTATTCATACGCCAACATGTGTGTACGTTGTTATTGTAAATATAAATAATATAAAAAGTTCTTTGAGCCTTATTTTTGATAGAAATTTATTTATAATGAATGGCAATAATTTATTTTGATTTTATTGAACCATAAAACTAATTTTTGACTCTTCACATTTTACATAATCCGCTTCGCGGATTATTCAATGTGAAGAGCCGAAAATTAGTTTTATGGTTCAATAAATTCAAAATAGATAATAGTCATTCATTAAATAATTCTATATTATTTCCTTTGGAAATAGAGATCTTCAAGACATACAATTATTTCTAAATTTTTTACTATTACATGTAACAAATAGTTTTGAGTACACTGAATGCTAAGTTTAAACTTGTAAATTTGATTAGCCCTTATAATTCAATGTATGTTTTTATAATCAGTCAGAGCTCAGACATAAACAAGTGGATTTCTGTTTTTGACTTGAAGAAGTCAAAACATGTATTTATTATAAAAATGTGTTTTCAATTTTAGACTTATCTAAGTCACAAAATGACATGAAAAAACTTAACTTGACTTGGTGGCCAAAGTACACCACCTATGACAGCAAAAACCTGTCTGAGAGTTCACAAGGACTTGAGCTATCTATATTTAATTATCTAATTGAACATCCTTACTAAACACAGATGTTTTACCTCAATTAGTGTGGATCCAGGTGGTTGCATTGTAAGATTAATTAACATGATTCACCCATTTTTTAGCCTCTCATTCATATTTTTCTTTAGAAGACAAAGCATTGGCTTTCAATGTTGTCATTATTTGATTTGGATGCATGACCTTTTTATAAATATGCGTGGGTCTTGAAGTTAACCAATTTTGGTAACTTATCGACTTGTAGGAGTCGCTATTTGCAACTTTTTTTATTCTGGTCAATTATTTCTTGCTTAACAATATTTGACTTATTAAAGTCGTATTTTGTCTTGCATTAAAGGGAGACAAATCCTAAAACTAACAAATTTAGACCTCTATGAGTCAAAAGCAGATTCAGACTTATTTATGTCTGAGCTCTGACTGATAATGTTGAATCTGTTTTAAATTATTAAAACTATGCGGCATGCCAATGTTTTTCCATACAATTTTATAACTTAATTTCAAAATGTTTGCATAGTTTGAATGAACCTGTGTAAGAATGTTGTAACGATTAACAATAATTAGCCTCAGGTTATTCCATTCATTTAACTAATTATGAAGTACAACAAGGTCTTTTTACAAAGGTAATTGTTCTCTTAAACCATCTTATTTATATGTTAAAATTAAGTAAACGGACAGAAAGTCACATATATCAAAAAGTCACAAATATTTTTTTGACAATTGTTCGAATACATATAGAGAAAGATCTTGAAATATTTTCTTTTTATTACTATATTCATTTTTAAGTTTAGGAAATTTGTTCAGAAGCCTTAATAAATGAATATTTGTTAAATATTGATCACAGTGATATTGTTGTCTTTTTTCAAAACTACCTCTACCGTTTTTTATTGGGGAAAATGCATATTTTTTATTGAAATTGGGAAATTTGTATATTTTATTTTAAACACATCTCCGATTTTTTGCTGACCTTTGCTGTCTTTTCTACACTTTTTTTTTCATGTATATTTTGGTTGTCAGACATTTTCAACCTGAAAGGTACTTTTAGGAGAGGGGAAAGACACAGAAACAATGATGGTACTTAATGCATTGAAAACTACATGTGTTACAAACACCATGATGATTCTGATCAGAAAACCTGATCTCAAAAGTGCTTTCTAATATATCAAAATAATAACATGAATACGAAATCTACAAACATTAGGCCAAAAAAAAATATATGTCTATTTCCTGTTTCCCGACCGACCCTGACTCAAACCCCCCGACCCTAGATCTTTTTATTCAAATCCGGAAAAAAATCGTTTCCGGTCCGGAAAAATTCATTGCCCAAACAATCAAAATGACTGCTCCCAGCACAAATGTGCTAGGGAAAACGGTACTATTTATTCTGCCATAGGCGACAATACTAACAATTCCTAAATTTACCACTTTTTATAATAAAAACCTGGATAAAACAGTTATGTGTGGTGTTAGTACTTTATTAATCTATTTTAAAAATTAAAGCCAAATAGTATCATGACCAATTTCCAACGGAGCTTGTTTATGTTATCCATGCCCACCGTCATTTTACAACAAATTTTTGAAATTTTGGAAGCCTTTTCGAATAATTCTCTAGAAAATATTTCAATAGGTTTTAAAATTTATATTGTAAATTTACACACTGCAGTTATTCATAGATAATTAAAAAAATATATTGTACCCTTATATCCAATCACAGCGCTCCTAATTTGACTTCCTTCATCTGCCTTGGGTACACAAAAGGCCAACCTAATACTGGGAAAATGTAATACTACCGTTTTCCCTGCTACAATTAAGGTTTAAAAAATGTCAACACTGGGAGGATTATTCAATTAAAGCTTCTTTAAAGGGATTAAATCATTTTGGGGTACAGGACCCTAACCAAACATGACATGTAACCGACTGCAAATCTGACAGGGAGTGCAAAAATAAAAAAAAAAAAAAAATAAAAAAATCCCGACCTACCGACTCCCTGATTTATTTGCCTTGGAAGCAGGAAACAGACATATATTTTTTTTTGGCCTTACAACCAATGCCATCACTGTTTTGGGAAAATGTAAAACTTTTTGGGAGAAATTTAAAGCCATTTTTTTTAGTAATTGGGAATTTTCTCTAGGGGAAAAGGCCGAATTTCGGCTGTAATTTGAGGCAAACAATATCACTGGATCATGCAAATGATATATTTCTTAGCACAATGAAACCATTTAAGTACCAATCCACTTTGACACTGTGTGTTCAATACAATTATTTGATAATTATTTAAGGAATGACTGTATTATTTTTTCTGTCTATGAAGAAATAACATAAAAAATGTGGTGCACACTGAATAACCAGCGTAGCGAGTTATTATTAAGTGTGCACCACCTTTTTTTATGTCGAGGTCACGTGCAAGGTACCCACATACCAAATATAGTTATCCTATTACCTTTAAAATAATAAGAGAGAATTTAACATTACAAAAAATCTTAACTTTTTTTTCAAGTATTCACTGAACCATAAAAATGAGGTCAAGGACACTGGACATGTGACTGACAGAAAGTTCGCAACATACAGTCAGGGATATAACTCTATAGGGTTATTACAGGAAAATAACATACATTTGTTATTGTAGACTAAAAAATCAAAGAACTGTGTATTTTGATTAGAGTTCAGAGTTGAAACCAGCTGTGATATAAGATAAGATTTCATGTAAACAATGCTATTTATATTCGAAATGAGAAGTTGTATAAATGACTGCTTTTCCCGGATAGGACTAAATAGCGATAAGGTGTTTTATTAATTATTTGAACTTATAAGAACCGTGATCATTTCAAGTTGAAGACTTTTGACGGAAATGGTCACATTATGATAGTCATGACTTGAATATATGTTGTCCGAGAGGCAATTGATGTAGCTTTAACTGTTGCAATGTATAACCCATAAAAGTTGACTGGAATATATTTCCGCCCAACTACATCTATGTCTATGATGCATGCCCCTGTGCATTAGTCCGAGATTACTCTGACGTCCAACGGCTGTTTTGCCAGACAAGCTGGGGCCGTGGGACGTCAGAGCTCGTCCCATATCAAAAAGTGGATATTTGCCCACCCAAAATAGATGCGCTGCTTCGTCGCTTCTGGTGCCGACTGACGGCCTTGGAATTCTATAAATCGGGCATCAATGTGTTCATTTTTCATTTATCTTTTCATTTATGTAAGTTTCACTTACCTGCCAACCTTTATTTTCTCATTATTAGACAGTTTTCACAGTGACCCATCGATTTCCGCATTTTGACTTTCACTTTCAAATGGACGTCAAGTTACGAGAGAGTTCGTGGTCTCGAGACTCAAAATATGCAAATATTTATATTTTTTCACCTCCTTTATAGGAGATAGGTATGAAGCATTTAGTTCTGACCACGTTACAATCGGAAGCTCTCGGACATTTAGATAACTTGCATCGTAAATGAACGATGTGTTACATTATGGTCATTTGCATAAATCATCACTGTTTTCTCGTGGTCACGTGATAATCTTTGAAAATGAAAGGCAAAATGCCGAAATCGATGGGTCACTGTGAAAACTGTCTAATGATGAGAAAATAAAGGTTGGCAGGTAGGTGAAACTTACATAAATGAAGAGATAAATGAAAAATGAACAGATTGATGCCTGATTTATATAATTCTAAGGCCGTCAGTCGGCACCAGAAGCGACGAAGCAGCGCATCTATTTTGGGTGGGCAAATATCCACTTTTTGATATGGGACGAGCTCTGACGTCCCACGGCCCCAGCTTGTCTGGCAAAACAGCCGTTGGACGTCAGAGTAATCTCGGACTACTGTGCATGACATTGATGTAGTGTTGATCCATTCCAATTTTAGAAAAAAAATCATATGTACAAGAGGGAAATACAAAAATCAATGAAATATGGAGGACAAAAACATATGAGTCACTCTTTTATGTCAGAGTTTTAATCTGGATCAGCAAAACAAGCAATGTCACTTTTTCATGCGAAAGAAAAGTAAAGAAAAAGGGGATGACCTTTCATACATTTCATAAGGCATGATGTCGAAGGAAATAGGGAGGGAACAGTCGAACCTTTACTATTGCATGCAATCTTAGATTGAATCTATCAGTTTTCACTTGGGACTCCCCCTTTTTTCTAAATTCTTGCCTTTCTATGGAATCTATACTATATTGCCTTTCAACATTGCATATGTGTTGGTTTTACCTGAATAGATGTGTTAATAGTTTAGAAAATATTCTGCTATTGGTCTAGAAATAGTCATTCATTTCATTATTTACATTCACTCATTTTTCAAAGTGACGGAAATTCAAATTGCGCGCTTTTTGGTGACTGCGCATGCCTTCATAAAAGTATCTGAATACCTGAATTGCGCATTTTATGACCAACAAGGGACCAATTAATTCGCCGTATTGTTTGTTGTTTGGGTAGCAACATTCTTTAATTGCCCATCAATCCACAAGTTCTTTGGGGGTAAATGAAACTCCCTTTTCTATACGAATATAATAGAATAGAATAGAATAGAATATTTTTATTTTCCAAATTACAGGGCCCATAAAGGGCATATAATCAGATACGACGTTATGCACGGTAGTGCGTTCGAATTAAAATTATGTTATTATATGATTTTAGAACAGCAACCATTTGCCTATACAAAATAAAATCACCAACATCCATATATCTACAGAAAGGCCCGGACATGTTTTTCTTATTTTAAGTTAATTCTTTAATTTTCAAGTTTTTGCATGCCGTGACCCGTTGAAAATAAATATTAATTAATTCAGTGATTTTGTAAAATCCCTGGTCATAATCAGGGAATCTGTAAAAGAAATCTAAATTAATTCAGTGATTTTGTAAAATCCCTGGTCATAATCAGGGATTTTATAAAATTACTAATCAGTTTAGTGATTATATAAAATCCTGAAATTTCAGGGATTTTACAACATCACTGATTTTACAAATTCACTGTAACATATACATGTACATACAGCAAACAAAATTGAAAAGAGAATATTTTTTGCAATACCTATTTCATTTTGAATACTATAACTTTTGAGACATTTAGATCTTTTATATAAGCTTTGGATTTCAAATATTTTGGCCACGAGCATCACTGAAGAGACATGTATTGTTGAAATGCGCATCTGGTGCAAGAAAATTGATACCGTTAATTTTATTAGAAATATTAAGTAGATATTCATATCAGATGACTTCTGTAGCAGTTATGAGTCTTTGAAGCATGCTCACAAAGGTTCTTTTGTTAATATCATTTTCATACGGGTCAAAACTTTTTTTTGCTTTGACCAGGCTTTGGAGAAGATATTTTTGAAGAATTAATGAAAATTACACAGAACTTTACTTTTTAGCTCATCTGGACCAAAGCATCATGTCAGGCTTTGTCATAACTTAAAACCATTAAATGTCATGTAATCTGAGAAACAATTGCGACATATAAACGAAATCTTGTACTAATTATAATGAAGATACATCACAAAGTAACATAGATAGAACCATACAAATAGTAAACAAATACATGATCTCAGATACCATCTACCATATGTTCAGTGGACCGTGAAATTGGGTGTCAGAACTCTAATTTGGCATTAGAATAAGAAAGATCATAAGGAACATGTATACTTAGTTTAAAGTTGATTGGACTACAACTTCATCAAAAACCTTGAACAAAAACTTTAACCTAAAGCGGGACAGACGGACGGAAGGACGGACGGACGGATGAACGGTACGACGGAAGGACGGACAACGGTATACCATAATACGCCCCGTAAACGAGCGTATAAAAACACACAACGTATGGTCGGCTATAAAAGGCCTCGACATAAAAATATGAAACGATTCAATTGAGAAAACTAACGGCATAATGTATTACCAAAAAATTTACGAAAAACAAATATGACCGACATGAACCAACGACAACCACAGAAGTACAGGCTTCTGACTTGGGACAGGCACAAGAAGAATATGTCGGGGTTAAACATGTTTGTGAGCGGTCAACACTTCCGCTAACCTAAGGCAGTGGTGTAACAATACAACATAAGAATAAACTATAAAAATCAGCTCAAACAGACTTAATTTCAGGTGGCTTTGGTGTCTTCCTCTATGTTTGATTTTGAAGTAGCTGATAACGGTCTAGATCTTTATTGAAATGTGCAAATTTTAGAGTCGTATGTAATTCATGTGTAGGACTTTTAATGTAAATATAGAAAATTATTTATCATATTTACGGCTGTAATTTCTAAAAAAACACCATATTTGTGTTTGGTTCATTTATTTCCGACTTTGCAAAATAAGGGGAGATAACTCACATAGTAGGGGAAATTACTCAGATAAAGAAATTTTATAATAGAAAGTGTTGTGCATTTTCCTATTTTAATATATAGCAAGAAACAAGTTCGGTGGGTGATTATTTTTTTCTTTTTCTTATCTGAAAGCATGTTATGATAGCTATCTTCTCACATTTTATCTTAAAATTCTATGGTGTAGTTTTCTTTTTATCACACAAAATTGGATTTTCCATGCATAATCTATACGAAATCTGACAATTTTGCACAACCTGTAGCGTGAAAAAAGTCCGGTGACCCATACTTTTTATTATATTTTAAAAAAAAAAAAGCATGATAAATACTTCATTTTGACAAATTATTAAAAAATTCTATGGATTTTTACAGAGACATATAATACAATTTGTCTCTGATTTTTATAATAAAGACGCTCCTGTCACCTTAACTAAAGTTAACTGCACCAGAGGCTATACAATTCAAACAATCAAAGGGTGTTAAAAGTCATGTGTTATTTGGAAGAAACAAGTAATATGATAATAACTGCTGATATTTAAAATTCTTTACTTGTATTGGATTTTATTTCGGTTGCAGCACATTGCCGGGTCCTATATTATAGTGTTATGAACTGGCTGTTTCTGTATTGGCACTGGTATAGATTCTCGGTCAGCTGTATTGGCCTCGATTTTATTAAATGATTATAAGAAAAAATGATTATAAGAAAATTAAAAACCGGAAGTGAATTTTTTAAATTAAAATAATAAAATAAACAGGTTAAATGATGTGCAATTTTTGTAACGTCTAAAAAGTTTTGAAACGGAAAAAACAGGGCCAATACAGAAAAAAGCGGGGAAAAAGCCGTATTGGCCCTGTTTTTTTCCGTATTGGCCCTGTTCGAAGAGCAATATTAAATCTTGATTTATATCGACAGTGGGACGTTTTCAGTATTGCACATGCTGATTTATCCGTATTAGGGCGTATTTGCTAATATCATTTAATAAACTAGTATATGTCGTCGAGGGTAATTTAAGTTATGTCATTTTAGCGTAAGTGCATGCAATTCACGTAATATACATTAACTTAATTTTTAACTAGCTTTTCAACAAGCATAGATCATATACATTCAGGGTCATTGGTAACAATTAATGTCAGAATATATTATTATAGGCTTGAGTAGTGTTATACATTTTGATGTCTTATCGTACCACTTATACGGAAGACATATAATTTTAATATTAAATTGGTATTGTATCTCCAAAAAGGTAGGTTCTTATATCAGACTTTAATTCATTTTTATGCTTTGGAATTCAGTGTGACGTCCATTTTCACTGAACTATTGCACATTTTTGTTAAGGGGCCAGCTGAAGCCCATCTCCGGGTGCGGGATTTTCTCCCTGTGTTGAAGACCAATTAGTGGCCTTTGGCTATTTTCGGCTCATTGGTCGGGTTGTTGTCTCCTTGACACATTCCCATTTACATTCTCAATTTTATTTTGGTTTTATTTTTTGAAGTATTTCACACTTGGTCATCCGCATCCTTTATACGTTGAGTCTCGTGGATAGTTGTCTATCATTATCATCTATCATCATAACATTTTGATTCTGATATATACCACCTCGATGATCTTGTGTTATAGTGTGATATGGTGCTTTTTGTCCGACATTTGCTTTTTTTCCGCTTTTTCTTTTTGTCCGATAATTTTGCTTTTTGTCCGAAAACTTTGCTTTTTGTCCGATAATTTTGCTTTCCGTCCGACAATTTTGCTTTTTGTCCGTTGCTTTCGGTTTGTTTTGCTTTTGGTTCGACACTTTTGCTTTTTGTCCGACATTTGCTTTTTGTCCGCTTTTGCTTTTTGTCCGATAATTTTGCTTTTTGTCCGAAAACTTTGCTTTTTGTCCGATAATTTTGCTTTTCGTCTGACAATTTTGCTTTTTGTCCGTTGCTTTCGGTCCGTTTTATATTTTTAGCTCACCTGGCCCAGAGGGTTAAGTGAGCTTTTCTCATCACTTGGCATCCGTCGTCCGTCGTCGTCGTTAACTTTTCCAAAAATCTTCCCCTCTGAAACCACTGGGCAAAATTAAACCAAAGTTGGCCTAAATCATCCTTACGGTATCTAGTTTTACAAATATATCCGATGACCCCGCCCATCAATTAAGATGGCCGCCATGGTTAAAAATTGAACAGGGGATAAAATGTAGATTTTGGCTTATATCTCTGAAACTAAAGCATTTAGAGCAAATATGACAGGATAAAAATGTTCATAAGGTCAAGATCTATCTGCCCTGAAATTTTCAGACGCATCAGACAACCCTTTTTTTTGGTTGCTGCCCCTGAATTGGTAATTTGAAGGACATTTTGCAGTTTTTGGTTATTATCATGAAAATAAAATAATAGATAGAGATTAACTGTAAACAGAAAAATTGTTCAGCAAAGTAAGATATACAAATACGGTGACCTATAGTTGTTAATTTCTGTGTCATTTTGGTCTCTTGTGGATAGTTGTCTCATTGGCAATCATACCACATCTTCTTTTTTTATAAATAAGACATGACCAAAATTGTCAATAATTATTGACTCCATAAGGAGTTATTGCCCTTTAATGTCAATTTTTCATAATTTTTCGTTAAGTTTGGTATTTTTTACAAAAATCTTCTTATCTGAAACTACTAGGCCAAATTAAATCAAACTTAGCCTAAATTATCCTTAGGATATCCGATGACCCCACCCATCAACCAAGATGGCCGCCATGGCTTAAAAAAGAACATGAGGGGTAAAATGCAGTTTGACTTATATATACTGTAAATAGCAAAAATATCAAGCAACGAAAGAAGTGATACGAAAAATTGATACCAAAATCTGATTGGCTTATCAAGCATCATAAGACTACGGCATTTCCATTGGCTATTCGTTAGGTCATTGATGGCTTTCAAAGGTTAAGACGATATTCATTTCGTCCATGCCAACGGACATATGTAATGTCTTCAATAATATACAAAACACTCACACTTTTCACATGAAAATCTTCTTTTTGTGATAAAAACTGTGATCATTACAAACCGGTTATCGCTCGGCATTTAACAGTGAGTAAACACCGTACCGCATAAAAGTTCGTTTCAGCCCTGAAATGACGAATATTAAACGATAATGGCATTTTCTAAATCTGCAACAATGATATCGTGAGTTTGTGCATGCAAATCTTCAATAACAATACTTGTGTCTCCATATTTTCAAAGTTCCTTAGGGGCACAACTAAGACAAAAATTTCTTAACTGAAACGAATTTCAAATACCATCACAATTCAATCAATTAATTCAGGGTTTGATGAAAAAGAAGGAAAAAAATATATTTCAAAATAATTATTTATTTTGAGTCCTTTAACTATGTAAAAAAATCTGAACGTATGGTGTCATGTAGTTGCTAGAAAAATAACTTTTGGACTCTGGTAGAGAGTTGTCTCATTGGTATCTTCACAATTATTCTTAGTTTTACATTTTAACTACATGTATATCAATTGAATTGAGCGTCACTGATGTGTCTTTTGTAGGGAAAACGCGAGTTGGAGAATACAGTTATAATATATAAAAAAGAAGATGTGGTATGATTGCCAATGAGACAACTCTCCACAGGAGACCAAAATGACATAGAAATTAACAACTATAGGTCACCGTACGGCCTTCAACAATGAGCAAAGCCCATACCGCATAGTCAGCTATAAAAGGCCCCGAAATGACAATGTAAAACAATTCAAACGAAAAAACTATCGGCCTTATTTATTTTAAAAAAATGAACGAAAAACAAATATGTAACACATAAACAAACGACAACCACTGAATTACAGGCTCATGACTTGGGCCAGGCACATACATACATAATGTGGCGGGGTTAAACATGTTAGTGGGATCCCAACCCTCCCCCTAACCTGGGACAGTGGTATAACAGTACAACATAAGAACGAAATATAAAAATCAGTTGTAAAAGGCTTAACTCATCAGATGGACAAAAATACAAGTGGACGTGGCCGGGTACTTGTACATCCCAACAACAAAGAGACACTAGGAACAGATCTGAGAGTACTCGCAGTTAACTGACAGCTAGTTCAAAACCACTTACAACTAATAAAAAAATCATGTATCTAAGACTAAATTATCAATCCCTACACATCCAACATCCAATGGATTTAGTATAGAGACGTCATAAACAGTCAGAGAAAAACATGACCTTGTGCAATGCCAAGATACAAGTATCGACAGATTGTAGATCCATGAATGTTTATATGTTTATAACATACTAGTAATATTTAGTTTGCTTTTAATTTACTGATAACAAAATCAATATTTATACCAATAAAAACAATATTCAATGATCTTATTACAGTGTTGAATTGGTAACCATTCAAAATAAGTTTATTTAAAGGAGCGATAAGTTTACAAGGATCATTTCTAAATTTCCGGGCACGATTAACAACATTTCCGTAAAAATGAGGATGTGATATCCCGTTTGAAATAAGTTTTCTACAGGTACAACCAAACTTCAAAACCAAATCTTTATATCTATGGAAAAATTTAGTAAAGGTTTTAAGTAATTTAAGGTAACGATATCCCTGGTTTAATAATTTACCAGTAAAACATAGATTACATTCGTTAAAATCAAGAACGTCACAACAGACACGAGCACAGCTAACGAGCTGTGAAATATAAACACCGTAAGATGGTGCCAAAGGAACATCACCATCTAAAAATAGAAAATTAACAATAGGGAACGAAAAATCGTCCCTTTTGTCGAAAATTTTAGTGTGGAGTTTCCCGTTTAAAACCGAAATATCTAAATCAAGGAAAGGACAGTTTTTACCTTTTAAATTTGATTTATTTAAAGTAATTTCCTTGGGGTAAATTTCAGCAGTATATTGAGAACATTCTTGATTATTTAACGAAAAAATATCATCAAGATAACGGTAAGTGTTGTTGAATTCATCAATTAAATGCAATTTCGACGGGTCTTTACTGAGTTTAGTCATAAATTGTGATTCGTAACAGTACAAAAACAAGTCTGCTATATTTACATATAGAATGTTTTGATTACCAAAACTTGAAGCAGAAAGGTTATATAGTAACATTTGGGTTCATCAAACTTTCCATCAAGGAACTTGTTTTTTTCGAATGTCGAATGCCCCGCTTGACAGTCTCCCGAATGACCAAAACATTAAAAAAAAACCGTACAGTTCCATTCCCACACTGTGTACTTTGTTTTTACAGTTTTTGTATGCCCCCGCGACAAATGTCGGGGGCATATTAATTTACCCCTGTCTGTCCGACTGTTCGTCCGTCTGGATTAGGATACATTGTTTGTCCGGCTATCTCCTCCTACAGTTTTGGAGGTACAACTTTAATATTTTGTAGGATGTTCATACACATAATGAAGGTCTTCTTTTTATATGAACCAATCAAATAATAAAAACGATACATGCATTCAAACGTTTTCTTTAGAATAGTGGAGCTCCGAGTAAATCGATCAAAACTGTCACACAACAGCGATAAAAAATGTCAAATAAACATAGAAAAACCAATATTTGCTACCAAAATTTTCACATGTACCTTTTTTGATATATAGTTTTACCTGTCTGAAAGTTTAAAAACTATTGTCCCAGTAGAAATCCAAATATATTCATTTTCTCAATGTCGGATATCTTAATTGACTGTACAATCGCTTGCGAGTTTACTGTACAATCACTTGAAGCTTTCCTGTACAATCGCTTGGGCAACTTCATTAAACACAAATACATATGCATTTCATTGGTTGTTCTTTGTCGGTCCTATTATAATCATCTATGGTATTTGAAATAAAATGAGCACACATTCAGTCATTTTGCCGATTAAGATTATATCAAGGAACCTTTTTAGGGTGTCTATATCAGAGAGAAAATCAAAATTCGAACAATAAGTATACAAGACAAAATAAAAGGATAGTACAAATGTAAAGAAATCACTTAAAATAAAATAATGCTCGTACAAAATAAATAACCAAAAAGGTGACTAGGTGCTCCGGAAGGGTAAGCATATTTTGACGTTGACTTAATTTATTATTTACCAACAGTTTAAAAAAAATAATATATACGTATATAAACAATACAACAAAGAATGTTTCATCAGAAGACCCGGATATTCTAACTTGATAAAGGCATTCGAATGTGGAATGGTGGTAGCTATTCACGGAACCAAGAAAAGACACGTATATGTCAATAAACATGATATAAAAATAAGAAGATGTGGTATAATTGTGAGATATCTGTTTATCACAAGCTATAGATACTGGTGGTACAAAGCTTCCATAAAAATAAATTGTACCAAGGATCGGGGTGTGAGTTGTTATCTGAAAGACAGAGAAAACACAAAATTTCAAGAGTTTCTTTATAATAATAAGCAGTATCACCCTCCAGGAACTTTTCAAATATTCCTAACTATAACATCCGACGAACGAACGACACATTTTTATTTAGTTAGAACAACATTTTATCAAACCACATTTCTGTATTCAATATAAAAATAAGGAGATGTGGTATGATTTCCAATGAGATAACTATCCACCAAAGTTCAAATGAAGTGGATGTTAGCAATTATAGTCGGCTATAAAAGGTCCCTACATGAAAAATATGAAACAATCAGTAAATTTCTAAAACTGACGGCCTAATTTATAACAAAAAAATTACGAAAAACATATATGACATACATGAACCAACGAGAACCATTGAACTACAGGTTCCTGACTTGGGACAGGCACATAAAGACTGTGGCGGGGTTAAACATGTTTGTGTGCGCTCGGTCCTCCCCAAAACTGGGACTGGTGTTAGAGCACAACACAAGACCAAACTATAACAAAAAAACAGTTGAATGATCAGTTCATCATGTAATACTATCATGAACGATATCAGACAGGCGCGGATCCAGCCTTTCTGAATAAAGGGGATCCAAAAAGCAGGAACACCATGAACATGATAAAAAAAATCGAAAAAAGTGGGGTTTCAACCACCAGAACACCCTCTCCCCGCACACCGGATCCGCTAATGCAGACTGCATTCATTAAATAAAACATTCAAACATCAGTAACACTTTCGAATGTGTTATTGAGGTTTAAATAAAAAATTTGATAACAATACCAAATAACTGTTATTAAATCGTAAGAGAACAAGGAAAACAAACTCATGCCAGACATATGTTGCATTGGATTGCAGTAGTTTTTGTGAACATTTATATGATAGAAATCTAATTGAAAGTAAAAACTGTTCATGAATGTGGCAGAATAGATGCATTTCCTACTTGAGTGTCATAATTATTCATATGCCAAAAAAAAAAAACAACAAAAAAAACGTAAACACTAGAAACTATTATGTTCCATTAAAATATCAATTCACTTTTTTGGCCTATAATGAATTCCTCTTTATCTCAGATTTGGAACAATATTGAAACAGATATCCTGATGACATTTTTTAACCATTTGAATAGCAGTCATTTCCTTTCTTTTGACAGGGAGATTAATATAAGAACAATATTGTTCTGAATCTCTTTGTGTATAACTGCATTCATATTTTGTGTTTCATGTATTTCAAATAAAATATGTTTTAACTAAAAGCTATGTATCACGAAAATATGATGATACAAAATAATTTTAATGACATTTGTGTCATTAATTTAACCTGCAATCGAAAATATCAGTGCTAAGCCAGTTTTTATATAGAACATTTTTAATCATATAATTACGAGTCAAACAAATGAAGCCAATTAATATAATTTCTACATCCTTCCAATTTTTGTTTACCAAACTTTTCAATTTAAGTTGGCCAAGCGATTGTACAGGAAAGCCCCAAGTGATTGTACAGTAAACACGCAAGCGATTGTACAGTCAGTAAAGATATCCGACATTGAGAAAATGAATATATTTGGGCTTCTACTGGGACAATGGCTTTTAAACTTTCAGACAGGTAAGACTATATATCAGAAAAAGTACATGAAAAAATTCTGGTAGCAACGATTAGTTTTTCTTTGTTTATTTTACATTTTTTTATCGCTGTTGTGTGACAGTTTTGATCGTTTTACTCGGAGCTGCACCATTCTAAGGAAAACGTTTGGATGCATATATCGTTTTTATTATTTGATTTGTTCATATTTACACATAGAATGTTTTGATTACCAAAACTTGAAGCAGAAACGGTATATAGTAACATTTGAGTTCATCAAACTTTCCATCAAGCAACTTGTTATTTTTTCGAATGTCGCAGCCCCGCTTGACAGTCTCCCAATTGACCAAAACATTATAAAACCGTACAGTTCCGTTCCCACACTGTGAAGTAGTGCATTAAAAACCGAAAATTCTTAAAAGTTGTGCTAAATACGGCTTCGACAGTCTTTAACTTGCGATAAAAGAGTACTCAGAGTTACTAAAAGCTAGTTCAAAGACCAATTTTGAATTCTGAATAAATCATGTTTTCTCAGGAAAAATTGAGATCAGACTACCTCCTACGGATTCAGTGTGCAGACGTCATAAGTTGTTTGAAAACTGAGGAAAGCCTGACCTTATGCCATGCCAAAATATAAGTATCGACAGACTGCAGTAATATAAGTGTTCATACATTGATAATGTTTGAATACTAGTTTGAGTTATCATAATGTATTAAACAATATAAAATAAACTCAATGTTAAATCAGCATCGATAAAGACAATATTCAACGATTTACTACAATGTTAGATTGACAACCTTTAGCCTGTAAGCTTGGTATCTTTGAAATGTTTCTACCACTTCGTAACATTTTACGTACTTAAAATATACTTGTATTTATCTCTTTGTAACTTTTCAAACGTTTGGATCACGTTGTAATTTGACTACTGCAAAGTTTTGTGTTTCAGACCTAAAGGACAATTGCAATACATATACCCGGACTAATAGGCATTATTGTGTCATGTGATTTAGGGAAAGTTTTCTGTTTCAGACATAAAGGACAATGGCAATACATATACCCGGACTAATAGGTATTATTGTGTCATGTGATTTAGGGAAAGTGTTCTGTTTCAGACATAAAGGACAATGACAATACATATACCCGGACTAATAGGCATTATTGTGTCATGTGATTTAGGGAAAGTGTTCTGTTTCAGACATAAAGGACAATGACAATACATATACCCGGACAAATAGGCATTACTGTGTCAAGTAATTTAGGGAAAGTTTTCTGTTTCAGACCTAAAGGACAATGGCAATACATGTACCCGGACTAATAGGCATTACTGTGTCATGTGATTTAGGGAAAGTTTTCTGTTTCAGACATAAAGGACAATGGCAATACATATACCCGGACTAATAGGTATTATTGTGTCATGTGATTTAGGGAAAGTGTTCTGTTTCAGACATAAAGGACAATGACAATACATATACCCGGACTAATAGGCATTATTGTGTCATGTGATTTAGGGAAAGTGTTCTGTTTCAGACATAAAGGACAATGACAATACATATACCCGGACAAATAGGCATTACTGTGTCAAGTAATTTAGGGAAAGTTTTCTGTTTCAGACCTAAAGGACAATGGCAATACATGTACCCGGACTAATAGGCATTACTGTGTCATGTGATTTAGGGAAAGTTTTCTGTTTCAGACCTAAAGGACAATGGCAATACATGTACCCGGACTAATAGGCATTACTGTGTCATGTGATTTAGGGAAAGTTTTCTGTTTCAGACCTAAAGGACAATGGCAATACATGTACCCGGACTAATAGGCATTATTGTCTTCTATCTCCTTATCCTTGTTATTGGACTAATCGCTGGCAGAAAGAAGAACAAGACAGGCGATACAGATGAATTACTTTTGGCTGGACGAAATCTGGGATTTTTTGTTGCGGTCATGACATATACAGGTGATAAGTTTAGAAAGAATATTTTTGATGTATTGGCACATGATTTTTTTATAGGCAGAAGACAAAAGTGGCTTTTTTCTTCCAATAAATTACAATACAAAAACGTTCTAGCTTTTTTGTAACCAAATATTCCTTTCCCTTTTCATATAAGTGATAATTTTATGATGCATTTCAATAATTCGTAGACAAAAAGTTGTTGATCTAAGAATTAATATAACCATATACAAATATTTCGAAACTTTTCACTATGCTTGTAAGAGAAATTGGGTGCTGATGACAAAATAAATTTCTTGGTAATAATAATAATCAACCATACTTGTTTTAATTATTTATCAATTGACAGCGACACTAGTGGGAGGTGCATACATTAACGGAACAGCGGAAGTTATGGGAAGAGACGGATTAATTTGGTGTGTCGCACCTGTCGGTTTTACCATAGGAATCATTATAGGTAGGAGAGGGAAAAAAAGAAAAGAAAAACAAACAGACAAATTTAGTTTGTACTGTTATTTTACTTTGTCAATGCGGAACATGTTAGAATATTATTATTTTTTTATTCACCGGGAGTTTAAATCTATAGTTGGTTTCAAGAACTCCTTGGTTCTTTTTTTTTCTACATTTATCACAATTCATCTATAGAACTAAAAAAAAGGATCAAACACGCACTTGATTAATCAATCTTTTTTGTATTCAAGTTTTCCCTACCATGAATCTGTTTTTTTTTTAATAGGCAGTATTTTTGTACAATAATGATTACCTTAAAATTTTTAATCAAGTTACAGTTATTCTTGCAATTTCAAAAGATAAAAAGTAAACCATTTGTTGCAAATTCCATATTTTGTATAAATCTCTAGGGCTTGTTAACTAATAAACAGACCGAATCCAACGGGAATGTTTAACTAACTTGAAGTAAGCTTAACCATAACATCAGACTATATATCGCTGTGATACCTGTATGGTGTAACAAGGACAATATATCAATACGGAATTCAAAATCTTGAATAATAAATTAAAAATAGAAATGACAGGAAGACCAAAGGTCAAGTTAAAAAAAAATAATGCCGGATATGTATCAATACCCTGAAATGATAACGATTTTCCTCTCAACAGCATTATATATACATATCAAGATCTACAATCCTCGCACCGCGTCACCATATAATATCGACGTATATCTTTACTTCTTGTCTATTTTAAGCTGCATTGGTGTATGTTCCCAAGGCAAGAGAAAAGAATTATACAACAATATTCGACATATTACAAGACAAATATGGAAAGAGAATTGGCGGACTACTTTTTTTCAACGAGTTATTGGCGGATGTATTTTGGGAATCTGCAATACTCTCTGCTTTAGGTATGTTTATAAAATCGCACAAGTCTTTAGTTCTATGAAGTTCAACGAACTTGTAAGCAACTAATTAGCGCCTTTCGCGAATAGCACAGTATCGCCGATATAAATTGTTACGAATTTGTCAAATATGAATGGATCTCCTTCTCTTTTTTGAATACACAAATAAATTAAGGAAAACGCAAAAATAAATCGCCGCAATATTGTTTAGAAAGGACTGAACGAGAAAAAAGTGTCAGCAAAAATGTGTTAGTTTACAGTGTATTAATTTCTAGTTATCTATTCAAATGTACTCCTTGATATACAATTTTTGAAATTGTGAAAAGAGTCGAATAGAATTTTATTTTAGTTCAGATGACACTTATATCTAAGTCGTGCTTTGCAATCGGCTTCCAAACTGAAGAATGTATTTATGCAAATAAGAATATCCTAAACATGTGCTGGTATTTTTTTAAGGGTTCTTTGACTTAACGGTTGCAGATATATACATGTGATTCCTACGAAAGGTACAACGTTACATATTATACTAGGTATTCCGTATATGTCGATGGCTGTAGTAGTGTCTACATAGTTGGGGCATTGTTATGGCACCCTCAACGGAGTTGGGGTGACATATTGTTATTGTTCGTTTCTTTTTTTCTTATTATTTTTATATTTATTCTTCCACACTTTTTTGTTCATGCTATTTCTCAGAATTGTCTTGAACAATATTGATGGAACTATACCATAATGTAGACCACTATATGAAATTGTGCAAACGGGGTATAGCATCATCAAGATGGCTGCCGTTACCATGGAAACTAATAAAATGTGAAAAAATTTGCAAATTCTAAATCTTTCATTATAAGACCTAGCTGGATGAAACTTTATGGTAATGTTCCTTGGTATGCCTAGATGATGTGACAATATTAGGAAATTCCAAAATGGCTGCCATTGTCATGGAAACAGGGCGAAAGTTTAACATTGACCCTATGGGAAAATACATTAAAGCTGCATTTTATTGAAGAATATAGCATCAATCCCAATGAAACTTTATAGATATGTAACATGGTATCAACCAATATGGCACATGTCTTTGGAATTTTGGAAATGGTCATCGTTACCATGGAAACATCAAAAAAAATTCAAAAATTTCAAAATAGTCAAAACTGAATGAAAATTTGTAAAAATGATGATTTGCATGTATAGAAGCATTCTTTGACTTTTTTTTGAATTTTCTAAATGTCTGCGACTCGCCTGGCAATGGGGAAGGGTGCGATCCGCTATTGCTTGCAATGGCAAATCTAGTTTTATATATTTTTCTGTATCTTTTTCTCATTGACAGGTACGACCTTACATATTATACTTTGTATAGATATGTCGACGGCTGTAGTAGGATCTAGTAGTATCTGCCTGTGTGACAGTGTTTTAGATATTTTCTGTATCTTTTTCTTTTTGATAGGTACGACCTTACGTATAATACTTGGTATAGATATGTCGTCGGCTGTAGTAGTGTCTGCCTGTGTAGCAGTGTTTTATACATTTTTTGGAGGATTATATTCTGTAGCGTATACCGATATAGCACAATTTTTTCTTATGTCACTTGGACTGGTACGTAGCTCATTGTGTAAAAATCACTTTTATACATTTATCAAGGCCTATTCGTGGCATATATATACTTATCTCTGTTAGTTGAATGTGTGTAAGTTTGTTCATTAAGAAATGCACCAAAATCTATGACAAGCCTTTAGCATGATGTCCACGAGACATCAGACCTATCAGCTTAGTGCAGTAAAAGACCCCGAAATGACAAATGTAAAACAATTCAAACGAGAAAACTAACCGCCTAATTTGTGTAAAAATAAACGAAAAACAAATACGTTACACAGAAACAAACGACTGTCGGGAAGGAAGGGTAGGGGGTGCATGTTGTGTTTTTGACAATATACGAATAATGTTTTATACATTTAATCTATACACATATTTCCAGATTTTAATAATACCATTTGCTTGGACACATCCTGCTGTTGATATGAGCAGAATAAAAGACAAATGGAAAGGATCGTTGGAGCCACGGTTCATAGGTGTATATATAGATTTGTGGTTACTGACAATTGGAGGATGTTTCACTTGGCAGGTAAGAATTACATCATTCTAATAGACATATGTAATGGAAAATTAAGCAACTAAAAAACAAGGTAAACTGGCCTTACATTCATTACAATTTTATCAGTAATCGGGGTACAAACTTTCTGCTTGAAACACCAAATCAAGTATTTTGCCGGTAAGGCCAGATAAATTTTCATAGATAAAGTCATTAAATGTTGTAAAATGAAATTGACATTTTATACGTTTGGTCCTTCTAAAGACGTTTTGGGGTTAAGTTTTATTTTGACCGGTAAAACCAAATTATTGAAAGCCGAGGATGCATACTAAACTTCAAGAAACCTTTTCTTGGTGAAGTTTTATTTTGAATGGTAAAACCAAATCATTGAAAGCCGAGGATGCATGATAAACTTTGAGAGATTTGTGACCAAAGTTAACGTTCCCAATAAAACGTGTATTGTGTAATTGAAGAACGTTGTATTGGGAATGGTGTATGTTGCAATGCGTAATGGTGTATGATGCAATGCGTAGTGGTGTATGTTGCAATGAGTAATGGAGTATGCTGGAATGCGTAATGATATATGATGCAATGCGTAGTGGTGTATGCTGTAATTCATAACAGTGTATGCTGCAATGCGTCATGGTATATGCTGCACTGCATAACAGTGTATGATGCAATGTGTAATGGTATATCCAGTTATACGTAATGGTGTATGCTGGAATGCATAATGGTATATGTTACAATGCGTAATGGTATATGCTGCAATGCGTAATGGTGTATGCAGGAAAGCATAATAGTGTATGCTATAATGCGTAATGGTGTATACTCTGATGCTCAATGGTATATGCTACAATGTGGAATGATATATGTTACAATGCATGATGGTATATGTTACAATGCGTCATGGTATATGCTGCAATGCATAACTGTTACAGTGTTTGCTGCAATGCAGCATACACTATTACGTTTTGCAGCATACACTATTACGCATTACATCATACACCATAACGCATTGCAGCATACACCATTACACATTGTAGCATATACCATTACGCATTGTAGCATATACCATTTTGTGTATGCTATAATGCGTAATGGTGTATACTCTAATACGTAAAAGAATATCCAGGAATGCGTAATGTGTATACTCTAATGCGTAATAGTATATCCAGGAATGCGTAAAGGTGTATGCTGGAATGCATAATGGTATATGTTGCAATGCGTAATGGTATATGTTACAGTGCGTAATGGTATATGCTGCAATGCGTAATGGTGTATGCAGGAAAGCATAATAGTGTATGCTATAATGCGTAATGGTGTATACTCTAAGGCTTAATGGTATATGCTACAATGCGTAATGGTATATGTTACAATTCGTAATGGTATATGCTGCAATGCGTAATGGTGTATGCAGGAAAGCATAAAAGTGTATGCTATAATGCGTAATGGTGTATACTCTAATGCTTAATGGTATATGCTACAATGCATAATGGTATATGCTACAATGTGTAATGGTGTTTGCTGCAATGCGTAATGGTGTATGATGGAATGCGTAATAGTGTATGCTGCTATACGTAATAGTGTATGCTGCAATGCGTAGTTCTATATGAGGCAATGCGTAGTGGTGTATGCTGCAATGCGTAATTGTATATGATGGAATGCGTAATGGTGTATGCTGGAATGCGTAATGGTGTATGCTTGAATGCGTAATGGTATGCTACAATGCATAATGGTGTATGCTACAATGTGTAATGGTGTATGCCGCAATGCGTAATGGTGTATGATGTAATGCGGAAAAGTGTATGCTGCAATACGTAATAGTGTATGCTTCAATTCGGAAAAGTGTATGCTGCAATACGTAATAGTGTATGCTGCAATGCGTAATTCTATAAGAGGCAATGCGTAGTGGTGTATGCTGCAATGCGTAATTGTATATGATGGAATGCGTAATGGTGTATGCTGGAATGCGTAATGGTGTATGCTTGAATGCGTAATGGTATTCTACAATGCATAATAGTGTATGCCACAATGCGTAATAGTGTATGCCACAATGCGTAATAGTGTATGGTGCAGTGAGTAACAGTGTATGCTTCCATGCGTAACAGTGTATGCTGCAATACAAAATGGTGAATGATGCAATGCCAAAAAGTGTATCATGTGTTGTCAATGACGTTATTTATTCGTTAAAAAAGATATTGAAATGTATACGTGTACTCTGTAAATAAATAACTTCATTTGAAATTTTGAATAGCATAATGTCGTGTATGATTCATCAAGGAAGGAAAATGGTAACTGGTGCAATTAGAAAATATCTTAATTGGATAGTTAATACTGATCAACGATAATACAATTTAACAAATTAATAGGAATCTTTATAGAAAACATTAACGTCTTTATTATATTTCAATACTTCAGGGATTCTATCAGCGTGTACATGCATGTAAAACCACTAAAATCGCAAGAGATTCAGTATTAGTCAGCGCTATCTTAGCTTTACTGATGGGTGTTCCGCCAGCTATTGCAGGTGTAATTGGAGCAGCTACAGGTTCGTTTTATGTACTTTTGAAAACATACTTTACTGATATTAATTAAGGCTCCTGTAGTTTACTGATATAAATTGAGGCGCCTGTAGTTTACTGATATTAATTAAGGCGCCTGTAGTTTACTGATATTAATTAAGGCGCCTGTAGTTTACTGATATAAATTGAGGCGCCTGTAGTTTATTGATGTTAATTAAGGCGCCTGTAGTTTACTGATATTAATTAAGGCGCCTGTAGTTTACTGATATCAATTAAGGCGCCTGTAGTTTACTGATATTAATTAAGGCGCCTGTAGTTTACTGATATTAATTAAGGCGCCTGTAGTTTACTGATATTCAAATTTCGCAAATTGATTAGGAAGAGACAAATAAAAGTAACAAAGAAAAAAACGAGGGATCGAATCAAATTCAAAAGAAGATGAGACCACGTGCTATGTCATGGTAAGGGTCTCCTGCTATGTATACATTACTTGCTATCCAAATTCACACGAAATCAAACTGTCATAATCAAGAATAGAACACAATCGGTAAAGTTACATATCTGACATCGATACCATGTGGATAAAGAGTTGAGACATCGAAACATTGTCTCGGTCAACCAATTCGTGATGGTGACTGTACACAACTTGTGAAGTGCAAATCTCAGTCGTTTTCCCTCGTAACTCTGTGAATTCCAACAATAGGCGTTGTCAACTACTTTATTTCCATTAAAAAAACCATTGTCAATGAAATAAAAATAATAACTAATCAAAGAATTCAAATATCGAAAATAATCAACTCGTGACCGAATTTTAACCAGAATTTTAACCAGCCTTTAACCAGCCTGGTTAAACCCCACCACATTCTGTATGTATGTGCCTGTACCAAGTCGTGAGGCTGACATTAGGAGTTGTCGTTTGTTGATGTGTTACATATTAGTTTTTCGTTAATAAATTAGGCCGTTAGTTTTTCTCGTTTGAATTGTTTAACATTAATTTCGGGTCCTTTTATAGCTGACTATGCGGTATGGGCTTTGCTCATTGTTGAAGACTGTACGATGACCTATAGTTGTTAATTTTTGTGTCATTTGGTCTCTAGTGGAAAGTTGTCTCATTGGTAATTATACCACCTCTAATTTTCTTATATTTACAGAAGTTTATCTGTATTATTCAATTTTGATATACGATGATATTGCATCTAAAATCCTTTGGTATGTAATTTAGTCGTAAAGAGAGAAATTAGATATCCAGCATAAAAAATACTTGGCTTCTTAATATTGAACCTCCATTTTTTATTTGTCATTGAATGTGTACAACTTCAAAAACGTTGCATCGAAATTGTAAGAAAAAAATCAACGATAGACATTTTTTTCTGTATGCAGTTTTATACTAGCAAGAAAATAGTTTACATATTTATGTTACGAATGATTCTATGAGTTCACGAAAAGGTAGCCCATGCAGTTTTTATATATATCAAGGAAATACATAGGCCTATACACCTATAGTCGCCGTCAGCTGAAATTCGTAGCGGTTATCGGTAAAAATAATCTAAACTATCAATCGCGTTCACTCGAGATATAGTTTTTCACATTCCATTCATAAATCGCAAAAAGAAAAACCACTACTGACCTACCTTTTAAGTGATCGCACTGTAATAATCCTGACCTTCACATTTTCCAGAATATTTTCCATTGTAATTCCGCCATCTTCGTTTCTATGAGGATCATTTGTTTACATATGACATTCGTCACTGTACGCAGTTTCCTGAAATGTTCCTTTCATTGATGTGATAAGGTTTCCCGCGCTTTATGCAAATTTTATGAAATTGAACTCCACGGAAACACTTCCGGTAAAAACAATGGCTGATTCCACCATTCAAAATCGTCTATGAAAAAGTGAAGGTCAGGATTATTACAGTGCGATCACTTAAGAGGTAGGTCAGTAGTGGTTTTTCTTTTGCGATTTATGAATGGAATGTGAAAAACTATATCTCGAGTGAACGCGATTGATAGTTTAGATTATTTTTACTGATAACCGCTACGAATTTCAGCTGACGGCGACTATAGGACCAATTTTCAAAACCAAACTTGGTGAATATATCTCTTTTACGTTTTGTTTCGGAAAAACATTCGGAACGGTATCGACATATGAAATTCTGTGTTTTTACTGTAAGTAAAAGTATCAAGTATGATTTAATAATGTCCATAAAAATTATTTATTAAAACGAAACGCCATTAAACAAAAATGTTAGGAGAATTCAAATAACTGGGATTATCCTGAATTTGTAATCAGGCAAAACTAAATACATTGTACTACTATTTAAAAATGAATTAATGGATTAGTTTGTAGTTTGCGAAGCGCTCAGTGACAAATATTCATACAATTCAGCACGGTGTACTGAAAAAATAACTGCTTTGGTTTAAATGCTCAAAAAATGTTATCCATCATTTTCTACATAAGGAAATCCTTGTACAAAGTCAGGAATTTGATAGGAGTTTTTCATTCGTTTGAAGTTTTTGAGCTTTTGATTTTGCCATTTGATAAGTGACTGTCCATATTGAATTTTCCTTGGAGTTGGGTATTTAAAAAAAACTATTTTTGTTATTTTACTTTTACGCATGTCTATGGTTTGACTTATATGCAAATCGTGGAAGTAATATTACAGTTTTCTGCTCAAGTATTTGTATACAGTGCAGTTATTAAAAAGAAGAGAGCATAACAAGGGTACGACCGAAAAACATGCAACGAAGAAACAAAAAGTGACAAAAAGAAAAAGGCGAGTAGACAAACAGCGGTCCACAAAAACAATACAAAGATGAAAGCTAAATACTGTGGAACATTAACCCACCAAAGTTCTGACGTACAATTAGGAACAGACTTTTCAATAGTTACACTTGTCGTTTTTCTCACGAAAAGCAAAACTCCGATGAATTGTTTAGACCATTTTTCACTATTCTTTGTAAATTTTGCCTGTCATTCTCTATTCTTTATATTTTAACACGCTTTAATTCTCGAGATCTTACTACCCTATTTTTCTTATTCTTTATGTTTGTGATTCTTTATTCTGACTTTTTGTATAGTATATATTCTCTATTCTGTAAACCCCATCTTCACCCTCTTACATTGTAGACTGGAATCAGACTATGTATAGTGGAAACCCAGAATTGTCACAAGATGAATGGAGTTATGTTTTACCTATGGTGCTAGCATATCTTTGTCCAATGACTGTATCTGTTTTTGGATTAGGGGCAGTTAGTGCTGCTGTAATGTCATCAGCAGATTCTATTGTACTGGCAGCTGGATCTGTTATCAGCCACAATTTATATAAAAATTGTTTCAGACCAAAGGTAAACAGAACGACTTTTAAAAATGTTGTACAAAGAAATAAAAAAGTAAAAAAGAGGGAATTCAAAATGCATAAGTCAAATAAGAGGCAACAGTATTAACAGATGTCAAAATTTCCTAAATCTATATTAGTAAGAAACCCTATATGAAAAACTGAGGAGCGCTACAAGGTTTTTGCTATAAAACATCACTTCAAAGCGGTTGCAGAACTCAATCACAACATTCTATCAGCATGATAGTCCAACAACGTAATGAGACAAAACAGAAACAATAAAAATAATCATCAAACAATAGTTAAAAGCAACAAGACCCCCTTCAGAAATGTTAGCAGTGACCTTTATCGAGATTAACCAATATTAAGTTGTTAGCGAAGACTATCTGATTTACATACTACTTTCACTTAAATCTTTAACACACGATCGTTATACAATAAAATATTATAGTCGACTCCTTTTAAACGGTACTTAACTGTATATGTTAGTATGAAGGCGGTCTTATTTTACGCAAATACATCTTCAAGTTTATTGAAGGGAGAATTAGTTTTCATTTGCCATGTACATGTACATAATACATTTCTGTTTTAGGCATCTCAGCGGGAATTAACTTGGGTTCTCAGAATCAGCATTTTATTGACAGGAATACTGGGAGCAGTTATCGCTATTGCCGTTAAAAGTGTATATGGGTTGTTTATTTTATGTGTGGACGCAATGTATGTGATCCAAATGCCAGAGTTAACATGTGCATTATGGTTTGAAAAGGCTAACGGTTATGGTTCCTTAGTAGGATTCATTGTTGGTCTGCTCTTACGCATACTTGGTGGGGAACCAGTTTTATCCCTTCCAGCAGTTATCAAATATCCTTGGTACGATCCGAAAGCGGGACAGCTATTTCCGCATAAAACATTTGCAATGATGTGTTGTTTTATTGCAATTATAGCAGTTTCTTTTCTCACAGATTACATTTTCACAAATGACAAAGTTGATAACAAATTTGATATTTTCAACTGCTTTCAACAAAACGAGATTGAACAAAAAGATAGACATCAAAGCAATGCTGTTCAATTAAAACCAGATGACATTTCTGATGAAAAACAGGGTGAACTTGATGTTTTCCTTTAAAATGAGTTTTCGTAGATCTACAAAAATATAGGTGCGGATTTCAATTTCTAATATTAACTTTTGTGTGATACAAATGTATAACAGAATGATGTCTGAAAAAAATTGACAGTGGTTATTTGATCCGCCACACAATTTGCTATAAGATAAAGAAAATGTATGATAAAAGAAAATCAGAAATTATAATTATTTAAATATTGGTAAATGTACATATAGTAGCTTTTACAGTAATCGGTTGGCGGCAAAAGAGGAATAACTATATTTTATAATTGTTTGTCACTAGTGACGGACAAATTCCGAACTCTCTCAGCACCAGATTCTTTTAGTACATGCAGTTGTGCCAAAGAGGTAACAAGATTTGAAAAATAAGTTATATTTTAAATCACTAAAAATGTTGAAATACATACCACTAAGTAAGGCTTTGCCTCTCATGTTCATCTTTTAAGTTGGTAGCATTTACCGTAAACATTTAACAAATTCTTTTTTTAAACACCCGGACAGAGGTATCAATGTGTTAAGATCGGAAATTTCTTAAATTTTCCTTTTGTACATTCCGTGCGGAAGTTGTATTCTTTAAAATTAATGTTTTCCTATTTCTAAATAACTGAATTCAAATATCTGCCATAAACACCACACCACACAAGAGAACAAAACATATGTAGACAAAAACACCCACTAACAATGTTCAGGAATTAGATAGGCACATACATGTATGGAGCTAGAACTATTTTTTTTTATCTAAACCTTCCCCGTGTGAAATCAATCAGAGTTAGATAGCACTAAAAAGTATAAAATAGATATAGGAAGATGTGGTGTGAGTGCCAATGAGACAACTCTCCATACAAATAACAATTTAAAAAGTAAACCATTATAGGTTAAAGTACGGCCTTCAACACGGAGCCTTGGCTCACACCGAACAACAAGCTATAAAGGGCCCCAAAATTACTAGTGTAAAACCATTCAAACGGGAAAACCAACGGTCTAATCTATATAAACAAAACGAGAAATGAGAAACACGTATATATTACATAAACAAACGACAACTACTGTACATCAGATTCCTGACTTAGGACAGGTGCAAACATTTGCAGCGGGATTAGACGTTTTAATGGATCCAAACCTTCTCCCTTTTTCTGAAACAATAGCATAACATCACAACAAAGAAAAACATACGAAAAAATATCAATTGGCAGACTTAACTCAATCAAAAAACGTATGATTAAACAATGAACGAATAAATTTGATCTGCGATATCTGAATACAAATGCACAGTTAATTAAATATTAGAGACTAATTAAAAGTATATTAAAAAAACCCGAATGCCGAGGAATTCAAAACGGAAAGTCCCTTATCAAATGGCAAAATCGAAAGTTAAAACACATCAAACGAATAAATGCATATCTTATATCTTTCTAAGCAATTTTTACGACTTTGGCCCATTCACCTATAAAAATTGTGTCCAATATCTTTATCAGCAATCTTAGCGACCTGGATCCCATTCATCTTTACAAATTTAAAACGAAGCTGTTTAGGACAGATATTTTTTTAAATCAATTCTACTAGTCATTTCACAAGGTATTTCCCTTCGTTTCATTTGTTAGTTCTATCCAGGACAATGGAAGGATCTTGTTAGCTCAAAGACAGCAGAAGTATGTAATTTTTTTAAATTTGAAATTCACTGTCTTTACTAAAAGGTACCTTTTAAACCTAATATCACTAACCCTTCAAAATGTAGTATCCCTATTCAATTGTCATGTCTTCTCACCTTAAGAACTAAGCCAGTGTTCGTACTAAAAAAATAAAGTTATATTCTATGTTTTGTTTAAACTTGGTTTTAAAGATTGTGTGCTACCAGAAAGTTTGCTTACTCCAAGAAACTTTTTTTTTTTAACAAATGCAATGTCTTACAATTTTTCCGCTAAACGATATTTGTACGTTTTAAACATTGCGAATTCGAATGCTATCATAATTTCTTTTTGAAATCAAATCGCTTTCAAATTTGTGATTTAATGTTGTTTTTTTTTAATTTCAAAGCAATTTAATATTTCTGTGATGGTATGTTTGTATTTCTTAAAAACTTTTTAAAATTCTGAATTGCTCAACCTCATCGGCAGTTGTAAGACTGAAAACGAGAAAATATAAAACCATCGCATAGCTTATATGCAAATATCAAAAACGAAGATAACGTACACTGTTTCATGAATAAACATTCTGTCATAAAATATAATACAATTTGTTGATATAAAAGTATCTATGTAATATGTGACGTCAGCAACCGCTTAGTTTGTTACCCCGATTTTGTTTTTTGTCCATGGATTTATGAGTTTTGAACAGCGGTATACTACTTTATTTAGTAATTGCCTTTATTTAGTAATTCGTTATTCTGAATTCAATATCCAATCGGCTGCTAGCAGTCATAGTTATGTTCAAAATTTCTGCAGGTTTGATATTTAATATCGAATAACAAATGACAAATCGGCTGCTTCCTTCAGATACATAAGTATATTTAAACAAGATTTATATCTTTGTGCTGTTTATATTCACCCTTTTTCATCAGCACATTATGATAGTGACTTGGAAAATCTTGAAAATGAAATTAGTTCATTTTCTATTGAAGGACAAATTATTTTAATAGGGGATTTTAATTCTAGGACTGCAATGAAAGCAGATTACATAGAAAATGACTCAGATGAAATAAATAATTTTGATGGTATTGACCTTCTTCCAGAGAGCTATATAACTGATATTGATATCAGAAGAGTAAACCAAGATAGCACTTTGAATACATTGGGGAATAAATTACTTGAATTATGTTCGTCCTCAAGGCTTCGTATACTTAATGGTCGTTTTTTGGGAGATTCCCTGGGATATTTTACTTATATGTGTAATACTGGGTTCAGTACAGTTGATTATGCTATTGCAAGTGAGAGTCTCCTGCCTGAGGTAAAATACTTTAAAACAAATGACTTTACATATTTATCAGATCATGTTCAAATAAACTTATATATGTATTGTTCTATTATATCAGATACATGTATGAAGAAATGTTTAGATGAGAAGAGATGGCATTTGATAAAATCATACAAATGGACAGAATTGTCATCTTCAAAATTAATTGATGTTCTATCAACAGAAAATGTTAAAAAGGAAATTTTAGATTTAGAGATGGAACATTTTGAAAGCAATAAACTAGGCGTTGATGGTGCAACTGAAAAACTAAACAAAATTTTACAAACTATTGCAGAAAATACATGTAAAGTCATATCTAAACCAACAAAAAAGAAAAAGAAAAAAATTAAACAAGTATGGTCAGATAATGTAGTATATGAAACAAAAAGACAAATAAACTATTTAGGAAATAAAATCAAGAATAACTTAAATGACAAAAGTTTAAAATCTAAATATTTTGAATTATGTAAAAAACTAAAAAAAAATGATTAAACAGAAAAAATTTGAATATCACCAAAAACTTTATAAATCACTTTCAGATAATTTAAAAAATAATCCAAAAGAATACTGGAATGTTCTAAAGGCAATAAAAAAGAAACCAAATATTGAAGAAGATATTCCTGAAATTTTAATGAATGAAAATAAAATCATAAAACATTTTCAGGATCAGGGTACACCAGCCTCATATGATAAATCCTTTGTAAATAAACTGGAACGTGAACTAAACATTATAGAAGATAATATTGAATTGAATATGGAAACTGATGCACCAATTACATTTGCTGAAGTAAAACTGGTCATTTCAAACCTTAAAGTAAACAAATCAGCAGGTCCAGATAGAATTGTGAATGAAATACTCAAACACTCACAACCTGTGATAATTAATTCTATTGTAAAAGTTTTTAATTTGATTTTAAAGACAGGTAATTATCCAGATTCTTGGAAATTATCTTTCATGATCCCTTTACATAAAAAAGGTGACAAGTTAGACCCTAATAATTATAGAGGCATTTCTCTTATAAGTAATCTACCAAAAATTTTTAATGCCATATTAAATAATAGGCTAATCAAGATTGTTGACAAACAATTAAGTGATTGTCAGTTTGGTTTCAGAGAAAATCACAGAACAGCTGATAGCATCTTTTTATTAAAGTCCTTGATTAATAAATATTTACATAAAGAGAAAAAAAAAGATTTATGCCTGCTTCATAGATCTGAAAAAGGCTTTTGATTCAGTATGGAGAACTGCTTTACTTTATAAATTATGTAAAATGGGAGTTGGCAAGTCTTTTATAGAGTTATAAAACAACAATACTTAAATACTAAATCATCTTTAAAATATAAAGATTATGTATCAGAATATTTGAATATTGCTAGAGGGGTTAAACAGGGAGACACTTTATTTAATGTCTTTATAAATGATATTGTAAAAAATTTTGAGGGAAATGATTCAAGTCCCCTTAAGCTTATAAATAGTAAGGTAGGATGCCTTCTTTTTGCGGATGATCTTTTAATCCTGTCAGAATCAAAAGAGGGTCTACAAAACAGTTTAAATAACGTTAAATTATATTGTAACAAATGGCAACTCTCTTTGAATACAAACAAAACTAAATCCATGATTTTTAGTCAGTCAAAACATAAAAGTGAAACATAACATATTTACTATGAGAATAAAGCCATAGAGAGTGTAACAGAATATTCATTTTTGGGAATGTTGATAAAATGGAATGGAAATTTATCACAAAGTACTTTAGAGCTGACAAAAAAAGCAAAAAAGTATTTTTTGCAATAAAATCATATACTAAATCATTGAATAATCTACCTATAAAAGTAGCAAATAATCTTTTTGATTCTTTAGTAAAACCAATTATGACCTATAATTCAGAAGTAACATATTTGGATACATATATTTCTTTTCATCGAGCCAAAAGCAGAGCCTTAACTTCAGGAAAAGAAATTAATCAACTTGATTTTATAGACAAAACCCCCATAGAAAATATGCATCTTAAATTTTGTAAATCTACTCTAGGGATAAGAAAAAATGCATCCAATTTAGGAGCAAGAGTTGAATTAGGAAGATTGCCTATAGAATGTTTTATTAAAACACAAACCCTTTTATATTTAGCTAGACTATATAATAATAATATTAATCCATTGTTAAAGTAAGCTTTTTCTCTAGCACAGTCTCTAGATTTGACAGGAACTTACTCATGGTATACATATGCTAAAAATATTGTTAAAGAGACTAACGTTGACCTTAATATTCTTTCTACTTGTAAGGACATAAAAGATGTAAATAAAATAAAAAACGATATAAAGTTAAAAATGAAAAATAGATATGAAGATTTAATTCAAAATAAATTTCAAAACATCGATGATAAAAGTAAATTTTTTCTCTATAAAAAACTTAAAAAAAGATTACAAACTAGAATATTATCTAAATACATCTAATTTTCAGATAAGGAGATTAATCACTAAATTTAGAATAAGTGATCACTCCCTCTTGATTGAAAAGGGGAGATATTTTAAAATCCCAAGAGAGGAACGTCTTTGCCATCAATGTAAAATACTAGAGGATGAGAAACATTTTTTACTATATTGTGAGTATAATAAAACTCTAAGAAATGACTTTTTTCATCACATATGTACAGAAAATAATAACTTTAATAATTTAAATGAAGAAGAAAAAATTCATTATTTACTAAATCCATCATCGCCTTTACAAACAAATAAGTTAGGATCCTTCTTGAAAAAGTCATTAGAACTGAGGGCAGGGGACTCTTAACAACTTGTTTGTTGTTATAAATTTTAATGCTGTTGATATTTTGTATGTTTAATATGTATGTATATATGTTTATTGTGTTTATTGTATTAATATATGTTGGTCATAAACTGTAAAGTTTATATGACAATAAAATATTTGATTTGATTTGAAAAATTAAATCAACAAAAAAAAAAAAAATAAATTCGAGACAAGTCTTCTAGCTCGAGACATATCGTGTTACATTTGTGTTAAATATTTAATTAACCTTATCATCTGTACCAGGATTAACATTTTACGCACGGTAACTCGTCTTGTCTATGAAAGACTTACCAGTGACGCTCGGATCTTAACAGATATCAAAGTCAAGTAAAGATCGAAGTATACAAGCATTGTGTGATCTGCAATTGTTTGAAAACGACATTTATTGGAAAACATTTAAATAATTCTGAGCTGTAATCTACTAAGCTACTCAGCTACTGAAGTTCTTATATCAATTAAACCATTTGTGGTATTAATGATGATCTTATGATAACAAATTGAAATAGATATTGTGTTTACGATTCGAAATTCATAAATCGATTGAGAGAAAAAAATCCTGGCTACAAACTAAAACTGAGGGAAACACATCAAATATAAGAGGAGAACAACGACACAACAGAAACACTAAAATATTGTAAAATGCAACACACACAGAGACGAACTATAAGATAACAATAGCCATTTTCTCTGAATAATTTATATGTTTGCAAACAGTAAATTTATAAAAAAAATGACGATATAGTTGATATACATGATAACACCAAAGTGGTGACTAACTACAGAAAATAACGAATACGTAAAACAACCTAGATAAGCAGTGCATGTCAGCTGAAAAGATCAACGCACACAAGTGATGTCAAATGTTAGTTCGAAAAAAAATCAAAAATCGGTTAGAATTCAAGACTAGGTTTGTAATACTGATATTACATGCATTAAATAACAATGAAAATTACAATACTTACTAATATAAAAATGTGTTAGTAATTAGAAAATTGATTATTATCTAGCTATGTAGGTAATTCTTCTAAATCAAACTGAAAATCAAATACATAGTGTAAGTTTAGTTGACCCAATCTAAAATCTCATAAATGAACTGGGTGATAAATCATCTTAACCCTCACACACTTATAGAACAGAAAAAAAGTAAGAATTACAACTACAAACGATAAGAAATTTGACAATAACAAATATAATAACCAAACTAAAGACATGAATTTTAGATAGCAATGCAAATTCACACTCAGCAAAACAGTCACAATCGGGAATAGATCACGTTCGGTACTTAAAAAAAGATCAGACGACGTAATGTCAAACCACAATCTAAGACGTGGTATAAACGTCATTAATTAGTTTGGACAGAGACACAACGTATGGATCAACCAATTCGTGATGGTGTCCTTAAAATTTACGGAGTGTCATTTTGAATCTGTCCTCATAACTTTGTTGGAGCAGTTTCTGCATAAGGAACACACTCCTGTATATTAAGTCCTATAGTGTGAACATGCACAAGCATAACGTATCAACTGAGATATGTAAATACCAAACGACGGGGCAGTGGGTATGTTACTTCTAAGAAATGGGAAATTGCTAATTTGGAAGTTGACATCGTACCGTTTGTCATAGATTTTAGTGTGACGTCATTCATCTGTGCCAATATTGAGGAACCTTCCCAAAAACTTTGGATGATCTCAGATATCAAATACAGATTTTATATAACATCATAAAAAATAAAGAAAATGTTGAAACTACACGCCCTTAATTGTCGTAATTGAGAACGTAAAGTAAATGTCAGACATGACATTCGCAGATTCAAGTGGTAAAAAGTCAAATAACAAAAACTCCAATGAAATTCAAGACGAAAAATCTAAATGATCTATTAACAAATGTAGAAAATCCACATTAAACGAATGGGATACAACTGACATGGTACAGACATTTCTTTGAATACAAAAATAGTGAATTCATCCTGGTTTTACAAATGAAAGACCTCCCACTTATTTGGCAGTTGTTTAAAAGGTTTTTATAACATTTGAGTTGAAAAATAAATGTGAAAGTTGACCTTTTTACTTGTTTTGTAAAAAAGAAAGCACAATTCAGTTCACACTAATAAAATCTGTAGGTTATCTTGTTCCATTGAGTTTTCACAATATTCAAAAGTTGCGATTAAACAAATAAATACTTGACTATACCTTTAAAGAAAAGATTATCGCCATTTTGATTCGATATTCTTTATATTTACCAGCCACAAGAAAAGACAGATTTATTTGTTCGGTTGTGAATCGGAACTTAGTGTATAGTAAGGACATTACGTAGCAATGCTTATTTGATAACTGTTATCTATATATGTACATACTGATAGTTGAGTTAATTTAACCTTGTAAAAGGTAAGTGTTTATTTAAAACAATTATTAACAAAACTATCAGGAAATTTAATATTAAATTGATTATTACAATGAGGAATACAATTTCATACACCCAGATTTTATTAACAGGATAATTCTTTTCTTTTTTGATATATCAATATCGACCAATTCTCCACTTCAATGACTTTGTTTACCTTTAAATGCAATATAATCAATGTATCATCGGATAGTATTTTATATGTTTAAAAGTCATTGTTTATATGCGAATTGAAAATATTTTATGACATTATCTTAATGCAGTATATGAATGTTTCAAGTGGTATTTTTAAAATCCTAAATCGATATCTACAGCAATGTGATTTAAAAATATTAGTAGTGTGCATTTCATTTCCGGGTGACAAGGTAGGTTTTCTATTTTAACACATTTCCTATTGTATTATACGCTTGGTCATGAAAAATTGGTTGTAGTTTGTTTTTAAGTTTCTAATCCATATGTGTAAAAAAGAGAGAAAAAATAAAATAAACAAAGGTTAACATGGTCCTTTCCCAGGCTTACAATAAACACAAAATTCTTAAAAAAGAATTTCGAACTATTATATGTTAAGAAACATATTCAAAATAACTACAAAAAATAGAATTTACAATAAATAGTCAAGAAACAAGATTTTATGATACTGTTTGAAAACTCGTTCGGTCTTCAGGCATGTAGTGACCTTTTGCCGCTCATATTTTCAGCAGGTTTGATATTTTATATCGAACTACGAATAACAAACCGGCCTTTTCCTTCACATACATTAGTATGTTAAAACAACAAAAAAACAATGCCATGTAGGTCCGTGTATATCTGCGTCCAATCGTTTTTCGTTTTGAAATATCAAAAACAAAAAACAAAAAACGAAAGTGTTTTCATTTTTCGTTTTTGATTTCTTAAAAACCAAAATGAAAAACAAAAGTGTTTTCGTTTTTCGTTTTTGATTTCACAAAACAAAAAACGAAAAACAAAAGTATTTTCATTTTTCAATTTTGATTCCTCAAAAACTAAAATCGAAAAATGAAAGTGTTTTCGTTTTTCGTTTTTGATTTCACAAAACAAAAAACGAAAAACAAAAGTATTTTCATTTTTCAATTTTGATTTCTCAAAAACAAAAAATGAAAAACGAAAGTGTATTCAATTTATCTTTCCCCCACACTGTTTAATTGTCATTCAAAAAAATGACAATGTTGTCATTTGTCATTCATTTAAAGGTCGTTAAAGTATACATGCACAGCGGTTGTCAGATCAATACTACTTTAATCGAAGATAATGTCGACGGATGCAAAAGTCTTTATCAATCTAAACAATAAGGGTGCGTGATCTTTACTTTTAAGTTTGGAGAGGTTTATCCAAGATGATAATAAAGAAGCGTAACTAGCCTCTTTTACAAATAAAGCAAACTATATATTGTTGGCGAGGGAAGGGCTCAAGGACCCCAGAAGAACTGGAAAAAATGATACAAAATCTTTCAGACCCTTTCTTAATCAAACGCGCAAGTTTTGTTTTATCTATTTTATTATGTTCTGGTCTCGGAGCAAAATATATAGATACAGTGTAAGACTTTTAGTATTTACATGTATGAACAATATCAAAAGACATATGTAGAATGAAGAAAAAAATAATGTAATCCACAAAGTCAAGTGTGTGGCTATTGTTAGTTTAAACATATTTATTAATAGTGGATTGGAAATTTTCTCCCCGGAACGGGGATCGAACCAGGAACTTATGTTTTTGTAGTCCGATGCACTAACCTATGTTACTTTTGTATAATGAGGATCAATGGTCTAGTTCCTCGTTGAAGACCCTCCAGCTTCTTTCAAGATGAAGAACAGGAATAAAAGCCCTGTTCATTAATAATTTGTATTTTTTCTATATATTGTGTGCGATTTTGTCCCGTGTACATTTACTCCACATATCTTTATTTTCTATTTAGGACCTGGACACGGCTCAATGCTAGTTTAGCCCTCCAATGTTAAAGGTCATATGTTTTTTTTTTTTTAAATTATTTGATGTCGTGGGATTGAGATTTTTAGCTTTAATGTAAACCATGTCCGGTTTTTAACTTGTATTTACAGCAAAGATAGCCAGTTTTGTGTTCTGTAATATACTGTAACAGTTTAATTTTACATGTCCGGTAGCATCGTAACTTCTCAAAACATCTTCCGAACAATATCTGGACATCGGTGTCGTGGGCAAGTACAATTGCCAAACCACACATGAACGTTCTTTAGTCTTCGTAGATCTATTCCTACTTGAAGTCTTTTTGAGTCTACGACAAGCAGAACATGATATTTTATACCATTGAATACTGAAGCCATAGTCATGAAGATCGATTACTTGATTGGTGTTCCGTAAACGTAGCCGCAGAACAAAAACGCGAGAGCTACTTTTGAATATTTCTACAATTTTAAGTAGTTTTCCACTCACAAACACAATAATATTTTCAACATTTATTAACATAATTTTTTTTTAACACTTTTTTACTTTTATATTTTTTTAAATATCAATTTGACTTGAATTTGGGATCCCGCTAACATGTTTAAACCCGCCACATTCAAAATGTATGTGCCTGTCCCAAGTCAGGAGCCTGTAATTCAGTGGTTGTCGTTTGTTAATGTGTTATCTTTTTTGTTTTTCGTTCAATTTTTGTGTATAAATTAGGCCGTTAGTTTTCTTGTTTGAATTGTTTTACATTGTCATTTCGGGGCCTTTTATAACTGACTATGCGGTATGGGCTTTGCTCATTGTTGAAGGCCGTACGATGACCTATAGTTGATAATTTCTGTGTTATTTTGGTCTCTTGTGGAGAGTTGTTTCATTGACAATCATACCACATCTTCTTTTTTATATTTATATGAGTATATTAAATAAACATGTATATACCAATAGTAAGCTAAGTCAGTTTATATCTTGTTTTTCGTCTGACTATACAAAAGGCGAGGAGAGCTACTTTGATAGATCAGGTTGACTGATAAGCTGTCTATATAAAGTAATGGGACAATGCACGGCATGAAGACATCACCAAATCACCGTATGCAATACTCAAAAAGACATCCAGAGCTTACCATATAGTCATCAACTACCAACCAACAGGCCGTGAGCTTTGGTTGGCTCTTAACTCAAATCCAAGAGCACAGCAAAATGTCAAAATATTCTATTCAAACTGGGTGACCTGGGAGAAAAACATTGAAATTTTCCAAAGAAATACACACACCCTTCAACTTTTAATAAGGAGATTTGGTATTAATGCAAATGAGTCAACTATCCCATAAAGTTCAAATTTAGTGGATGTAACCAATTATATATAAGCAACCATATAATCTTCAACAATGAGACAAAACATACGGTATTGTCGGCTACAATAGTCCATGAATTGAAAAATATGAAACAGTTCAATTGAGAAAAATAACGGCCTATTTTAAAACAACATGAATTACGAAAAACACATATAAAAGACATCAACAAACGACAACCACTGAACTACATGCTCCTGAGTTGGAGCAGGCACATGCAATATATTGTGGCGTTTAACATGCTTGTTAGCAGCTGGGACAGTTTTGTTACAGCACAGCATAAGAACAAACTATACAAATCAGTGGAAAGGGCTTAACGCATGAGATCGATACAAAACAGAAGAAAAAAGGTCTAACAAAAACACATACCGAATGTGGCAGGGTATTTTTACCTCGTTTTCAAACAATCAAAGTACTGAAGTACTGAACATCGAATGACTACAAGTTCTTTTGGATTGTCACAAGCACTTGTCTCAGAAAAAAAATCACATCTCTATACCTGAAAGTGAAGTTAATGTACAGATATAATTTTTTTGAAACTCAGTACACATATTCTATATCATATGATCTTTTTAATTTTAATGCCAAATATAGAGTTCTGACCCTCAATTCAACGGTCCACTAGACATGAAAATGATAGTGCGAGTGGGGCATTTATGTACTATGGACACATTCTTATTCAAATCCTTTATTAAAGAAGTCAGTAAATTTACTTCAGATAATACTACATTTGTAAATTAGACGAACTAATCTAATTAAAAGGTATATCTCTGATTTCGTTATACTTATGTGTATGAGAAAATTAATATATATATATATTGATATTAATAAGATTGTTGAACGAACGCGTTCAATCTTAGGATTTTATTCTTGTCAATTTTTCCGAGCAGAGCGAGTCGAAAACAATTAAAGAGACGTCTTTCAAGCCAAAGTTAATATGTTTGCTATACACATATATGTTTTATTAAACTTGGTAATCAATTATTAATCAAAAATACAGTCCTAGATAATAAAAAATCATGAAATATTTGGTCTAGTAATCAAAAAATCATACAAAAAAACAGTAGTTGTCGTTTGTTGATGTCGTTCTCGCTTCTCGTTTTTTAGCTCACCTGGCCCGAAGGGTCAAGTGAGCTTTTCTCATATCTTGGCGTCCGTCGTCCGTCGTCGTAACTTTTACAAAAATCTTCTCCCCTGAAACTACTGAGCCAAATTCAACCAAACTTGGCCGACATAATCATTGGGGTATCTAGTATACAAAATGTGTCCGGTGACCTGGCCAACTAACCAAGATGGTCGCCATGGCTAAAAATAGAACATAGGAGTAAAATGTAGATTTTGGCTTATATCTCAGAAACGAAAGCATTAAGAGCAAATCTGACATGGGGTAAAATTGTTTATTAGGTCATTATCCTTTATAGTCAATTTTTAACAATTTTCATAAATTTGTACATTTTTACAAATTTTTTTCCACTGAAACTACTAGGCTAAGTTCATTATAGATAGAGATAATTGTAAGCATCAAAAATGTTTAGTAAAGTTAGATCTACGAACACATCACCATCACCAAAACACATAGACCAAGGTGAGCGGCACAGGCTCTTTAGAGTCTCTAGTTATATATATAGTTTAGACCTTTGGTTTTCACGTTTGAATGGTTTTACACTAGTCATTTTGGGGGATTCTTATAACTTGCTATTCGGTGTGAGCCAAGGATTTGTGTTGAAGAGGGTATTTAACCTATAATAGTTTCCTTCTACACACTGTGACTTGGATGGAGAGTTGTCTCATTGGCACTCATACCACATCTTCTTATATCTATGTATTATTTCGATATGTTTAATTGGGGTCTGAAGCTGGTATGTCAGTTACTGCTAGTAGTTCTTTGTTAATTTATGAATCATATTCATTTTGTGTAGTTTCTTTTGTTTACTATTTTGTCATCGGACTCGGATTTCTTTTAAACTGAGTTTTTTTTGTACATATTGTTATGTGTTTGTTTATTCTACATGAGCTAGATATAGTTGTATAGCGGGAGGGTTGAGATCTCACAAAGCATGTTTAGCCCCGCCGTATTTTTGCGCCTGTCCCAAGACAGGAGACTCTGATCTTTGTTAGTTTTTTTATGTTTTTTTTTTTATCTAAGTTAAGTGTGACGTCCATTTTCACATAACTAGTATATATTTTTATTTAGAGACGAGCTGAAGCCCGCCTCTGGTTGCGGGATTTTCTCGTTGTGTTGAAGACTCATTGGTGGCCTTCGGCTGTGCTCTTTGGTTATGCTGTTGTTTCTTTGACACGTTTTTTATTTCCATTCTCAATTTTAATGATTGATTGATTGATTGATCATTTTTCTACAAGCAAAAGTCATGATCATTTGAGAATCCTTTATTTGTATTGTAGTGTTAATTTCACCAATGAAGCTCTACATTAATTTTTGTCTTAATATTAAATTTCTTTGTAAACTCTAAAATTACCGTCTGATTATAATAAGACATGCAAGAATAAAAAAAATTATTTGGCCTTCAATGTCTCAACCTTTTTTAATGTGAGTAACTTCATTGTTCAGTTAGATTTCGATTTTGATATTGTTTTTGCAAGTTTCCATAATAGATTTCCGGTAATTGTTCTGCATAAAACCCTATGGGAAAGCACATTGACTTAATTTTCCAAACGTTTATTAGAACCAAATGATTTGGCTAGGTGTTGCAACCTGTAATGTAAAGAAGTTACAGCCGATTGCATTGAGTGTGTAGGCAAAGGTAGCATATCCTTGGTTAGCTTGCTTGTATTATTAGGTTAGGTAAGCTACCCTCCTTTAAGAGTAGACTAGTTCGACAGATAACCAATCAATCTGTCTGTAGGACTTGGCTCCTTCTACAGGATGGTGGTATACCTTACCTAGTTACTTCATAGTTCAGCTAACAAACAAGCGATCCAAAGATATTACCTTTGTCTACACACTCAATGTAATCGGCTGTAATGAAAATGCGGAGTTTGTGAGACCAGGCTCAAGCAGCCAGTCGGTAGCAGCCAGTTTTCAAATATATAAAACACAAATATTGCATAAGACTCAAACGTACTTCAAATGTTTTTATTAATATATAACCACTATATCATCAGTTTTTAATATATAATTAAGCAGTCAAATACACTATTCAATGAATTTTAAAATTTCATTTCTGGTTCATTTAAGAATTAAATGCTTTTTTTGTTACTTCATTGAGGTGTAAAGCGTTGACCGAAATACATGTTGTATGGTGTTCTGAAAATGTGCGCACGGTCAACGCTTTTACAACCCTATGAAGTTACAAAAAGAAGCATTCAATATTTATAATTACATTTTTTAGCTAGGATCATGAAAACTCGATTTTTATCAAGTTTTTATTAAATTCACCTTTGCACTTTATTGTGGGACCTCGTGTCATCATGAATGATGAATTTCATTGTGTAATGCAATTGCGTAAGGAATAACATGAGATGTGCAGTTAGCCAATCAGAATAACGAATTATAATGAAACATACATCTTATGTAATTATAAGTTATATAAAGGCAAAATCAATCGCTTTCGATATATTACACAGCATACTGCCCGCTTTACATTTTAAATAGTCAACACTTTGAGTGTTTATAGAATCGTAAATAATTATGATTTTTTTTAATGATGACAAAATTGCACTATTGGATGAAATAGCTTTCCTTATTATCGGCATCCTGTCAAATAGTTCATAAAAAGTAATAATAATTCTGCACTAAAAGAAAAGAAAGTTGCATTCGTGCTTTAACTTTTTTTTTGCCACACAAAACTGTTTTTACAAAACATTCTACCTCTGAACTAGTGGATTTCGCTTAAATATGACTGGACAAAAGGTTTATTTTTTTGTATTCAAAGTATAGTGGGCAAGTAAATTATTTATTAGCTTAAAAAAGATTGATCCGTGCTATAAATTAACTTGTAATTTTGATCAAGTAGGCCCTAGATCTCTAGCTTACGTTCTCGCCTAGTGCAGATAAAAGTATTGCCGCAGAATTTTTTTATTAACTGTCCGGTAAGGGTTGGGTAGGGTATACGACCTCAACTTTAGACCTACTTTAGAAAAAAAACTAAGCAGAACAACACCCTGGATTTTTCTACTGTAGACCCCAGCTACCCAGCTTCCCCTTGCACCTAGTGAGGACAATTCTTATTACATTTTCGGTAAGGGTGGGGCGTTCGATCCCAACTTTGGACCTATCTTTGAAAAAATATAAGCTAAACAGCAACCTTGATTTTTTTTCTCCAGCAGACATCAGCTACCCAGCTCCCCTTTACACATTGTGCGGACAGAAGTATTTCCGTAGACATTTGTTTATTTACTTTTATGTAAAGATAGGGTAGGTTGGGTAACTGAGGTCCACTTGAAAAAAAATTACAGGGACTCCAATGTGGTGTGGTCTATGCAGAACAATTACCGGAAATCTATAGTAGTTTGCAAAATAATAGTCTTTTTTTATAATGTGATATGTAAAAAGTTGGCAAATAATGAAAGCACGCTTCTCAATTAATAGACATAGAAATAAAGAAAAACCGTATAACCAATAACAATCTCCCAGAGACAAACTAACGTTCATTAAGGCAACTAGTATGATGGTCTGGATTCGGGGTTCTTAATTTCTGTATTCTTTGATATTTTAGGCCATATTTCTCTATTCTTTATACTTTTTGACAATTGTTCTCTTATCATTACATTTTAACACCATTCTTCTAGCTATTTTATTTATTTCTTAGTCCATTGTCTCTATTATTTATATTTTTTGTCCACCATTCTCAATTCCATAATCCCCCATCAACGGCCTCTAGTTAATGTCACCTTATAGACTCACAAATCAAAATTAACACCTTATAGGCTCTAATGGCAAACCAATTGAAGGCTTTAATATCCCAGTTTGATTGTGAAATTGCGGAAATTTTTAAAATTTGATCAAGCAAAATACATTATCGTCCTCGTCCTCGTAGTTCGTAAAATACTGGCAGATGGACCTTGGTCATCAATTCTAATAATCTTTGATCGACCTTTCTAAACTTAAAAGTAATAAAGTTCACGCACCCATATTGTTCCGATTGCTAAAGACTTTTGCATCCGTCGACATTATCTTCGATTAAAGTAGTATTGATCTGATAACCGCTGTACATGTATACTTTAACGACCTTTAAATGAATGAAAAATGACAACATTGTCATTTTTTGAATGACAATTAAACAGTGTGGGGAAAGATAAATTGAATACACTTTCGTTTTTCGTTTTTTGTTTTTGTGAAATCAAAAATGAAAAATGTAAACACTTTCATTTTTCGATTTTAGTTTTTGAGAATCAAAAATGAAAAATGAAAATACTTTTGTTTTTCGATTTTAGTTTTGTGAAATCAAAAACGAAAAACGAAAACACTTTTGTTTTTCATTTTGGTTTTTAAGAAATCAAAAACAAAAAATAAAAACACTTTCGTTTTTTGTTTTTTGTTGATGATATTTCAAAACGAAAAACGAATGGACGCAGATATACACGGACCCATGTATGTCCACATATTCCGATTAAAATCTTCTAGCTCGAGAAATATCGTGTTACATTTGTGCTAAATATTTAAAGAAACTCATCACCTATACCAGCATGAACATTTTACGCGCAGTAACGCGTTTTGTCTAAGAAAGACTTATTAGTGACTCTATAATCATAAAAGATATAGTCGATTAAAGTATGAAGTATAAGAGCATTGTGTGATTTGCAGTTGTATGAAAACGACATTTTTTGGAAAACATTAAAATATTCCGAGCTTCAAGCTTCTAAGCTTCTCAAATTCTTAGGCACTTGGCCACGATCAAACTAAGATCTGTGAAAAAGTGCTAATTTTGTCGATCGTAGTGCGATTTTGTGCAGATCGCAGTATGGTCGTAGTGCGGTCGTGCTGATGTCTTCGTTGTAAGATCACAAAGGTCGCTGTGCCATCGTAGCGACAGCGTAATGAAAGCGCGATTCTAGTCGGGGAAACTGCGCTACGATCTCACAGCGATCACGACCCAACCACGCTTCCACTACGTCTATACCACGTTTGTACCACGCCATAGTATGATTTTAGTACACCGATGCCGTCCTCATCACGCTCTTCTTACGACCTGATTACGTTCATGCTACTACCATCATGCTCATTGGCATTGTCATATAAAATATATAAAAGCTCTCTAGGTTTTGTTTGTCTGTATGTTATTTGGACCTCTTGTCCTTTTTCTCAACAGCTCAACCATGCTTGACTGTGTCATTCCTACTATCGTTCACTAAACATCTCATTAGACCGGCAAAAGGTTCTTATAAAGGTTTGATTGCTCGGTATGACATATCTCTACTGGATCATGATTCCTCACTCTCAGATCTGCCTCTGCCTCGACCTCTACCACCACGCCCATGAGATCTGGTAGATTTTGTTTGCATGACTTTGTTGTTTCCGGGAAACTCTTTGTATCAATGAGAAATAGAAAGAATGGAACAGTAGTCATATGAAACACGATTTTGACGTTATTTCTGCGTAGTAAGATCGTGATAAGAACGTGGTATGATTGTAGTATGGTCGTGGTAAACGCGTGCTATGGTCGCAATAAAACCGTGGTATATCGTATTGCAATCGGATAAATAGTGGTATGGTCGTAGTGAGGCGGTAATGAGCGTATAAAGTTCGTGATACTCGTAGAATAAGCGTGGTTAGAAAGTGATATAATTGTAAATTGTAGCGGGATCGTCGTAGAAGCGTAACGAGGATGCAGTAGCAACGTGACAGAAACTAACATCTACATTTACATACCGCTCATGCTGCGACCTCACCATGATCTGAATTAATTCTAAATCGCGGTGAGCGTGGTGCGATCGTGGTCTAGTGTGATTGGTGCTTTATCGGAAACAATTTTAGAAAAGAAATGGTGGTTACGATTTAAGCAATTAAATAATTTACTAAAAATACCAAAATCCCAAGTTAATAAAATCAATAAAATCTGACGGCATTAAACTAGAGTTTACTAAAAAGAATTATAAACAACACCATTTAAAGTAATAGCCTAATGTACACAATCGTAACCAGTATTTACATGACGTTTGCTGTTCCGAAGGTTGTCGAAGGACTCTGATGTAATCTGATTCAGATATGCCATTGTTTTTTAAAACCGACTGTCGTTTACCTATAAACTATACCTGATTACTTCAAAAATAAAGCTACACCTGTTATTTCTTATACTTATACCAAGTCTATTGCATCCAAAATTTTCCAACCACAAGAGAGTTTTAGAGGCTTTTAACCTCAAAGATAGAAATCCAAGATTGTGGATGCTTTATCCTCTTTGCATGACAAATATGTCGTTGTTCCAGCAGATAAAGCCTCCAAAAATATTGTCTTCTTTTTAAAAAAACATTATTTGCAATGTCTCACAACAGAGCTTGGAATAAATAAAACTACTGGTAACCCTACATATTCTTTAACTTCATTTACCAAGGACGAAATTTTACAAAATCATAGATTTGTCCTTCTTTCTTTTGGTATCAACATATAAGAAAACGAAGAAAACTTACTTTCATTATACTGGATACCTAAATTACACAAAACTCCATATAAAGAACATTAATCGCTGGGTCTTCAAAACGTTCGACTAAACATATTTCTAAAGTACTGACTACTATTTTTTCTACAGTTAAAAATGGGCTTCAAAAATATTGTGATGAGATATATTCTACCAGTGGTGTTAACCAGATGTGGATTCTCAAAAATTCGAAAGATCTACTGCTTAATCTTCGATCACAATCTTTGCAATTTTGCAGCAACATAAAACTTTTGATTTTTCTACGCTATATACTACTATTCCCCATGCTCAGTTGAAAGATCGACTTCAGCATCTCATAAAACAGAGCTTTTTCTATAAAAATGGGAATCGTAGATACAAATTTCTTGTTTGGGGTTACGCTAATTCATATTTTGTGAAGAATCACTGAATCTTCCAGAAAGTATACTGAAGAGGATATTATCAAAATGCTGGACTTTTTGATCTACAATATATTTGTTGAGTTTGGAGGATTTATATTTCAACAGACAGTCGGTATTCCAATGGGTACTAATAGTGCACCCCTGCTGGCCAATTTGTTTTTGTACTCGTATGCAGCAGAATTCATTCAGAACCTTTTAAAAGACAAAAAGAAAAGGCACCTTGCGAAGGTCTTTGATTTTACTTTCCGATATATTGATAATGTTCTATCATTGAATAACCCATATTTCAGCCAATACTTACATCTCATATATACCAGTGAACTTGAAATTAAGGATGCTACTGATACTAGAAGGACTGCTTCAACCCTTGATCTTTTCCTCAATATTTGACGCAGATGGACGACTACACACGAAAATATATGATAAACGGGACGATTTCAACTTCCCAAATATCAATTTCCCATTTCTCAGCAGTAACATACCCTCTGCCCCTTCGTATGGTGTTTACATATCACAATTGATACGTTATTCTCGTGCTTGTTCACACTATACGGACTTCATATACAGGAGTGGGCTCCTTACACAGAAACTGCCCCAACAAAGTTATGAGGAGTACAGATTAAAATTGACACTCCATAAATTTTATGGACACCATCACCATCTGGTTGATCCATACGATGTGTCTTTGACCAAACTAGCTAAGGACATTTACTACATGGTAGATTGTGGTTTGAACTACCAAACGTGACTTATTCCCGATTGTGACTGTTTTGCTGAGTGTGAATTTGCATTACCATAAGACGTGTTTCGGTACTTATCTATCCCAAATTCATGTATTTAGTATAAATGTTTAGTGTTTAATGTTATATTTGTAATTCTCATCGGATTTTGTCAAATGTGTTGACGTCTTTTCTATTATATTCGTGTGTTATGGTAAAGAAAATTAATCACCGCCTTCATTTATTAGATTTGATTTTGTTCAACGTAATCTGTACGATGTTTCACGTTTGAAGTTTCAAAACAAACCGTACATAACTATATAATACAGTTAATTGCTACCTTAGTTTGCTATTAATAAGTATTAAAATGTGCATTATAACTAAATGTAATATCAGTATTTAGTTCAAATATAATCTTAAATCAATCCTAATTCTATATTATTCATTCAAATGTGACGTCATTTTTCATTGTTTGAGGATCTGTTTTACAAATTCAAATGTGACGTCATTTTGTTTGTCATGTTTTACAATTTCTAATATGAAGTCACTTGGCGTTGAGGTTTAAACTTATCAAGATGTTTTGCATTTTTTCGGGTTATGTAATGTATTTCGGTTGTTTCGTAATTAGCTAATACTTCAGTTTTATCCTATACATCTTTTGTATAGTCATTTTATAAAATTTACTGTTTGCAAAAGTATCAATTATTCTAAATAATAGGGATGTTCTGGTACCTAACAGAAAACTCTGGCCGTTTGTGGCACAACTTTTTTTAACTTTTGGTCCTCGATGCTGTTCAACTTTGTACTTGTTTCGGCTTTCAAACTTTTGTATCTTGGCGTCACTAGTAAGTCTTGTGTGGACAAAATGCACTTCTGGCGTATGAAAAAAATTGAAACTTGTTGTTTTTTGTTAACTATTATTCGTGTGTTTCTTTGTAAATTGTATTTTTATTCATTTATATTGTAGTCAAGTAATGTTGTGTTGTCATTTTAATGTTGTATTTCAAATGGCCATTAAAGAGGGAGGTTTGGCATCCCACAAAACCAGGTTCAACCCACCATTTATTCCTTTAAAAATGCCCTGTACCAAGTCAGTAATATGGCCATTGTTATATTATAGTTCGTTTCTCTGTGTGTTACATTTTAACGTTTTTTTTCGTTGTGTCGTTTGTTTTCTCTTATTTTTGAGTGTGAATTCCCATTTCTATAATACGTGTCACGGTACTTATCTATCCCAAATTCATATATTTGGTTTTGACGTTATTTTTGTTATTCTCATAGGATTTTGTTTAATGCTTAGTCCGTTTCTGTGTGTGTGTGTGTGTGTGTGTTACATTTTAATGTTGTGTCGTTGTTCTCCTCTTATATATAATGCGTTTCCCTCAGTTTTAGTTTGTTACCCCGATTTTATTTTGTCCATGGATTTATAAGTTTTAAACAGCGGTATACTACTGTTGAACTGTTGCCTTTATTAATTGCAAATAGTAATTCTGTTGCAAAACGTTTCATATATAAAATCGGAAATGCGTCGATGAGACAACAACATGACCAATACATTTCGGACTTTGAAAGCGACAAAACAACTGATGTACCTGAAGAGTTTGGTTATGTCAGTATGATTATATTAGGTGAATACAATTATATTTTCCTACATTTTGTATCTTTTAAAATTTGATTTACCAATTATTGAAATGTTTGAAATATTGATTATTTTATCGTGTGTAACTATTTTCACTTGTAGCCAAATCTCATATGCTTAATTAAAATAAAAATTAGATGGCACTTCCTTAATAACGGAAATAAATTAGAAATCATTTTTATTACATATCACAAGGTAACATTGTAAACACGCACTAAGACATATCAATGGTGGTCACAAACAAAAGAAAAGAGAACAAAAAGTCTTAGATTATTGTTTAAAACACTTTAAACTACTTCGTTACCTATTGAGACACACTGCCGTGCATTACGTCAGAAGGTTCTTAAACAAGAGGTTAACATTTGTTTTTCTTATACATTGTTATAGTAACCCTCTTATTTATATGGATTATCAGCGAAAGGTGACGTCTGAAATGGCAGAGATATTCATGCTCTTCTTCGTGTCATCGATACGAGTTTTACTGGGTTACTATTGAAACAACTGCAGTACTTATTTCCGTCACAGGTGTATACTCTGTATTCATACTCGGTTACAAGACAACACATTATATCTTATGTTACCTTTATAGCCAAAATAATGCGCAACAATTTATCTTAATGTGAGAAAATGATACGAACATGTACTTGATTATCTAAAGAACCTTTAAATATTATCGGTTCTTTATAGAGAATGGTGATTTATTCTTGGTTTACCAAATAAAAAGACCTCTCACTTGTATGACAGTCAATTCAAAGGTTGTTGTTATATTCGAGTCGGAAAATAAATCAAAAAGTTGATCTTTCCACTTGTTTTAAAGAAAGGGGGAACACTTTAAATTTACAACAATAAAGATCAAATGTTATCTTGTTATCTTGTTTCATTGATTTTACAGTATGTAAAAGTAACGATAGACACAATAAATTCTTCTTTTGTAAATATACTTTTAGAAAATGTTTATCGACAATCAATTCTTGACTATAGTTTGTCAAAGTAATATTTTAAATGTCTGATTTGAATCGTTACTACAAAACATTACAGAAGATAAAATCAATGTCATTGTTTTTTTGAAGAATGAAATTCTGATCTAATTCAATGCTATTGCAATCGGTTTATTAGAAAGGTACAAATAACGGCCAATTAGTTCACAACAAATGTCGCGTACGGTGAAACTGTTTACAACTGTTTTAAGTAATGGACCTGTTTTGCATTTCACTTTTCATGTTTTTGTTTATATCGCTACACAGGTTTTTAATACGAGTTTGTTCAGAACAGAAACTACATGACTGTAGAAGTAATTATAATGCACATTGCGTAGAATAGTATGTAAATGTTTCTGTCAGCCTAAGTAGCAGTAATCATCAGCTATGATCTCTTTGTTTTGGAGGGGTTGGTGTTTTTTTTTTATATTAATTTGGATTTTTTTGAATATAGATATCTGGAAAAAAGTATTTGTTATCAAAGGCAGGTACCAAAGAAGTCAGTTCCCATTGAAAGGTATATTTAAATTTATAAAGGTACGGCGAAAGTATTTTTGATGTGTTCCCTCGGTTTTGGTTTGTAACTTAGATTTTTTTTTCTCTTAATTATTTATCACTTTTAAACAGCGGTATACTACTGTTGACTTTATTTATTCATTGGATACTAATTTCATGATTTTCATGAATAGCTTTATCCACGAATTGAAGTGTCCAACAAATTATAACAATTTTTGTCCAAATCAAGACATGAAAAACCGGTCTTCTTTACCTTAAGTTTGATAACATGGATGCGGGTATATACTCTAGTGTATACATCCATTATCAGAAAACGCATTTTGAATTAAATATACGACTCTAGACAGGATTTTAACCATAAATTTGTGAAAAAATCTAAACTGTACAACGTTTTTTTACATTCTAATTCTCACAAAAATAATTTAGTTTTGATCGATAATAGTCACACTGCTGGTGATAATTCGCGACAAAATATTGTTAATTTTATCTCCTTATAATTCCCAAATTAAATATAAATAGTTTCATATTGAGCTTGCTTTTTTCATTTTATAAGAATTATTATCACAAGTAAAGGAACATTTGTAGCATTTTTTATATGTAACCGTTTCCTTAAAATGACTTATTTATGATCGTTTATCTATTGATCTATCAATTTACATGCTTCGTCATGTACCGTGATTTAAACTGCATGTTAAAATTGATTTTTCAACAATCAGAAAGTAGGAGAGATTAGTTTACGCAGACACTGTCATGCTAACGCAGGTTTGAAGATTATTGAATATTTACCGGTCAAAAGAAGAGATGGTTTAATTTGTCAATTATCATAACTTTGTTCTTAGTAAGGACTTTTATAGTAATGCAAATTGTTATATCATACGTAAATATGCATACTCGAAGTAGAGACAATTAAATCGTGAAAATAGGTAAGTTTATACTTAATAGAATTATGAATAAAACTATCAGAAACCTACATACCAAATTGATTACAAAAAGTACTTCAATGACTAATATAATTTCTTATGTCAGAATAATCTTTACAAGATAATTTGTTTTTAAATCAATCATTTCTGCACTTCAGTAACTTTCTTTGCTTTACAATGCAATTTATTAACATATTATCGAATAAAATTTTAATGTTTAAAAACTCATTGTTATAGTATTTTAAATGATATATTATTAGATTTCTAGTTGCAAAGATATTCATGTTTTAATTGGTCTTTTTAAATATTTATAGATCGATATAACAAGTGTCATTATTTTAAAGAAGTTTACACATTAGTAGTGTGTATTTCCTTCCAGGGTGATCACGTAAGTTTGCATTGTAAAACTTGTTTGATGTGGTGCTAGTACACCCTTTGATGTCAGAGTGAATATTTAATTGTTATTTTTTAGTTTTATATATAATTAGTATGTGTAAGAAAAAGACTAGAAAAGGGAAAGTAAAAGTTGTTAGTGAACATGCGGTCAATCCAGGCTTATGATTAAAGGACATTCTTAAGTTTGTTTGTCACATTACTATTAGTTATTAATTCTTGATACAGTGCTAATTTAAAAGTAAACATATTTACCTTTTGCCGCTTCATACTTTTTTGATAATATCATTTGATAAAGTTGAAAAAAAACACACAGTGTCTCTTGCCAAATTAAACAGTTTATGTCTTTTTTCAATTTGAATGTACACTATCTATATTATTTACTAACTTGAAAATTGATTACTATGCGGTATGTTCATTTATTAAAATTTGTGTTTTACAACGATAAGATTTCATTACAATTATGACGGTATCTTCAACTAAACTGCAAATACTGGACAAATCTGTTCTCTCCCTGGAAATCTATTTATAACCGTAAAGCAAATTCGCAAACATGTGTAGATTTTCATAGTAATGTAAGATAATCCTTTTTCATAAATGCTCGCGCAAGTCCGTTTTATAATATGTATATTGCTGTGTGTTTGTTTATTCTACATTTGCTAGGTACTGGAGTAGGGTTGGGTCTCACTAAACGCATTTAACCCCGCCTCATGTTTACACCTGACCCAAGTCTGAAGAGCCTTTTCCTGTGGCTAGTCTTGTATGTCTTTTTTTTAATTTGATTTCATTTATATGTTTCGGAGTTTAGTGTGACGGTCATTTTCACTGAACTAGTACAATGTTTTTTTTTTAAAGGGCCAACCGAAGCGGGTGATTGTCCCGATGTCTTGCTGACCCATTGGTGTCCTTCTGCTCTTTAGTCGAGTTTGTCGTCTCGTTGACACATTCCTCATAAACCATTATATAACAGTATGAAAAATGTATTATATCACGAGTTTTCTCCGGTTAAGTCACACTTTTCTTTAACGAGAAAGCAGTTTAAAAGTTTCTATCTTTTGTCTGACAATATCTTTTTGTTTTTAAAAAGACAAGACAAATATTATTACCCTAATCCATCAATGGACAAAGTAGCTGTACTTCTATAGAATAAAAACATTCAGTTTTAAGATTGTATAAGAGATATCATATATTATTAAGAAAAAGGAACAAAACTGCACAGCATGTTAACTGAAAACATACTTGCATTTATACGATTTACATTGAATTATTGATATTTCTAACGGTTTTTTCAGATACCTTTACTACATGTGACTTGCTTAACAAAGATTTTCAAGAAGATTGCATTTTCAATTTTGTTAACGTTTTTTTCAATTTTTTGTAGTATAGATTAATAAAACTTTACCTTTTTGTGACGAGAGTTACGGTAGTTGGCATTTTAATAAAGTAACAAAATAGTCTTACAAAATTCGGTTTGTAATACATTCAAACACATTTAATTAAAACTTGACATCGTTTAAAAACATACTTTCAGTCTATATAATGTACAGGACTGATCATTCATTAAAACCTTGTTGACAATATTTCTATGGATAGAAAAACGTAAAATCAAAAAAGTACTTTAAAGAAATTTCAAACGGAAAGTCCTTAATCAAATGACAATAATAAAAGGCCAAACACATCAAACGAATGTATAATAAATCTAATTAAAAAATAAGAGGTAATGAAACAAATTTTAAAAGACAGTGAGTTACACTTTCTTTACTATTAAAAACGAACTGTTTAGTTTAAATATGCACTTTTTACTCTTTGCTCGTTATCGGATATATTTATTTGTGGAGGCCAAACAACTTTACAAATCTAATAATATAACTAACATGACTAAGGAAGTCTAATGACGGATATAGGGTATCAACGTAAACATTTTAAATTAGTTGATTTCCTTGCCAAGGATTTCCATTAACTTTGATACTAAATCTTTGAAAGAATAAATGTTAACACATTATATGATTTATATTTAAACGAATATAGGTTGTAAAAACATCGGGATTATTTTATGATCTCCGAGAAAATATCATTCCTTGGTAATTTTAAAGAAATGGACTATAATGCAGAGCCACAAATAAACAAAAAATTCAACAACAACATAAAACAATCATAAGCGTTATGTTTTAGATCGACTCGAATCTATCTTAATGTAGATAACGAACCCCACCCTCCCATAGAAAACTCCAATGAAATATAATTAATTACATAACGAATCCTTTCTATCACTCTGGGATTACCCGTAATTTTGTTCATCGTTTCTTCTTTCTCAAAAATGAACTAATTGTGGAGAAACCTTATCCAATAATCTTACAAAACTTTCAAAAACAAAGCTATATACTTTCTTATTTTTTCCTGAATCTGAAAAAATGGTTCCGATACTGTCACACGTGTAGCTAACGACCATCATCGGGCGTCCTCATAAACATCACGTAAATCTGTCATTAATTTTTGTTTCGTCATTTTTGTTTTGCATTATTTAGATGAAGTGTTATTTTGGATGAAAGTTTATATTGTTATATTCTGGGAGAAGACTCTATACGTTTGTTTTACTTTGATCTGATATTTGTCTAAGTTCTAGCTCTTTTTCCAATGAAATCATGTGAGAATCAAGCAGATAAGGTCAAATAAAACATCTACATGATATACAAAGATTCTTAATTATGCATACAAAATAAAACACAGAGATTGACAGCATTCCCCTAAATATTATTCCAAATAAAATAATTACAGATATGTTTTTTCTAAATATAGATTTTTTGCATATCTTGTGCCGTTTATTTCAGATAATCACCTAACTCACTGGGTGTCATTCACTTAATCGAGAAAATTGAACGTGAAAGAATACTTAACGGTGGATCGTGAATGTAATAAAATGTAAATTCTACCTCAAAATATGTGAAAAAATCGCTTAATTTTCGAAACTCGGAACGAATCTGAAAAAAAACCCCAAAATGTCTGTCAAAATGATTCAACTTTCAAAACAACACTGTGCAATAAGACAAAGAAAATATGCAGTACTTTATGAGAAACACAAAAAACGTTATACATATGGGATTCATTAAATAACACGCTTTTTGTATCTTTAATGGTTAAATAATTCTAATATATCATGATATATTTCAAACTTAATTTTCGGTGTGTCCGTTAGACTAGTAAAATAAAAGTATGCTCTTCCCTCGAAACAGTTTCTTTTGTTTATAAACCTTGGGTTGTGTTGATTTTCATCAAACTTGATCGTGAAAGATCAGGCAATGCATTATTTTGATCGTGAAAGACAATGTGTGACCAGACTTAATATTTAGAATTGATATACTTGCAACTTATGGAAACGTGTAACTATTTTAATAAGAACGACAAAATTGAGAATGGCATATTCAAGCTTATAATAGTTTTTCTTCTAAACTAAACTAAAAAGGCTCAAAGATAACGTTATTTCCAATTAATTGTTTGGTGTTTTCACAATAGTTTAACGTCATTGTACCAAACTTGGTGGGGACAATTTCATTCAATGTATACTTCGACCGGGATGCCCAGTTTGAACTCTTGTTTAACCAATTGAGCTCAATTTTCAATCGTTACAACTTTTACTGAATCTGCACTGGTATGTCTAGCAATATTATACCTTTTTCAGTTCGTGTGTGAAAAATTTAGCTATGAGAATCGCTGTAGTATAAATCAGACAGGCCTATCTAATTTCCGCCACTATAACAGACTAAAGCATACAAGAACACAAATGCTGAAATGTATAGTCTGATCTACTTATGAAAGTATATATTTTTATCATTTGTATACCTAAGGGTCATACTAGAAGGAGCAATACGCTTAAGATTATCAATGATTAATAGAAATAGGCCATGGTTAGATGAACCATACCATACAGATCGATACAAATTTCCCGTGCACCAAATATAGTGCTTCTGATGCTTTTTGTACCTTAGAAACTGGCAAATCAAAAGTTATGTTTGTTGATAATTGTTTGATTTTAGGTTTCCGAAGAAATGAAACTTTAGTGGTAGTCGTTATAGCGTCCAACTTTATTCGCAGTAATTTGTAAACAAACTGCCGTCGGAATTCTTCTGCTTCTGACTACAACTTTCCACTTTCTCAATTGTAACTTTTTAGTGAATTGACGGATAGGTCGACATTTTTTTTATTGATTAAATCAGATATCGATGCCACTGCAATTGTAACGTATGATAATTCGGAAGCAGGTTGACCGATTGGTTTTGATATTTTCACAATTTGGCGGACGGACAAACCTCTTTCAAAACAATTCTTCTAACATGTAAACTAAATCTTGGAAAAATCTATACTAATTTGGTGTGTAAATGTAATACTTCTTTATTGATCTTACAGTATATGAACAAAATGATGAGAAACACCGTTGCTCAAAGTATCTGCCTATTACTTTTATGGTCTCTTGTTAAAGGTAAGAAAGAATAATGATAAACTTATACTTTTATAGCTTTCTTCATGATAAAACATGATTCAGGAATTGACGACTTTTAATGACTTTCATATCAATTCGGTACCGAAATCAAGAGTTTAGTTTTGTAATAGATTTACAAACACTTTTAACAGCTAGGCCTACATATATTTAGGAACATCAAACTATGTTGCTTTTTTCGTCAATTAAGTGCCAGTCTTTGTAAGAATCAGGCAATTTACGTAAAAATTAAAACATGATTAGAAAAAAAAACCACCTAGCTAATCATGCTATTTAATACTAACCATCATCCTGAGTGAAACAGTATTAGTCTTTCATTTGTGTGTGTCTGGTAATATCAAATAACTTGGTTAGAAAATTTGTTAGAATGATAGCAAATTACAGAGTTATCTCCCCTTATTTGTTAATTTCTAGTGCATTTCAACCAAATTGTATCTTCTATTACCAGAACAGAAAATGGAAATGAATGTTATTTTTGTGCATAACTACATATTATGAACTGAAATCAATGTCAAATTGGGAGGGTTTTTTCAGTCATGTTTTCACCACTGCCTGATTCTTAGGCAGACTGGCACTTAAACATCTCACTAAGAAAAGATATAATTCAGCAAATATGGCGAATTCATAAATACAGTTTTTTATTTATATTTTAAAGTTAGAACGCTATAAATGTTTTTTATGTTATCTTATTTATATTGATATTCATGATTTTTTTGTTATTTTCAGGAACTGAATTAAACCATTTTTCTATAACGGATATAGAATGTATCGATGGAAACTTTACTGCTAGCATAATATGCAATGTACCTAATCCCCAAAATATGATAATTATTTTAAAAAATGGCACAGAAATAACACGTTGTACAACATACTCAGTAAAACCATATCTTCATTGCACAATCAGCAGTCTAAAGGATTTAATCAATTATTCAACAGTAGTGAATAATTCAATGACTTTCCAAATCGATTCGGCAGATGCAGACTTTCTTATTGGGGAATGGGTATGTCAAAATGGAGGACCGAATGATCCAAGTTGGAGTTTATCATTTCCAAATATAACATGTAAGTATGAATACATATGCGTTGACTATTTTACATCCATTTATAAACTTGTTGAACAGAAAAGTATTGTGTATTCATCTATTTGTTTGTGAAATTTAGGTTCTTACTGGAATAAAATGTATATACATTATTGTGCGTATAATACAATATTTTATATAACTGGAATTTTCCATCAGTAAATTTAACAATGAAACTAGATGAAAAAAGCTGTAAACGGAAATCTAGCAAACCAAATCATTTTAAGGAGGTTAAGAGTCGCAGGAAACATCATCTGGTTCAGTCCTAGATTAATTAAATCTTTTTGAGCATTTATGTATTTTGCAGCCACAGGTATAATTAAGGTTGAATTACCTTCAATCATTGGTTAACGATAATAAACAGGTTCATTTATAATAAATGGCGAATATTATTTAAAGGTGTCAAGTTGTCCAACACAAAACTGGGTTCATATGTCAGAATTAAAAAAAAAAAAAAAAACAACACAAATATAAAATCAGATAGTTTTGCGACTAAAAGATGCACAAACTAATTCAACGTGGTGTTTGTTGCTCTGCTTAGTTTTACGTTAGAGTGGCAGAAGATTCCACAGGGACATTCAAACTAATAGATCGAAAACAAATAGACAACGCTATGGCTTAAACAGAAAGAAAGCGAAAGAGACAAAAAAAGTCACAAGACAAAACATAGATAACTCAAGATTAAACATCACGAATCCCACCAAAAACTATGAATGATCTCATGTGCTTCGGAAGGGTAAGCAGACCCTGCTCTACATATGACACCCGTCGTGTTGCTCATTTTGCTACAAACCCGGGAAGTTGACTTATTCAGTAGTTCATATTAGTGAAAAGGGAACGGGATTGTAAGGAACTGATATCATATGTGAAATGGATATTCCGTAACGGACAACTAGCTCGTGATGGCGACAGTAAAATTTACAGATTTCAGTTTTATTATTAGGAAATCTCGGTTTAATAGCTGCCTTGTGAGCAGTAACTCTCTATTAATAAAATTATGATAATAAAAACAAGCCTGGGAATATCGTATTAATTAGGAGATATATATTCCGTATGCTGGCGCTGCTGTAATGTTGCTACATAGAAATGGAAAGTTCACAATTGCGAAGCTGAAATCATCTCTTTCGTCCTAAACTTTAGTTTTTAACCGACCCGTTTTGTAGATTTTTAGGTATGAGGTAGACTTAACTGTATCTGTTGTATCCCTCATCTCTAGTTAGATGGGATAGATGCGTTCAACATAATCCCAAAATTTGGAATTATGTAGTGTGAGAACATCATCTTAATAACGGAAAGTAAAGTTAAAAGATATTTTCGAATTTCGTTTCTTTCTCCCTTAAAGTTTATGTATGCCTCATAAGAATAAAGGAACAAGTCGACAATAAGGGGGGCATATTTGGTTCCCATGGGAATGTCGATAGTTTGTTGAAAAACGCGTCCTCCAAGCGAGACAAATATGTTGTCAATCAAGAAATCAAGAAATCAAGCATCTTGATAATTGCAGTTTCAGAGATTTTTTTTCTCGAATCACAGTGATTCTTTACAAAATAGGATTTATTCCTCCCAAGATAATTGTATCTACGTTGGCCAGTCTTTTTTTATGAAACAACGCAATACCAACAATTCCTCGCTGTCGATAAAACAAGTTCCATGCAAGTTTACAGAATTTAAAAGGCCTTTAATTGGTTGTTTTTAGCTATAAGTGTTCTTTAAATGAAATTTTAATCATGTGTTTCAAACAAACGTATTGCTGCCATGGATTTAGCAGTTAACTTCATCGAATTTGATGAATTCTTATTTGTATCGATACACCAAAGACCAGTTAGTACAAGTCAACAAATATAAAGCACACTGGGTGAACTTGATAACAACTCTTATCAAACAAGTTAGCCAAGAAGTAAAAATACAAAGAAAAAAATCAATTACCTCCAAATACACTATATAAACACTGCTGGGCTTTAACAAGGCTAATATGACACCTTAGATGAACATGACCAAATAAATTAAGGTGACAGTCAAATGTATGCATTACACTCCAAACAAAATAACCTGTAATCAAAATCAGGAATAGAAAATAATCAGACACCTATACTTCTTGGATCGGCAAAGCAATTCACAAGTGAGTTGAGATACTTGGAAAAAAACTGTGCACTTTGATTTGTAATGTGTTGATAAAGACAAAACTCATTAAATCCAAAATCCACCTTAAGGATAGGATAATATCATCGCACCTTATAAATAATGCGAAGAAACAACAATTAATATAGATTTATATAATACTGTGAACAGGAAGAAAGTGAAACAGACACAAATTTACTAACTTCATTTATATAAATAAAAAAAAATTATCACCGATAATCGGGTATGTCTCCGGGAAACCAGAAAAAGCTGTAAATATAGGTACATTGTAGTAGGAAGTGATTTTACACATAAAACAGCAAAACAAAAACAAAAAATAAACAGTTATATATGTACATTGTGGTAACAACTTTGAAGCAAGCTAAAGTAGAAATATTGTATAAGAATGTAGAATAATACACATATTCATCTATTAATTCATTCAACCAACACCATTATAAGTATTTCTATTTCATTTGTCCTTTTAATTGTAGGTCCATCGAAAATTAATTTGGCACCAAAACTTGATTGTGATGATGGCAAGTACTGATTGAAATTTATTTTTAGATGCATAATTTGTTTTATTACTTGTAAGTGGCTTTGAACTAGCTGTCAGTAACTTCGAGTATTCTTAGATCTGTATTTAATTTCTTTTTGTTGTTGGGATGTAAAGTATCCGGCCACGTATGTATAGTATTTGTATTTTTATCCATCTGATGAGTTAAGCCATTTTCAACTGAGTTTGATAGTTCGTTCTTATGTTGTACTGTTACAACACTGTCCAACGTTTGGATGAGAGTTGAATTACGCTAACATGTTTAACTCTGCCACATTCTCTATGTATGTGCCTGTCCTAAGCCAGGAGCCTGTAATTCAGTGGTTGTCGTTTGTTTATGTGTTACATATTTGTTTTTCGTTCATTTTTTGTACATAAATTAGGTCGTTTGTTTTCTCGTTTGAATTGTTTTACATTGTCATTTCGGGGCTGTTGTCTCATTGGCAAACATATCTCATTTTTTTTATAGTTTAGTTTTTCACATGGATCAATGTAAGTTAACATAGTCATACATAAAAAAGAATAGTCAGTAGATTAAAGTATGAAAATCCTAATCGAAATTATTATTTTGGGATATATTTCGTTGATATTTAAGATGTTTAACTCTTCAGATACTTTTGTAATCCCTTCATCTTGACGTTTACAGATGTGTAATATGAATGGAGGGATTTGAAAGAAGTGTGTTAAGTGGTTCGTTTTAGTATCATCTTCATTATTACCCTACTACATGTACTATGCTATATATAAAACAAATATTTGTGAAAAACAAGAATTTTGACATACGTATGGTACATAAAATTCAACATTGTGTCAGAATTAAAAAAAATAATAATTATTATATTTTATTCTATGTACTGAACCTTTTCAATATTTTGAACCACGCAAAACATTCAGTGATTCGACGAAAAGAAGTAGTTTGTGTTAAACTTTAAATTTGTCTATTACTTTAGTAATTTTCTTTTTTTCGATACAAATATTTATCAAATATACCATCATTTTATACGCCAGACGCGCGTTTCGTCGCATAAGACTCATCAGTGACGCTCAGCTCAAAATTGTTAAAAACCCAAACAAGTATAAAGTTAAAGAGCCTTGCAGACCAAAAAAATCACAAAAAAGTTGCGCCAAATACGTCTAAAGTAATCTATGCATGGGATAAGAAAATTATCAGAATTTCGAATAATTCATGATTTTGCAAAAGTAAATTTATAAAAAATGACTATATAATTGATATTCATGTCAGCACTGACTACTGGGCTGTTGATACCCTCGTGTTGGTAGAATATCAGTACTCAATTAGGCTCATCTGATAATTTACCATGATCAAGTAGGAATCAACAACCAAAACTCCTTTTTTTCTATAGATAACGTCTTTAAGTGCATGATGATAATGGGTGTTTTCATTTTAATGCATTTAACACATCCAGATGGGCCTACATTACTAACTACAAAAGGAATACAATATATGATGCAACATGAAAACCAGTCAGTTTAGGGGTGGGTTGAGAGCTCACAAACATGTTTAACCCAGCACATTTTTAAAGCACCTGTCATAGGTTAGGAGTCTGTAGCATGTTTAGGTCAGGGTTTTTTGTGGGTTATGTATCTCGTATTTTTTCGTAAATTTTTTTGTTGTGACATACATGTCATAATGCTTAACGGAACAATATGAATACACAAATAAAAAGATTTTCTATGATTGCCAATGAGACAACTCTCCAGAAGGTATCAGCTATAAAAGGCCCCAAAATGACAAATGTAAAAAACTTTAAACGACATTATTAGGTACACATTGTTGAACAAAAAACTAAAATGTGACACAGCAACAGAGGACAACAACTGAATCACAGGCTCCTGACTTGGGATATGCACATACAGAATGTAACGGGGTAAAACTTGCTTAATAGCACAAAACCCTCACTCAACATGGAAAATTGTTGTAAAAGTACAACATAAGAACAAAATATAAAAATCAGTCGGAAAATGCTTAACTCGTCAGGTGGATATACATAAAAATACATCTAACGAGTTCATTATGAGGACATACATTGGACAAAACGGGTACTCTGAAGTTCACTTTTCTTTAGTACGATCTATGGTTTTGTGATTTATGTAAGACATTTATTAAACTGTGGAATTTGTAGCTACTCATATTTGGATATGTCACGTAATTGATAGCAACCTGCATCACAAAAATGTCAAAATAAATATTGATATTGAAAAAAAAAGATGTGTGAAATTCTTAATATAAATCTACACAATCGATCTAAAATGTAGCTATAGGCAACCGTAGTTGACAGATGTTTAAATTTCAATAACAAATTAAAAACTTTAGACTAAACAAAAGTGAATTTATGGAATCGCTTGAACTCCAAAATGTACGATACTGAAACAAAACAAAGAAAACAAAGAAAAAGAGTTAATGAAAATATGTATTCTAACACAACTAATCATTATATATGTTATATACTAATGTTAACGAGGCAGTGGTAAGGTACCGACATTTAATGTATCTATTTACAAATATAAATATGTAAATAAAATTTAGTTTTAAGAAATAAAAAAAGATACACAAAAGAAAGAAAATGTTCCTAGTGTATCCTCTGAATGTATATTAGATGTTATTGCAGTTACGTTTTTGTTTTATAGACATGGTAGAAAAGACACTTGTTCGTATTGCAGCCATATTTTTGATCCTTGCACCTTTATTTGGTTGTACTTATTTTACATACAAAGCTATACCTGGTGGTGATCACAAAGGTGCTTTCGATTATTCTATCAGTAACATTTACACAGTTATTGACGCGAGCAACATCAATGCTTTTTTGTATCGTAATATGTAGATTAAGAATGTATTTTTCTTTTAACTAATTGCTTGATTAAATTAGTACCAACATTTAGTTTTTTACTTGTTTTAATTAATGAATGGCTATTATTTTGTTTGAATTTATTTGAACCATAAAAGAAATTGTTGAATCTTCACATTGAAGATTATGTAAAATGTGAAGAGTAAAAAAAATTAATTTTATGGTTCAATAAATTCGTAATAAATCATTGCCATTCATTATAAATAAATTTCTATCAAAAATAAGGCTCAAAGAACTTTTTATTTTATTTATATTAACAATAACACCATTCGCACATGTTGGGGTATGAGTACACAACATAATAGTGGGCGTGTCGCCATAAAAATTGACAACATTGAATATTAAAAGTAATACATTTTCCCAATCAGAAGACAGTAAATACACCAAATTTATTTATTATCGTTTGAATGTAAGCATTATCAGTTTTATAAGTTATATTCTCTAACATTACAATTTGAAATAGGTAATAATGGCAAATGCATATCTTTCCGATCATATTTGAAGTAAAAGACACCATATAAACAGTTAAGACTGCCTGAAAATAGAAATTGAAAATTATGGTTCGCTGCGAACGAACCATGAAGACAAAAGTGAGGGTTATTTCAACTACCAAATTGTGATTTTTCATTTCTATGTAGAACTTTTCAAGTGGCGTATATATACATCCGTGCAGATACTACGTTTCAGAGCTTGCAATTTTTATTAGGAATTCCTTAACATAAGATTTCGGTTTGACAGGTAGCTGTTCATCTAAGGGTTCCAAGTGATAGAAATAAATACTTTTTTTCGAAAGTTTTAAGGATGGCATTGAGAGTTGATTGACTATTATTAAGAGCAGATTAGGGAGGGATAAATCCTACTTTGTAAAGGAACACTCTGATTCAAACAAAAATTTCTCTGAAACTGACATTATCAAGATGCTTGATTTCTTAATTGACAACATAGTTGTTACGTTCGGAGGACGTGTTCTTCAACAGACTGTCGGCATTCCAATGGGAACAAACTGTGGCCCTCTACTTGGCGACTTGTTTCTTTATTAATATGAGGCTGACTTCATGCAAGAACTTCTTAAGAAGGAAGATAAGAAGTTAGCAATATCATTTAACTCTACTTTCCGCTATATAGAAGATGTTCTGTCACTAAATAATTCAAAACTTGGTGACTATGTGGAACGCATCTATCCCATCGAGCTAGACATAAAAGATACTACAGATACAGTTAAGTCGGCCTCATATATTGATTTACATCTAGAAATTGACAATGAGGGTCGGTTGAAAACAAAACTCTACGACAAAAGAGATGATTTCAGCTTTCCAATTGTGAACTTTCCATTTCTAAGTAGCAACATTCCAGCAGCACCTGCATACGGGGTATATATCTCCCAATTAATACGATATTCCCGTGCTTGCATTTCCTATCATGATTTTCTTGATAGAGGTGTTGCTCACAAGGAAGCTATTAAACCAAGAGTTCCAAATGGTGAAGTTGAAATCATCCCTTCGTAAATTTTACAGACGCCATCACGAGTTGGTTGACCGTTATGGAATAACCGTTTCACAAATGATTTCGGATATGTTCCTTACGTCGTAACTACAATCCCCTTCCCTTTCATGAATGTGACCTACCGAATTAGACTATTTACCGGATTTGGTATCACATAAGCAACACGACGGGTGCTACATGTGGAGCAGGATCTGATTACCCTTCCGGAGCACCTGAGATCACCACTAGTTTTTTGGTGGGGTTCGTGTTGTTTATTCTTTAGTTTTCTATGTTGTATCATGTGTACTGTTGTTTGTTTGTCTTTTTCATTTTAGTCATGGCGTTGTCAGTTTGTTTTAGATTTACGAGTTTGACTGTCCCTTTGGTATCTTTCGTCCCTCTTTTACAATGGATCTCTTCAATGTCGTAAAACATCCCGTCCTCTATACCTAATTGTGACATAGCCTTATATCTCTTGTCACATGATTCGTACTTTAAATGGACAACAAGACGAATACCGAGTGTGATAAAACTGCCGTTTAATGTTATCTTATGTAATCTTGCGAATAACCATATCCAGTATTAAGTGCTTTGATAAGTGAATTTCAATCCTGAGACTGTTTTGCACTTTGTGTATCATTTTTAATATGTTTTAAGTGGCTTTCAAACGTTTTGATTGGCGATTACATAATGAATGTTGATAAAAAACCCACATATCATGAAAACCGAAACCGTATCAAGCGTTATTTCAACATAAGAACATTCCTTTATAACTTGAAATAAAGAGTTCAGCTCTTTTGTGTGAAATCTAATGTGAATCATTTCGGCTGCTCTACTTTTGACTTTTGTGTATATGTTTTATTATATCTAATATAACAACAGAGCAAGAATCTAAGTCAAAATTGAAAGTAGACGGGGTTGGGTGTCAATGCCGCGTTGGTTGCTTATTCTTGATTTGACTAATGGTAATCTCTTTCACATGTTAAAATATTCTGCGAGTTACCTTTGGTTGAACAAGTGTATTAAAATACGGTTGGAAATTTGTATAAATATCAATACGCGTTACTTACAATAGAAAAAGAAAAACAGACTTGCAAAAGAACAGATTATCATATTACTTTGGCCGAGTTGATCCGGATAGGTATTTATGGTCATTAACATCAAATCAAATGCAAATATCAGAGCGTTTAGAAGTATTGGCTATGAGTAATTCTAAATTTATTTAATATATTCGATTTTTCATTTTGTGTTTATATTCGTATGGGCGCCGATTGAGCTCTAACATGTCTAATAGATTACTTGTTCCTGCACAGTTATGAATTTCAGTTGATGGCTAAACTCAGTCTTAATGTCATTTAATGCAAAGGGTCAAGAACACACACGTTTTTTTGAAACCGTAAATAATCGTTTGTACAATCCAAACAATGATGACACGATGTCGCGTTTACAGTGTTAATATCCGGAGGTAAACAAAATATGAGAGTTCTTATAATGATGGCGATCTTGACACAATCTAATTTCAACATTGTAAATATGGCGATGTCGTCAATATCTTTTTTTGAAATTGAGTATTGAACATGGATGACACTACCTCATTCGAAAGTTGATGGATAGTTGTCACACCTCCTTTTTTATACTTTTGACTGAATTTTTTATTTCAGTGCTTCGACTGATGTGTGTGTTCGTCTTCTTTGGGTACTTGGTAGGGTCTATACTGATTATTGTAATTGATATGCATATCGGTAAGTTTTTCTTTTACTCCGTATTTCTTTATTCACCCGTTTATTTATATGTATATATTTGATTAGAAACTCCTTCATACATACTGACTTATATAAATTTAGAACGGAAATGAAGAATGTGTCAAAGAAACAACAACCCGACCAAAGAGCAGATAACAGCCGAAGGCCACCAATGGTTCGTCAATGCAGCCAGAAATCCTGCACCCGGATGCGAGCTTCGGCTGGCTCCGTAACAAAAATTGAATACTAGTTCAGTGATAATGGACATCAAACTAAACTCCAATAAAAAAAAAGGAAACTTAAATTAAAATTCATTGTACACTAACAAAGGCTAGAGACTCCTGACTTTGGACAGACTGTAAATGCGACGGGGGTTAACCATGTATTTTGAGATCTTAATCTTCCCCCTATACTTCTAGTCAATATAGAAAAAGCAAAAGCAAAACATGACCTACAGTTAAACTCAGTTCGAAAGAAGTCCGAGTCTGATGTCAGAATGGGTAACAGAAGAAACTAAACAAAATGCAATGATTTATGAATTAACAGAGGACTACTAGCAGTTACTGACATGCCAGATCTAGAACTCAATAAAACTAATTAAAAACTTATGTCTTTATCATATGAATATTAATTACAATCACTCCCGTTAGGGGTTAAGTATTATACCATCATGAAGTACATGAGAAGGACATACCCCGTATCATATGTCAACAGCTTGTTTTAGAATAAATGTGTTTGTTTTCGATGCAAAACCCTATAAGTGATCAATACTTAGCCAAAATATGCAATCTTTAATGACCTGACAGCATTATTTGTTCTTCTCTTATATTAAATTGATATTGAGGATACATTTCAAAAGATAATGTTTCGGTAACGATAACTTTCCAGCTTATAAAAAGGGCAATTGTAGAAAAAACTAAAGCTATATCTTATAGAAGACAGTGTGTGCAATTAAGTATTTAGCTCACCTTTCAAAAGGAAATATGAGCGTTTGCGATCATTTGGCGTTCGTCATCGTCCGTCCTGTGTGAACTATTTCAAACATCTTCTCCTGACAGTGCAAACATGTTAATTGGGTCAAGTACTATCAGCCCTGAATATTTTAGATTAATCTAACATACCATTGTTGAGTTGCTGCCACTCAATTGGTAATTTAAAGGACATTTTGCAGCTTGAATATTATAATATGGAGATCTGTAAACAGCAAACATTTTCTGCAAAATAGTATCTACAAATAAATTTAATGACACAACTTGTCAATTGCCTGTTAAGAAGTTATTGCTTTGGTACACTATTTTACAAAACTTGTTTATCATGTTTTCTAATTTAAAAAAAATCCTCTCCTTTGAAACTACTGAACGTTGTTACAACACAAATTAGGCTAAATGTTCACTAATTTATCTAGAAAAAAGTTTGTGTTTCATTTTCTGTTTTCTATAAGAAAAAACCCAGCCCCCGTGCCTTAAAATGAAACATAGGGTAAAATGCAGTATCTGACTTACATCTCAAAAACTAATGCATTTAGACAGAATCAGATCATAAGTTAAAGTAATAATCAGATCAAGGTCTACCTGCCCTGCCATTATCAGCCAAATTGTTTATCTGATTTTTAGGTTACCGCCCCTGAATTGATGAATTTAAGGAAATTTTGCAGTTTTTGGTCACTATTTTGGAATATTATTATAGATAAAAATAAACTATAGACAGCGAAAATCTTCAGCAAAGTAAAATCTACAAATAAGTTAAATGACCAAAATTCTCAATTGACGCCGTGAGGAGTTATTGCCCTTTAAAGGAAAAAAATCCCAATTTGTTCACATTGAAAAATCTTCTCCTTTGAAGCTGCTTATTCAATGTCAGCCCAAGTTTGGCTAAATGAGTTCCCGAATATCTAGAATAAATTTTGTGTTTTATTTCTTTGTACGTCAAGAAACAAAGCCATTATGGGTAAAAGGGAACATAGAGGTAAAATATATTTTTTTTGCTTTTGAAGTAAATATGACATGTGGTATTTTTAAGACACTCATTAATATATATTGAAAAGCAAAACTAACTATAAATGAAAGATTTAAGCCAAAAATTACGGATGAGCCATTCAGGCTCTTGATAGGCTCTTATTTTATATTGTAATGCCATTCAATTTAGCCTTGTTCAATGTTGGTTTGCAAGCATACACCAGATACATTGTATGCGTTTTTGTCAATTATTATTCTTCGTTAAATGATTACATGGTTTAACATTATTAAGATCATTCACATTAGCTAAACAATTTATTGTTTTTGTATCAAGGTTTTCTCTTTCTTACTATGTATTTAAATAATTTTAGGTCTAACGTTTGGTCTTACGATTTTGTGCTGTCTCATAGGCATATTCATCGTCATAACTGTGAAACGGAAAAGTAACTAGTGTACGTATATAACATGTAAAAGATAATAAAAACTTTGAAAATAGAGGAGAAAAAAACAATTATATCAACAAAATGAAGTATTAAACTCTGTAATCTTTATTCAACCAAATAATGTGTAAACATTTCTCATGACTTATAACATGTATAATGTCTTCATTTAAATGAACTACCCTTAATCCAACTTAGTATTATCTTCCCAATCTTTTTTTGTCAGACTTGATGTATTGTGCAGATTGCGTTAGCAATTACTCATATTTGTTATGTTACGTGTGTGTGTTTTGAGGTACGCTCATGTTAAACTGCACATAACATGTAACATCTCACAGCAAGACTGCTTGAAACTAATCAAGAGCAATAAAAACATGTTTCAAAGAGGATAACAATTGCTTATCTCAAGTATTTTCTACATGTACATGTTCACAGTCTTCATTTAAAGTTTCTGGATCCAACTGTTATATAGTACGTACTTTCAAGTATAAATCAAACGGTCCATCACTTTTTATTTAAACAATTGTCCAATGATTTGTTTGTATATATATAAAAAAAAACATTATATATCACAGTAATGTTTTTCAAAGGAGAACATCTTTTAACAATACAGATGTATGTTAAATTTATACTGACCTATTGAGGTATAAATGGAAATGGCATGTCAAGTGAAAGCAATTTTTGAATCGGGTTATTTTTTTGATTTCGAATGTCATTTGGCACCGACCAGTTATCAATCCGTTGACATTCAAAGTTTAATCTGTTACCAACCATTTAATTTTTTTATCATGTTAAAAAGCAACAAAAGCACGGTAGCAATCAAAGTCAATTAAAAAAATCAATATTGACCAATCAGGAAAAGACTTAGAATCGAACACGGTCAAAAACAGTACATAGAAAACTGAAGATTATCAAATGTGTTGGTTAGTTGTTTCCTATAGACTACATTCTATTTTTAACATATATGAAATATTTGTGCACTGAACATTTGCTGAAACAGATAAAAGATAATAATATACATACGAAGACATTAAATGGTATAGGCGAATATTTTGCAGCACCAAATGACTTTCAACAAAACTAGTCCTTCAATATGTAATAAATCAATAGATATCAAGGTTTTGTGTGCAAAAAGAGCCGAATTATACAATTAAACTTGCGATCATTTTAACCTTGAGTTTCATCGATCAAACAAACGAAACATAACTTGTTTTCGTTGTAGTAGACGTGCATTTGAATGTAAAAATCTACAACTATAAGTAGACCTCAATGTGAACCTTTTTAACATCCCTATTCTGTACTACTTATACAAACATAGTCCACATCGTAACTATAATAAAATTTTCAAAACCAGCAATCAATAGTGTTTTTGACAACACAAATGGTGATAAAAGGTAAATGTTAGCAGCTGAAAAAATAACCATAGTGACAACATATATGTTTACGCATAGATTTATTGAAATGGAATTTTTCTTAAGTGTAGAATTGTTATCGATATTGATATGAAAAGGTTTTATACATAATACACAAATCACAGACCTTCAAAAGCAGACCTTTTATCAAATACTCCCCACGTCTGTGTCTGAGTTTTTACGATTCTTTAACATGTTGACAATACAAACTCTGTTTCAACATATCAAAGTATGTTCCTTATATATGTGACCGAACAAAGAAAAATGCAAGGTTTCTCATATAATTGAGGCAACCATTTTATTTTCAATCTGAAGGTGTTAAGTAACAGTTGTTTTAGTTTTTATTACGTTTAATGTTTACTGATTTGTAATATACCAGAATGAAAATTAAAGTATAAATGTAACTTTTATGTAAATTAACAGTTAGGAAATGCTTTTAAGATAAACTTTTCAAAAACGTGTTTAAAAGTTGCAAACACGTCTTTAAATTCATAAAGACACACACAGACTTTTAATAGTTGTAATTGTTATCATTAAGCAGCTGTAATCGATTGCAAGTTTTCAAGTAATCCTTGTAATTATTTATCAGCCATATAATTATCTGATTACATGTCATTTAATTTAATCAATTACTTTTTAAAATACCTTGTCATCCTGATTACGTTTTGATTTTATTCTGACTACAACGAAAACAAATCTCAAATTGTGTTTATTGTCAATACATAATGTATTAATGCATATTTTTTTAATTTATATTTGATAAATATATAACTCAGGCAGGAAAACCGAGGTTGTAAAACCTTAGTATTCAAGTGCTTGGCAATATTCCAGGAAATGGGTATTACTGGGCAGTATGATTTTTTAAAACTCTGTTTTAAGGACAGACTTATTGTAGTTTCATAGTAGCAGTATAGCTAAATGAATAAATTTAATACAGATAACCATTGAGAGTGAGTTTTAGAGGATTAAAGATGTAATGTGTTAATGTTTTCCAATTATTCTGTGAAGTTCTGCACAATTTAGGATACTTTGTTCATTTCCATACTTTATTTTCAATAATCCAACCTCTGAAAAAAAATTGTTTGATCAATTTGATAAAAAAAAAAACCACCCTTATGGGACATGTCATGAAAAATTATGAAAATGAAAATCTTAATATTGTCATCTAAACAAATCTGTGTTAAAATTGGATAACTACTTATCAATTAGTGATGAACATATACGTATGCCGCTTGTTAACCCTGTTTAGTAATGAACACAAAATGTTTAAAAGCAATTGTTCTTACATATAACATTTTTGGTTAACAATTCTAAATTAATAGTTATATATATGTTTAATAAACATCAAATAAAGTTATTTGGCTTTATCATGTTTATTTTTGATCCATCTAGACCGAATATTGAATTAATAGATTTTAACAATTATAATCCAAGTCTCTAAATAGTTTTTGATTTGTTTTGTTATTTGATTTTGCCATGTGATTATGGACTTTTCGATTGAATTTTCATCTGAGTTCAGTATTTTGTGATTTTGCTTTTTATTAATTACAACACTATGTTTGATTGTTTATACATATCTTTAGTGTATTGTATTTGTGATATATATCTTTTAATCCTTTTTTTTTTTTAAATCAGGTCAGTATTAAATATTACTTAGTATTGCCGACTATTACCAGGGTTTTCAAGTATTTCCCACTGGTCTTGGCAATTGTCATTGCAAAATGTAAAACCATGGTTTTGCCAACCCTGATATATAACTTGTTAAAAGAGTTTTGTTTATCTTCGTCATGTTAAGTTATTATGAAATACGAGTATACATGTAATTTGATAAAAACGATTGTTATTAAACCTTTATTCATTAACATCATTTAAATTGGTTATTTAGATTGTTATTAAACCTTTATTCATTAACATTTGGTTATTTCAAAATTTATTGTAAGCAGATGTAATCATTATTACTTGCCATTGCAATCATGATTACTTACCAATGTAATCATCAGTTTATTTAGCTAATTTGAGAAATGGGGATAATCATTAATTTAATTTTATCGTACAATTGAAAATGTAATTGTCATTCAATTGATTACATTGAAAGTAATTGGACCCATCTCTGGATACTAAACGTTTGTTTGTAATTTGTTAGCCCGTTACATTTTAAAGTTCATTTTCAACAATATTACTTTTTACTTTTCTTGTTTTTCTTGATTAATAATAAAAATACTGTATAAATGTATTCCATATGTGTTTTCATGACAACCTCTGTTTTCACTCCCTATTGTATTTTTATTGATATTGCATTTTCCTTGTAAACATGTATGGGGTTTATTATAGAAAAAGAGTATCTATCTTTCTATTTAAGGATTAACTTAAATTAAGACGTAAATTGCTGCAAACACAATGGATATTTGTTGTGGTCATTTTTTCATATTAGTCTGAGTTTATTTGATGAATTAACTGAAATATCAATGAATTTTGTTACAAATAAGTATACATTTATAACTGGCCATTTGTGTCTTTATTTTCAAATTTAAATTTTTTTCTTTTTGCATTTATAACATTGCAGCATTATTCACTTTTTTCATTTAACGCCTCAAACTCATGGTGTCATGCATATGCGTATAGGTGAAGGTAGACTTTTATTTTCGTAATTTATTTAGGACAGTGCCCTGTGCTCCAATATTAAAATCATACAAAACACATTATTAGCTTATTCATAATTCGCCAAATACAAATTAGATCCGTGCACCAAAAGAAATCTTCAACATCTTTTGACAGAGCGATTTCATTGTTCGAAAATGCTTAATACGTGTTGACAACTGTTTGCATATTATGTCACTTTCATTTATGTGGCTGATTGTAATTTGTAAATTCGCATGGCGGGTGACGCAGAAGACGCTTACTCGTCATCCCATCGGTTTTCGCACCTTTGCAATTCGTGCAATTCGTTTATATTTGTTTGTTACCTTGATTTGTTTCTTGCAGTTGAAAGACGTCAATTGAACATCGGTAAACTATCATCATGATCATCGCCTCAGTATGATAAAAATCAATGAAAGAATTGAAACACATGGTGAAGTTTAAGTCATCCCTTCGTAAATTTTACGGACGCCATCATGAATTGGTTGTCGTTATGGAATAACCGTTTAACAGATGATATCAGAAATGCTTCTCATGTAGAAACTATAGTACCCTCCCCTTTTCTCGAAAGTGACCTACCGAATTCGACTGTTTACTGGATTTGTAATAACTCAAGCAACACGACGGTTGCCACATGTCACATGTGGAGCAGGAACTGCATATCCTTCCAGATAAACTGAGATTATCCCAGTAAGCTGTCCCTCTGGTATATTTCGCCCCTCTTTTGTTTTTACCGATTTTGATTTGTTCTAATGCTTGGTCAATGTTTTGGTCATGTTTGTTAATCACTCTGTACGTAAAAGAACCTTTGTAATTACTCGCTATACTTTTCAGACTACTTATTGAAAAATGTTTCCTTTCACATGTACAACAATCATTCGTTGTTAAGGGAGGGTAAGATATTTATTTCGATCAACCAATCATACCCGAGATCTTGTTATTTTGTTCTGATGAAGAATTGCATGCATTATTTAGGCTTCCCAAAATAATGTCTTTATTTGTTCTACTTTCAGGTGTTCATTTATGCGACAACACAAAGTAAAACAAGTTTGTCGAAACATTGATTAACATGTTTTACATGTCTTCTGTACAAAGCAACTGTTACAAACGGTATTGATGTTCTTGTGTTCTTTATTTACATATTATTGTATAGCAATATAATATTTCCCACCGAAAGTAACCAAAAGTTAGCGTGCAATAAAATATAATATTGCACTAGTTGCAATAAATCTTCAAAATTCATGACGTCATCAACGACAAAATCTTAGTTTAAACCAATTTTTACTCTCAAATATTATATTGCTATACAATAAAAGGGTTATTGCATGAATATTGGGGAATATTGTCCCTCATAGAACATATATTGCACTCGCAAGCTCGTGCAATATAAAATTCTACTTGGGACAATATTCCCCAATATTCATGCAATAACCCTATAATATCATCCTTTTCTATCAGACATTTTATGTCTGAAATAAAGTATGTGATTTTTACACTTTGCAATTAATGTTACACAAACCAAAACCAAAGAGAAGATGATCTATATTTCTACTTGATTTCGATTAATCGCATATAAAGCTTGTTTTGCATGAAAGTCAAATATAGGATAAGTATGGTATGAATAATATAAAATGTGTCATTTGTCTTTATGAAATATAGTCTTTAACCAATAAAATGCAATGGAGATATACTTGTGTAAATGATGTTTTCAGTAACTAGAACAAACGATCACTCTCTTAATATTTAAAAAAATATATAGAAATATTTAAGGAAAGCCAAAAGACGGAAAAGAACTGTTACTTTTGACAGAAAAATCATCAAAATTTCATATATAAGGGCAGAAGGGAATGATTGATCTCTCAATTTTCATAATATTATGCAGATAGTTTATTAATATAAAAATACAAAAAAATCCAAAAGTAATTTGGATAATCTTCTCGTTTTGAAGATTGAGTCTAGTCATTGGCCTGTGCCGTTTAACTGAACTTTCGACGAATTTTGCGTAGCCTAGCAATTTAAACCCTCCGTAAATATCGAAGGTAACATTATTCGGGGAAATCCTTTTAATATGATCTTTATGTATTATTCAATTTTATTAACATTGAAAGACCAGGGGACCTCACTGTCATTAAGGGGATCCCAGGTAGGATGTCAATATATATTTTGAATATTTAACTGATACTTTTTGTCCTCCTGTAAGGCATAATGTTTACTTAAATTTCTGTATTGAACATTTTTATCTTATTATTAACTAAATATATTCATCGTATTATGGAGATTAAGTGACCAGGGAGGTCTGGTTATCGCCTTTTGCTCTTTTACATGAAATGTCGACGATTTTTGCTAAAAAGTGACAATTTAGATCCTTCGTAGATATCGAAGATGACATTATTCTCGAAAATCCTTAAGATACGATCTGTATATATACATACCTAAACTATCGGATTTTTTTTTTATTTTCAAATCAATAATTTGAATATCGAATAACGAATAACGATTGTGTAGGTATAAAGTTGACAATTTTTTTTCTGAGCATTGGGTTACTCACTGGATAAGCCACGTATCAAATACCTGATCGCTCGAAATTAAAATAGTTAGGAAGATGCTGATGTGATGAAAATTATCATTTTGGTACAAAAATACGAGATATGCGACTGCTAGTGTTTTTATACAATAACTTCTTTTTAAAAAAACTTCTTTTTACACTTCTAGTGTGTTTTTTATTTAAAAATTGACACCGTCTATCACAATTGTCGGTCGTCGTCGTCTGTCGTCTGTCGTCGTTACCTACTTCCAAATTCTTCCCCGCTGAAGCTGTCATGCCAAACACCTTCAAACTTTAAATACGGAACCTTCTTACCCTTTGGAGCACCTGAGATCAGCTCCAATTTTTGATTGGGTTCGTGTTGCTTAGTCTTTAGTTTTCTATGTTGTGTCTTCTGTATAATTATTTGTTTGTTTGTCTTTTTATTTTTAACCCTGATGTTTTCAGTTTATTTTCAATCTATGAGTTTGACTGTCCCTCTGGTATCTTTCGTCCATCTTATAATTAAATGTTCCGTAGGTTATCTGGTTTAAAAATTGTAACCGAAGTTTTGAGCCATCGACAAACATGGCCGCCATGGCTAAAAAAAGAATATAGGGGTAAAATGTAATTTTTGGCTTATATCTCAATAACTAAAGCTTTTAGAGTAAATCTGTCAAGAGGTAAAATTGTTCAATTGGTCAAAATCTATCAGGTCTGAAATGTTCAAACGAATCGAACAACCCATTGTTGGTTTGCTGCTACTAAACCGGTAATTTTAAGGAAATTTTACAGCTTTTTTTTATTATTTTATCAATATTATTATAGATAGATATAAACTGTAAATAGCAATAATCATGATAATGTTCAGCAAAGTAAGATCTACAAAAATGTTATCATGACCAAAATAGTTAATTAATCCCTTAATGAGTTATTGTCCTTTAAAGACAAGTTTACACAATTTGCTCATCAAGTTTGCTAACATTATGAAATTTCTACTCTAAAACTACTAGACCAAATACCTTCAAACTTACACTAAATGTTTTTATGGGTATCTATAGTTTCTATCTACAAAAAGGTTAAATATGAAAAAATTGGTCAATGGACCCCTGAAGAAGATATTGTCCTTTAATGACAATTTTTCACAAGTTGTTTAAGCTTTTTTACTTTATAAAAATCTTCTCAAATGAATGTGGTATAAATTTTGTATTGCATTTCCTTGTACGTCAAAAAACATAGACACATGGCTAAAAAGGAACTGCACACATGGGTAAAATGCATTTACATTTTATATTTACTTTTGAAGAAAATATGACAGATACAATGAACTTTTAAATGGCATTTTCAATCCACTCATTAATACAAATTGGAATTCAAAAATAATCATTAATGAAAGATTTAAGCCAAAAAAATAACATATGAGCGATTCAGACTCTTGAGTGTATCTTGTTTATAAATATGTTTACATCTGACAGTTTGATTATTGCGAAAACTGTAAGTATATGTATTTATTTGACGGTCAGAGAAAATATTTTTTAGAAGTACTAATTGAAATTTGTTGTTTTACATATAAAATGTGCGTTGTTACTGAAAAGGACAAAAGTTTCTTCTTAATATATCTTTTGAATCCATGTTAATAGTATTTGTACCTTAAGACATTGTAGGATATATTATTTACTATATTGATTGTCGATATTTAGTTGAAACGTAATTAAAAAAATCATAAAGACGACATCATGGTCGGAAAGATGAATATTCAGGAATAAGTTTATCAGCTACATTGTTAAAATAAAGAGAAGTAAGTCAATATTTTGTAATAACATTATTATAAATTTATCAACAATCAGCAGTTGTAATGTGTATTATACGTATTATAGATGCTAGAACGCACCAGCGAAATCGCGGGCATTTACAGCTTGTAAACTGTTGTAGAATCAATTTTTGAAAAAGAATCTATGTCTGGAGAATTTCAAAAAAAGATATCAAAAGCCTTGTCCCTTTTTAATTCCTTTCTGTTCATTTCCATTATTTTCGTGTTTCTGGCCTCATACCACAATTACTCTTCCCCTTTTCTACAATGAATGTTTTGGTAAAAGTCTAATTAGATTAAAAAAAAAATCTAATCTAACCGCTTCAAACATGAAACATTTGTGAAAAAAGTAATGATTATAGAATAATATTACTCAAATGAAATATGCTGCTAGGACAACCCATCAGTGCTTTTTCTTTTGAGAGCCCTATCAACATGCCAAAGGTAGGATTTGAATCTTGTATAAATGACTAAGCATAATTTCTACCCTTCTTTACAAATAACTACATTATCTTTTAACCAAGATCTGTTCTTTACCCGTGAAAAAGGGGAAAAAACAACTCAAACAAATTCGTACTTACTGTTTAAAATGGATAAAATGGGAAAAAGCTGACAAGAAATCTTTGGACTATTTTATTTAATTCAGTAATGAACATAATTGATATGCGTATACAACATTTAAAAGAAAATTTTACTCTTACTTACAACCATAAAAACCCTATTTATCGTATCAAACATAAACTAATAAAACTAGCCAAGGAATTTATTTTTGTCCCGGCTGATAAGGCTGCTAAAAAAATAATTATTGTTTTTACATTGAGGTTCTTCAAAAGGAAATCAATCACAAATTCACCAACATTCCAAATGACTCCTTTTGCAGAAAATGTTATCTCAAACAGACATTAACATTAAGCTACTTCTTTACAAGCAGAACCAAATACAATGAAAGTCCCAACTATGTACTGGCTTTCGAAGCTACACAAAACACCTTACAAATATAAATTTATTTCGTCTTCACGCCAGTGTTTCACTACTAAATTGTATTCTTCTTACTAGTACACTTGGTACAATCAACAACCTGACAACAAACTGTTCAAATAAGGCCTTTGAGAATAGTGAAATTAATTACTTTTGGAGTGTCAAAAACTCGTTGGAAGTACTTGATCAAGTGCATGCATATATTGGTGATTTGAATCTGTTCAAAGTTTTAATTTTTCTACCCTATATGCCACGTTGCCCCTTATTCTTAAGAAAAAAAAATACACACCTAATTAAATGGGCATTTCAAAAGTCAGAATGCAATTACATATGTTTAATCTCTTTTAGGTTATTTTATAGTAGCAACAAACAAAAGAACTATGTAAATATGACATGCTTTGATATTATATCTGCCCTAGAATTTTTATTAGATATCATTTTTGTTCGCTTTGGAGATTCCGGATATCGTCAAGTTATCGGAATTCCACTGGGGACTAACTGTGCACCACTTATTGCGGACCTGTTGTTATATTGTTATGAGTTACAAGTTATGACTAAAATCAGCAAAGACTTATCGAAACAAAATCTGATACAATTAAAAACCAATTGTTCAGAGAACAATTGAAGGTCTTTCCATCAAAACAATGTATTTTGATATGAAAAGTTGTGAAACTAAGTTTAAAATGTCATTTCAATCGTCAAATGATAGCTCCTAGTAAGCTGATTCCAAAAATATATTGTTTCCATACATTTTTTTTAAATAAGGGAGATAATTTGTTACTTCCGGTTTGAAAAATGTTACTTCCGATTATATTTGAATATTTACTTGACACTGATTCCAAAAATATCTGGTTCTATATACTTTTATATTAAAAAGTACAAAAAAATAGCTATTTCCGGTTTACAAAAGGTCACTTCCGGTTGTTTTTTACAAGGTTAAATGGTTTGATATCTTTTTCTAAAAGTTGTATATCTTTATCATGTATACATATAGAATAAAAGCAAAGGTCAAAATCTAGAACGTCAAATTAAGCTATGACCTTGAGATCAGTTTCAAGGTCATAAACCAAGGACCTCAAATCAAAAGACCATAGGTCTTTATTATATTTAGTTAATGAGTTATATCACCAAACGCGTATTTTTAAATACAAGAGGGGAGAAAACTCCCTTTTACATTCAACGTACGCTTGCAATCAAAATTTACATCTTACGACATGTCGCAACTAACAATTTAGTAAAAATAATTTGTTGATATCTTATACAGTCTTTGGATATAAGTGAAAATAAGCCAAATTCAAATATTAGAATATGACCTTGACCTTTGACCTTGACCTAATTTTCATTTTTTGGGACCAAGGACCTCAAATCAAAAGATCCTAGGTCTCTATCACTTATGATTTATAAGATAGAAATTCATATCACTTATATCAGATGCATAAGGGGAAATAACTCTCATATGGAGCGGTCATATCGCTTCGGTCAAAATAGGACAAATCATGCTAAGGATATAACGAGCAATTTTGTAAAATAAATTTGTCATAATCTTTTACGGTTGCGAAGGAGATGCGCTAACAAGGAAAACAGTGTTTGGGGAGATAACTCCTACAAAGAAAAGTATTCGTTTACGCAGGGTAAATTTCAAAAGTGCATAAACTGTTCGATATCATATACCAAATATCTAAGCGACATATTGCGAAACAAATGTTTATCGCAAGAACAAAATTAGGCGGAAGAAAAAAAAAAAAAAAAAAAAAATAATCAGAAGAAAAACAATAGGTCTTTCCACAGAAAAGTGGAAAGACCTAATAATTCAACAATACTTTTAAATATTTGGATGATATATTAGCTCTCAATAATGACGATTTCAGTATGAATACTAAAGACATTTATCCTGCTGAACTTACCTTAAATAAAGCTAATACTAACATTGACCACTGCCCTTTCCTAGATCTTGATATCTATATCATTAACAGAAAGCGAGGTACAAAAACTTACGATAACAAAGATGATTTTTCATTTCATATCTTTAATTATCCATTTTAAGATGGTGACGTTCCCATTTCACCATCTTATGGTGTTTATATATCTCAACTTGTACGTTTCTCTCGTGTATGTAACAACGTATCAGAATTTAGCGAGAGAAATTTGTGCATTACTGAAAAAATTATTACACCAGGGTTTTCGATTTAACAAACTTATCAAAACATTTACTAAATTATATCATCGGTGCAAGGACATCATTCGTATATATAACTCAACATGCATCTTATACGTTCAGGTATTTCACATCCAATCTTTAAGGGTAATATTCTATACAAAGCACAAAAATGTCAGTATTCACCTCAAAAGCTAACAAAACCTTTAAACAGACTTATAAAGAAGGGATATAGTTACGATATTAATGTCAGATAATTAAATATTGCATATTTTGGCTTTAATATTGATTCACTTATAGGGTCCTTGCATCGTCATTAAACACATTTGTTCTATAACCAGTTCTTGGCATGACACGGGTTATGTTTCTTTTGACACATTTCACGATGGTATAATACTAAACCCCTAACGGGGAGGACTGTTCTTGATATTCATATGACGTAGACTAAATCTTTCATTCAGTTTAATTGAGGTCTTAAGCAAGAATGTCAGTTACTGCTAGTAGTCTTTTGCTATTTATGTATTATTGTCATTTTGTTTAATTCTTTGGTCATGTTTGTTACCTATTTTGACATTGGACTCGGATATTTCTTTAACTGATTTTTACTATGCGTATTGTTGTGCGTCTGATTTTCCACATTGACTATAGGTATAGGGAGAGGGTTGAGATCTAAAAAAAACATTTTTAACCCCGTTGCATTTTGAGCCTGACCTAAGTCAGGAGCCTCTGGCCTTTGTTAGTCTTGTACGGTTTTTAATTTTAATTTCGTGTGTATAATTTGCAGTTTATAATGACGTCTATTATCACTGAACTAGTATACGTTTTTGTTAAGGGGTCAGCTGAAGGACTTCTCTGGGTGCGGGGGTCTCTCGCTGCATTGAAGATCCATTCGGCTGTTGTCTGACTTATGGTCAGCTTGCTGTCTCTTTGACACATTCCCCATGTTTATTCTTAATTCAATTTTACTTTCAACAATAAATTGTTTCCACATGTTTTACTTATTTCAAAATATATGCAACTGATATGACAACTTAGATAGTAAACATTTCAAAGAAAACAGTAGACATAAATGACCACATATAATAATTAGGAACTTTATTCACTGCTAAAATTATATAGAGAGTCTCTATATACTATAGTAATATAATCATAGTATACATGTAGATAGACGCGAATATAATTGTCCTTTACCCGAGTATTTATGCAAATCATGTGCAAGTTTAAAACTGGAAGTTGTATCTATGACTGGAGAAGGAAACAATATCCGGACGCCTTTCTATTCATTTTTGTCCCAAAATAACTCAATCTGAATAATCAAAAGAATACTATTAGATGACAAATGTGAATATGCATGGTACATTTAGGACACAGAGTCATAACGAATAATCAATTAATTGTGGAAGGAAGAGTAACGGTACACAAAATGAGGTCTTCTCGTTTAAAAGTATAGATTCAGATGACTTTGCGATTGTTAGGAATAATGCATTTTGCAATTGATGAATAATAAAGGATCAAAAGATTCATTGATGACCTTTTTCATCACAAGCCTATCCAATAAGCTTAAAAACTATTAAACTCAATGTATTCAATAACAATAGTTACAATTTTGCAATAACATCTAAACCTCTATTACTAGTCTATCTTTTCAATAAACATTGCCCTATTTTTAAAAATTGGAGTATTTTGTTAATAAACAACGAAGGTGTATTCGGAGGCTAAAAGACACCTTACACATAAGTGGCTAAAAACGATGATGGATTTGGTTCAATTCACACACCTTCAAATATCTTTTATATATATCCTGATTGAATGTAAATTCTTTAATCATGATAATTTAATGTAAAAATTTGAAAGGTGACGGTACCTGGTCATCGTACTTATACAATTTCCAGCACAAATCGACACACACGTCCTAGCCTATGATGCTAAATTTAACATTTTGCAGCTCTTTCATGTGATCATGAATAATCTCCATGATACTCCATTTTAAACATAATTTTATACAAAATGTCAATTTCTGATGGTACTCGGCCACTTATACATTGATCACTCATACTTTGTCCTTGTAATTAGTTTTCAATTTGTCGTCCATGACCTCTAACTGCAATAGCCCCAGGAAGTGCATACCATTGGTTTAATATTAAATTAAATTTACTAAAAATCGTGACAGGAAAGGATATTGAATTTATTGTTTTTCACCAGGAAATTTTATTTCTGAAAAGTGAAATGAACATTAATATAATAGTTCAAATGCGTACGAACTGTCTAAAATGGAAACTTTCTTATCTTTATTTTTGATTGGGGATTGTTATCATGTAAGTACAGTTTACATTTATTATATTATTTGGTTTGTTTACAAGGAAAACTAAGTTATACTTGTTTAAGTAATTAAAATACTGATTAAGTGATATAAAACTTAGGAGGTTAGCAACACACATACTCGTATTGAATACAATACATACAAAATACAATAGACCATATATATACGAATCAAATAATAAATATGTGACCATACCCCTTTTAATAAAATTACATAAAAGTAATAGGTATTTGGTCTTCCACATAACATTACTTTTAGCCCAAAGAAACAAAAAAAAAACCGATACACACAATCGAATCAATAAACAAAGCACTTCATTGAATACTAAGCATAAAGGTCCGTGTATATCTGCGTCCATTCGTTTTTCGTTTTGAAATATCAAAAACAAAAAACAAAAAACGAAAGTGTTTTCATTTTTCATTTTTGATTTCATAAAAACCAAAATGAAAAACGAAAGTGTTTTCATTTTTCGTTTTTGATTTCTTAAAAACCAAAACGAAAAACGAAAGTGTTTTCATTTTTCGTTTTTGATTTCTTAAAAACCAAAATGAAAAACAAAAGTGTTTCCGTTTTTCGTTTTTGATTTCACAAACAAAAAACGGAAAACAAAAGTATTTTCATTTTTCAATTTTGATTTCTCAAAAACTAAAATCGAAAAATGAAAGTGTTTTCATTTTTCATTTTTGATTTCACAAAAACAAAAAACGAAAAACGAAAGTGTATTTATGTTATCTTTCCAACACAGTTTAATTGTCATTCAAAAAATGACAATGTTGTCATTTGTCATTCATTTAAAGGTCGTTAAAGTATACATGCACAGCGGTTGTCAGATCAATACTACTTTAATCGAAGATAATGTCGACGGATGCAAAAGTCTTTATCAATCTAAACAATAAGGGTGCGTGATCTTTACTTTTAAGTTTGGAGAGGTTAATCTAAGATGATAATATTGTAGCGTAACTAGCCTCTTTTACAAATAAAGCAAACTATATATTGTTGGCGAGGGAAGGGCTCAAGGACTCCAGAAGAACTGGAAAAAATGATACAAAATCTTTCACACCCTTTCTTAATCTAAAGCGCAAGTTTTAATTTATCTATTTTATTATGTTCTGGTCTCGGAGCAAAATATATAGATACAGTGTAAGACTTTTAGTATTTACATGTATGAACAATATCAAAAGACATATGTAGGATGATGAAAAAAATAATGTAATCCACAAAGTCAAGTGTGTGGCTATTGTTAGTTTAAACATATTTATTAATAGTGGATTGGAAATTTTCTCACCGGAACGGTGATCGAACCAGGAACTTATGTTTTTGTATAGTCCGATGCACTAACCTATGTTACTTTTGTATAATGAGGATCAATGGTCTAGTTCCTCGTTGAAGACCCTCCAGTTCCTTTCAAGATGAAGAACAGGCATAAAAACCCTGTTCATTAATAATTTGTATTTTTTCTATATATTGTGTGCGATTTTGTCCCGTGTACATTTACTTCACATCTCTTTATTTTCTATTTCGGACCTGGACACGGCTCAATGCTAGTTTAGACCTCCAATGTTACAGGTCATATGTTTTTTTTTTAAATTATTTGATGCCGTGGGATTGGGATTTTTAGCTTTAATGTAAACCATGTCAGGTTTTTAACTTGTATTTACAGCAAAGATAGCCAGTTTTGTGTTCTGTAATATACTGTAACAGTTTAATTTTACTTGTCCGGTCGCATCGGAACTTCTCAAAACATCTTCCGAACAATAGCTGGACGTCGGTTTCGTGGGCAAGTACAATTGCTAAACCACACATGAACGTTCTTTAGTCTTCGTAGATCTATTCCAACTTGAAGTCTTTTTGAGTCTACGACAAGCAGAATATGATATTTTATACCATTAAATATTGAAGCCATAGTCATGACGATCGATTACTTGATTGATGTTTAGTTAACGTAGCCGCAGAACAAAAACTCGAGAGCTACTTTTGAATATTTCTACAATTTTAAGTAGTTTTCCACTCACAAACACAATAATATTTTCAACATTTATTAAAATAATTTTTTTTTACACTTTTTAACTTTTATGTTGTTTTAAAATATCAATTTGACTTGAATTTGGGATCCCGCTAACATGTTTAACCCCGCCACATTCAAAATGTATGTGCCTGTCCCAAGTCAGGAGCCTGTAATTTAGTGGTTGTCGTTTGTTTATGTGTTACATTTTTGTTTTTCGTTCAATTTTTGTGCATAAATAAGTTAGTTTTCTTGTTTGAATTGTTTTACATTGTCATTTCGGGGCCTTTTATATCTGACTATGCAGTATGGGCTTTGTTCATTGTTGAAGACCGTACGATGACCTATAGTTGATAATTTCTGTGTTATGTTGGTCTCTTGTGGAGAGTTGTCTCATTGACAATCATACCACATCTTCTTTTTTATATTTATATGAGTATATTAAATAAACATGTATATACCAAGATAAGTCAGTTTATATCTTGTTTTTCGTCTGACTATACAAAAGGCGAGGAGAGCTACTTGATAGATCAGGTTGACTGATAAGCTGTCTATATAAAGTAATGGGAGAATGCATGGCATGAAGACATCACCAAATCACCGTATGCAATACTCAAAAAGACATCCAGAGCTTACCATATAGTCATCAACTACCCACCAACAGGCCGTGAGCTTTGGTTGGCTCTTAACTCAAATCCAAGAGCACAGCAAAATGTCAAAATATTCTATTCAAACTGGGTGACCTGGGAGAAAAACATTGAAATTTTCCAAAGAAAACACACACACCCCTCAACTTTTAATAAGGAGATTTGGTATTAATGCAAATGAGTCAACTATCCAACAAAGTTCAAATGTAGTGGATGTAAGCAATTATATATAGGCAACCATATAATCTTCAACAATGAGAAAAACATACGGTATTGTCGGCTACAATAGTCCATGAATTGAAAAATATGAAACAGTTCAATTGAGAAAAATAACAGCCTATTTTAAAACAACATGAATTACGAAAAACACATATAAAAGACATCAACAAACGAAAACCATTGAACTACATGCTCCTGAGTTGGAGCAGGCACATACAATATATTGTGGCGTTTAACATGCTTGTAAACAGCCGGGACAGTTTTGTTACAGCACAGCATAAGAACAAACTATACAATCAGTGGAAAAGGGCTTAACGTATGAGATCGATACAAAACAGAAGGAAAAAAAAGGTCTAACAAAAACACATACCGAATGTGGCAGGGTATTTTTACCTCGTTTTCAAACAATCAAAGTACTGAAGTACTGAACATCGAATGACTGCAAGTTCTTTTGGATTGTCACAAGCACTTGTCTCAGAAAAAAATCACATCTCTATACTTGAAAGTGAAGTTAATGTACAGATATATATTTTTTTGAAACTCAGTACACATATTCTATATCATATGATCTTTTTAATTTCAATGCCAAATATAGAGTTCTGACCCTCAATTCCACGGTCCACTAGACATTCCTTATTAAAGAAGTCAGTAAATTTACTACAGATAACACTACATTTGTAAATTAGACGAACTAATCTAATCAAAATGTATATCTCTGATTTCGTAATACTTATGTGTATGAGAAAATTAATATATATATTAATTTTAATAAGATTGTTGAACGAACGCGTTCAATCTTAGGATTTTATTCTTGTCAATTTTTCCGACCGAGCAGAGCGAGTCGAAAACAATTGAATAGACGTCTTTCAAGCCAAAGTTTATATGTTTGCTATACCAACATATGATTTTATTAAACTTGGTTATCAATTGTTAATCAAAAATACAGTCCTAGATAATAAAAAATCATGAAATATTTGGTCTAGTAATAAAAAAATCACACAAAAAACAGTAGTTGTCGTTTGTTGATGTCGTTCTCGCTTCTCGTTTTTTAGCTCACCTGGCCCGAAGTGTAAAGTGAGCTTTTCTTATATCTTGGCGTCCGTCGTCCGTCGTCGTAACTTTTACAAAAATCTTCTTCTCTGAAACTACTGAGCCAAATTCAACCAAACTTAGCCACCATCATCATTGGGATATCTAGTATAACAAATGTGTCCGGTGACCTTGCCAACTAATCAAGATGGTCGCAATGGATAAAAATAGAACATAGGAGTAAAATGAAGATTTTGGCTTATATTTCAGAAATCAAAGCATTAAGAGCAAATCTGACATGGATAAAATTGTTTATTAGGTCATTATCTATCTGCCCTGAAATTTTCAGATGAATCAGACAACCTGTTGTTATGTTGCTGCCCCTGAATTGGTAATTTTAAGAAAATTTTGCAGCTTTTGGTTATTTTCTTGAATATTATTATAGATAGAGATAAACTGTAAACATCAATAATGTACAGCAAAGTAAGACCTACAAATAAGTCAACATGACGAAAATGGTCAATTGACCCCTTTAGGAGTTATTGCCCTTTGTAGTCAATTTTAACCATTTTAATTGCCCTTTATAGTCAATTTTTAACAATTTTCATAAATTTGTATATTTTTACAAAATATTTTCCACTGAAACTACTAGTCTAAGTTCATTATAGATAGAGATAATTGTAAGCATCAACAATGTTTTGTATAGTAAGATCTACGAACACATCACCATCACCAAAAACACATAGACCAAGGTGAGCGACACAGGCTCTTCAGAACCTCTAGTTATATATAGAGTTTAGACCTTTGGTTTTCCCGTTTGAATGGTTTTACACTAGTCATTTTGGAGGATCCTTATAACTTGCTATTCGGTGTGAGCCAAGGATTCGTGTTGAAGAGGGTACTTTAACCTATAATAGTTTCCTTCTACACACTGTGACTTGGATGGAGAGTTGTCTCATTGGCACTCATACCATGCACATCTTCTTATATCTATATATTCTTTCGATATTTTTGATTGGGGTCTGGAGCTGGCATGTCAGTTACTGCTAGTAGTTCTTTGTTAATTTATGAATCATATTCGTTTTGTGTAGTTTCTTTTGTTTACTATTTTGTCATCGGACTCGGATTTCTTTTAAACTGAGTTTCTCTGTGCATATTGTTGTGTGTTTCTTTATTCTACATGAGCTAGATATAAGTGTATAGCGGGAGGGTTGAGATTTAACAAAGCATGTTTAGCCCCGCCGTATTTTTGCGCCTGTCCCAAGACAGTAGACTCTGATCTTTGTATGTTTTTTTTTGTTTTTTTTTGTCTAAGTTAAGTGTGACGTCCATTTTCACATTACTAGTATATATTTTTATTAAGAGACCAGCTGAAGCCCGGATTTTCTCGTTGTGTTGAAGACTCATTGGTGGCCTTCGGCTGTGCTCTTTGGTTAGGCTGACTGTTGTTTCTTTAAATAATTTTTATTTTCATGCTCAATTTTATTGATTGATCAATTGATTGATTGATTGATTGATTGATTGATTGATTCATTGATCATTTTACTACAAGCAAAAGTCATGATCATTTGAGAATCCTTTATTTGTATTGTAGTGTTAATTTCACCAATGAAACTCGACACTAATGTTTGTCTTAATATTAAATTTCTTTATAAACTCTAAAATTACCATCTGATTATAATAAGACACGCAAGATTAAAAAAAAAATATTTGGCCTTCAATGTCTCAACCTTTTTTAATGTGAGTAACTTCACTTAGATTTCGATTTTGATATTGTTTTTGCAAGTTTCCATAATAGATTTCCGGTAATTGTTCTGCATAAAACCCTATGGGAAAGCACATTAACTAAATTTTCCAAACGTTTATTGGAACCTAATGATTTGGCAAGGTGTTGCAACCTGTAATGTAAAAAAATTACAGCCGATTGCACTGAGTGTGTAGGCAAAGGTAGCCTATCCTTGGTTAGCTTGCTTGTATTATTAGGTTAGGTAAACTACCCTCCTTTAAGAGTAGACTAGTTCGACAAATAACCAATCAATCTGTCTGTAGGACTAGGCTCCTTCTACAGGAGGGTGGTATACCTTACCTAGTTACTTCATAGTTCAGCTAACAAACAAGCGATCCAAAGATATTACCTTTGTCTACACACTCAATGTAATCGGCTGTAATGAAAATGCGGAGTTTGTGAGACCAGGCTCAAGCAACCAGTCGCTAGCAGTCAGTTTTCAAATATATAAAAACAAATATTGGATAAGACTCAAACGTACTTAAAATGTTTTTATTAATATATAACCACTATATCATCAGTTTTTAAAATATAATTAAGCAGTAAAAGACACTTTTCAATGAATTTTAAAATTTCATTTCTGGTTTATTTAAGAATTGAATGCCTTTTTTTTGTTACTTCATTGAGGTGTAAAGCGATGACCGAAATACATTTTGTATGAAAAGCGGAAGCGCTTCATTCTGAAAATGTACGCACGGTCAACGCTTTTACAACCCTATGAAGTTACAAAAAGAAGCATTCAATATTTATAATTATATGTTTTAGCTAGGATCATGAAAACACGATTTTTATCAAGTTTTTATTAAATTCACCTTTGCACTTTATTGTGGGACCTCGTGTCATCATGAATAATGATTTTCGTTGTGTAATGTAACATGAGATGTGCAGTTAGCCAATCAGAATAACGAATTATAATGAAACATACATCTTATGTTATTATTAGTAATGTGACAACGTTGTTGTAACTGGAATGTTTGAAACCGTGCAACAGGTTCTGTTGCTGAAACTGGCGAAGATGCCGAAACGAATGACAGTGACCGAAGACTGGTCCCCTGTCTATTGAACATAAATCCACTGGCGGAACTAACTCACAGACTGGTAGAGCGAATACAAACGAAGACTTTCAGTATGGATTTTATTTTCACTTTAATGAACGGATGATGTCAGTTCAAAAGGCTGACTCCGACTGAAGAATTAACTTCAGTCGAAACATTATAAAGATAGACAATGTTTACAGGTTGCCAAAGAATTAAGATTACATAATAATAAAGTTGACAAATTTTACAAACATAAGATTAACACTTTAAAGTAACAATGGACCGTAATTGAAAAACGGATTAATGTCATTGTTATCATACATGTCCTGGACAAGAACTGATAAAACAGATATTGAAAAGAATTATCTATGTACGACATTAACGGATTAAAATAATTATGAATTGAAATAGTTGTGTAACATAAATTAACACAATCCCTTGTATAGTTTTTCTCACAGTTTTAGATTAAAAAGTGACACACATGAAAGATCTTTAAGAATGCAAATCAAAGTACATTGTCTGTTGAATTAGAATGAAATTGTCCGAAAGATTAAACAGAAACTATAAATAATATAAGAAACAAGTTCAAATGTCCGAAATAAGAAATACATAAATTAGTGCGACTTTTTCCACGTTCACAGTTATATAAAGCCAAAATCAATCGCTTTCGATATATTAGTAATTACACAGCGTGCTGCCCGCTTTACATTTTAAATAGTCAACACTTGGAGTGTTTATAGAATCGTAAATAATTATGATTTTTTTTTAATGATGGCAAAATTACACTATTGGGTGAAATAGCTTTCCTTATTATCGGCATCCTGTCAAATAGTTCATGAAAAGTAATAATAATTCTGCATTAAAAGAAAAGAAAGTTGCACTCGTGCTTTAACTTTTTTTTGCCACACAAAACTGTTTTTACAAAACATTCTACCTCTGAACTAGTGGATTTCGCTTAAATATGACTGGACAAAAGGTTTGTTTTTTGTATTCAAAGTATGGTGGGCAAGTAAATTATTTATTAGCTTAAAAAAGATTGATCCGTGCTATAAATTAACTTGTAATTTTGATCAAGTAGGCCCTAGATCTCTAGCTTACGTTCTCACCTAGAGCAGATAAAAGTATTGCCGCAGAATTTTTTTATTAACTGTCTGGTAAGGGTTTTTGTAGGGTATACGACCTCAACTTTAGACCTACTTTAGAAAAAAAAACTAAGCAGAACAACACCCTGGATTTTTCTACTGTAGACCCCAGCTACCCAGCTTCCCTTTGCACCTAGTGAGGACAATTTTTATTACATTTTCGGTAAGGATGGGGTTCGGTGTTCGACCCCAACTTTGGACCTATCTTTGAAAAAAAATAAGCTAAACAGCAACCTTGATTTTTTTCTCCAGCAGACATCAGCTAACAAGCTCCCCTTTACACATTGTTCGGACAGAAGTATTTCCGTAGACATTTGTTTATTAACTTTTATGTAATGATGGGGTAGGGTGGGTAACTGCGGTCCACTTGAAAAAAAATTACAGGAACTCCAATGTGGTGTGGTCTACGCAGAACAATTACCGAAAATCTATGGTAGTTTGCAAAATAATAGTCTTTTTTTATAATGTGATATGTAAAATGTTGGTAAATAATGAAAGCATGCTTCTGAATTAATAGACATAGAAATAAAGAGAAACCATATGATAACCAATAGCAATCTCCCAGAGACAAACTAACGTTCATTAAGGCAACTAGTATGATGGTCTGGATTCGGGGTTCTTAATTTCTGTATTCTTTGATATTTTATGCCATATTTCTCTATTCTTTATACTTTTTGACAATTATTCTCTTATCATTACATTTTAACACCATTATTCTAGCTATTTTATTTATTTCTTGGTCCATTGTCTCTATTATTTATATTTTTTGTCCACTATTCTCAATTCCATAATCCCCCATCAACGACCTCTAGTTAATGTCACCTTATAGTCTTCACAAATAAGCAAACAGGGCGTAGCTACCCGACAGGCACGTAGGCACGACAGCACGTGCATCCACGTCGTTTTCACAAAAAAAAAAAAACAAAAAAAAAAAACATTATGGCAAAATCGGAAGGTTACTTGTATCTTTTACAAGATTTTTACTTTTGAATTTGTAATACTCAGTCTAAGATATGTAGTTTTGGAGCACATTTTACAGTGTACAGTTCATCAGTTTGGAATGAGATGTACCAATGATGAATCGGCATTCGAATTATCAGATTCCTTCGATATCGTTGAAAATATGCTGAGGCGATGTGGTTGACAGACTACCGGAGCCAATCACCCTGCAACCACGCCAAAACAGTATTGGAAAGTCTCATTATTTTTTGATTTCATAGACCATATGATAAGGCAACTGGAGAGTGGAGTCGCGTCAAGTTATCAGAAAATCGCTTCTTTGTGCTGTATCTGCTTCATCGTGTTGTAGGAAATATCACAAACGAACAAATCTCAATATTGTCTGAAACATACGAAACTGACCTAGCATGTAATTTTGACGAATTCACTTGGGAGGTCGCTCGATGCCGAACACTTACGATGGTTTATATTATCTCGCGAGTGCTACCATGCCATGATGGCCCTGAGATCTATCAGTCACGGTACTACGTATGTAATTGAAAACAAATGTACGATCAACAATGAATAACGAAAGTTACATAGCATTACTGCATATTCATCGGGATTTCAGTGTGAATGTTGAAAAAGTAATAGAGAAGTTTGTCACGGTACTACGTATGTAATTGAAAACAAACGTACGATCAACAATGAATAACGAAAGTTACATAGCATTACTGCATATTCATCGGGATTTCAGTGTGAATGTTGAATGCAAAGCTCTGATTCCTTTCACGGATTTGGCTACACTTTTTGGACCTTTTGGATTATAGCTCTTCATCTTTTATATAAGCTTTGGTTTTTCAAATATTTAGGCCACGAGCATCACTGAAGAGACATGTATTGTCGAAATGCGCATCTGGTGCAGGAAAATTGGTACCGTTAATGTTATTGAAAAAGTAATAGAGAAGTTTGTTTTCTGCCCAGACCCGAAGAGCAGATTTTGGACAATTTTGAGTAAATTCTGTATCACAAATATGTGTTGTTTATGTATTACTATATTCAGAAGATTTATTAATAGTTTTACATTCATAAATTTTTATCTACATATAGCTCCTTTTTTAACACTCCTAATAAAACCGAAAAAAAAAAATTCTGCATAATAGGGTCCCAAATTTTTTTCGCCTCGCTCAGCTCGGCTTTAGTTGCTTCCACATCGTTTCATTCTAGCTACGCCCCTGGCAAAATTAATACCTTATAGGCTCCTAATGACAAACCAATTTAATATCCCAGTTTGAATTGTGAAATTGCGGAAATTTTGAAAATTAAATCAAGCAAAATACATTATCGTCCTCGTAGTTCGTAAAATACTGGCAGATGGATCTTGGTCATCAATTCTAATAATCTTGGATCGAACTTTCTAAACTTAAAAGTAATAAAGTTCACGCATCCATATTGTTCCGATTGCTAAAGACTTTTGCATTCGTCGACATTATCTTCGATTAAAGTAGTATTGATCTGACAACCGCTGTGCATGTATACTTTAACGACCTTTAAATGAATGACAAATGACAACATTGTCATTTTTTGAATGACAATTAAACTGTGTTGGAAAGATAACATAAATACACTTTCGTTTTTCGTTTTTTGTTTTTGTGAAATCAAAAATGAAAAATGAAAACACTTTCATTTTTCGATTTTAGTTTTTGAGAAATCTAAATTGAAAAATGAAAATACTTTTGTTTTCCGTTTTTTGTTTGTGAAATCAAAAATGAAAAACGAAAACACTTTTGTTTTTCATTTTGGTTTTTAAGAAATCAAAAACGAAAAATGAAAACACTTTCGTTTTTCATTTTGGTTTTTATGAAATCAAAAATGAAAAATGAAAACACTTTCGTTTTTTGTTTTTTGTTTTTGATATTTCAAAACGAAAAACGAATGGACGCAGATATACACGGACCCATAAAGGCACAAAAGCTATTTGTATGAATAATTTTCAAACATTCTTGACATAGTATTAATTTGTCTAACAAGGTTCTTGATTTTTCTTGACAAGTGTCTTGACAGTATGAACATTGTCATAAAATTTCTCGACACTTCCTGTATCATCTGATAAGAGTCTGAATTAGTCTGGACCAATTCTTGAATGTCTTAAATTTGTCTCGATCTGTTTTGACATATTCTTGACATTTTTGATAATGTCTGAATATGTCTCGACACATTCTTGACAGTCTTAAATATGTATTGACACTATCTCAACAGAATAAATTTAGCCTGAAATGTGTACAGATTTATTCTGCGCTGTTTATGACATTTTATTGCTGTTATATACTCCTTTTTTATGGCTAAACTAAACCTTAAAGAATCAAGAATTAATTTGGTATAGTAAGATATCCTTTTTGTACACCTAAGTTCGAATAATCCCCTATGTAGTTTAATTTTCATTTATTTATATTAAAAGTTTAATCGATTGTTTTTACTTGGAATATAAGTCGAAGTAACTGACAAACAGCATTTAGATTTTTACCATTTTGCAAAACTGCCAGTCAAATTTGCTCTACTAAAATAGGTGTCTTGAAGGAAGTTTTAAAATGTGACCATGTGTCTCTTTTGGACCTTATAATTCATCTTTTGGGTTTGTGTGGCTAAAAAATTAGGGGACGGGGCTTTCGCGTAGTTCAAAGAGTTCTTTCTCACCTTGATTCAAAAACATTATTCATTTTTTAGAACAACCCCAAAAAATTTCTTATTCAAATTTGACTGTTGAATTTTATAATTTCTTATCACAATTGTTTTGTGATAACTCCTTCCAGAAAAGAAAAAAAATGTTTAGATCTATATTATGCATGTCTGTTTAAAATCCATCTCATAAGACCAATGATTTCTATAAAAATCCTAAAAATCATTGATGGGACCAATAATGAATACCTTTTTTTTTTTATTCCGTGAGTAGATAATAATTTTCTTTTAATCTTTGGCATGGTCAACTGATAAGTTGTAGGGCTGCTTACAGGTAAATCTGTAATTTCTATGTGACAGTTGCGTGTATTCTGGGGTGTGGAATACCTTAATTTTATGGGGGACATCCTGTCCAAGTGTAATACTTACTATATTTTCCAACAGATAACATTACACAATTTCTTCTTCTGTTAAATGAATGATTTTATATCATCATAATTTGCTATTTATATAAACCACATTTTTGTACAATAATTATTTACCATATTAACGTTGAATATTATGAATGTAGAATAAAATATGTCTACAGTATGATTGGTTTTAATCATTTAATTAATAGGAATTTTAGGAATCAAAATTTGTAATTTTAAAAAAACCCACATTTAAATTGCTTTAAATCAACACACTCACATTTAAATTATTCTTTACATTAGATTTCATACCATATTTGCATGTGTAAAAATATTTAGATACCAAAATTTGTAATTATTTTACATGCCTAACTTTCATTATTTTTTGTAAGAAGTGTAACTTAATACAACAGCATATTATGTAAAGAGAAATAAAGATTAAAGTTATATCATGAATATTGGTCATGATTTGTAAAACTCAGAACAGTCAAGTAAATTAAGACACAATTCAAAACGTTCAGAATATTTCAAGCCATACTGAGAAAAAAATAAGAACGTCGAGAATATATCGAGAAATTACAAGACAGTATTCAAATGTCAAGAATATGTCAAGACATTTTAAGACCATGTTCAGAATGTCAAGAATATGTCGAAAAAAATGTCATACTTATTTGATATAAATGAGAATTTGTCAAGAAAAATAAAGACACAAGTCATACTTTTGGAGAATGTCGAGTAAAAGTTCATGCAAATCAAGACCAAAACTGGTCTTTTCAGACGTTTTTACTTTTGTAGTACAACGATACTTCTTAGCATATTTGTCTGTTAAAAACAGTTCAAGGACAACAAAGGAAATCACCCTGGTGATGTTCATGGCAAGTAAAACAATGCTTAAAGTTGCAGTCAATAATATTTTAAAAAAGGACGCAAATTAATAATGTTTCAATAAAGGACGCGATAGTATGACTGGACGCACAGTTTAATATTTACTTGACATTGTCTATTTCAGCAAATGATGCGTTTCTTCTTTCATTTATTTTGGTTTGGTGTTGTAATATAGTGCGTGCATGGGATAAAAATGCACGTATATTAGTTTGAATAGATGTTTGTTAAGGCATAACGGATTAAAAAGCTGAACAGGCAATCATTAAACATAGTTCGTATCTGTTCTCTTGTCTTTTTCAACTAACAACTTTTTTAAACACGAAAGCCACTTTTCGATATAGTCTTACACAGCCAATTTTGCATAGGTACTATGTCTGTACCAAAAATTTGTAGTACTATAAATCTACTTTTCATATTCAGTACTATTTTGTTACTCTAAAAGTATTGTAATATTTAGGTACATGTATTTTACAGTACTTGATTTGTACTTGAAAATTTGAGTACTACATATTTTTGGTTACAACGTTACATTTTAACCATTTTTATAGTATGTCCACTTCAATTCTCTTAATATTATGAATTTTAAACATGGAATATTGTGATCGCTTTTGGTATAATTTCTGTACCAAAATTTAAATAAAAAATCAAGTAGTGTAAAATACAGGTACGTAAATAGTACAATAATTTTAAAGTAAAGAAATAGTACTAAATATCAAAAGTAAATTTTCAGTATTACAGATTTTAAGTACAAAAATAGTACCTAGTATGCAAAATTGGCTGTGTACTTATTTGAAATTGACTTATTCTCAAAAAATAGATTGTAAACAAAAAAAAAAAACTTTTTTGCAGTTTGTTCTTATGTGTTGCTGCGCATGCATCAATGGTATCTCAGTTTTTGTGTAGAGGGGTGGGGTTTAAGTTCTCGTAAATATGTTTAACTACGCCTCATTCTTTATGTTTCTGGTCCTAAATACTCTTGGTAAATTTGTTTTTATTGTTTAAATTTGTGATATTTGTTTTTTTTTGTAATTTTGTTTGTTATAAATGAGACCTAACGTTTTATCGTTATAATAATAGTATTTGTTTATATCGAGTCCTTTAATAACTGACTATACGCTATGGGTTAATCTCATTGTTAAATGTCGTATGTTTGTCTGAACAGTCTTAAATCTACTTATTTAAACTCTGGTGGACAGTTATCTTATTTGCAATCATACTATATCTACTTATTTATATACAAGTCTAAATTTAAAAAAATGGAAATCAACACGTTTAAAGGGAAGATACCTTAATATACGAGAAGAAAGATTATGCAAAAATGGTAAACGAATTGAAGATGAAATTCATTTCTTTTTATATTGTAATAGAAACCATAATAATAGAAAGTTTATTTTGATTTTTTAATAATGAGAATATCAACTTTATAAATTTAAATGACATAGATAAAATAACATATATACTCAACCCAAATTCACACATTCAGGTAAATAAGCTAGGATCCTTTTTAAAACAGTCTATTGAACTGAGGACAGGGGAGTCTTAAAATATTTACTTCTATTGTGTATATTAATGATCTTGTTGTTATTTTTTATTTTCATTTTGTTATGTTGTGTCACAACTATAAATATGTAGTTTTATGACAATAAAGATTTGAATTGAATAATTTATTGCGTCCAAAGCGTTTTTCTGGATTTACCTTCATCAGGAACGCTAAAAGCCAAACATTTGAAATTCGAAGATGGGTAAGTACCGAAAATCGTTGAAGAGCTAAATGCCAAAAATACCTAAATGAATAGCCAAATTCATCTAAAGCCAACTTTCCCTGAGGGAGTTTCATAAAATTTCAAAATTTATAAACGAATAATTTAGGAAAATTTGTTAAATCATGTCAGTATCGAAGCACTGACTACTGAGCTGATGGTACACTTGGGGACTGATAGTCCACCAGCAGAGGTATCGACCCAGTGATGTAAAAAATAGAAAAAAAACACGTTTAATAATTTATTGCGTCCGTTCAAACCTATGATTGCGCTAAAAAAAAAACGCAATTTTTATACGTGTGCGTGTAAAACGTTCGTTGTAGAAGGATCTAAATACAGCAAAACAACATTTTCCAATGACCAAAAGTAAAAAAAGTCTATTCAAACAAAACTCATCTGACTAACAGGTCGAACAACTTATTTCTTAAACCCTGCTGACTGCTTTTGCGATTGCCAAATAAACTGATAACAAAATGGTAGAAAAATTGTCTTAATTTAACCAAACAGAAAACAATAAACTTGCAGCAAAGATGTTATACCACAAACGTAAGGTGCACAAAAAATATACATATATATTAAAAAATAAAAAATAAATAAATACTGAATAAGTAGTCAACGATTAATCTTACAGGGCGATGCATCATGTAATGATACTGAACACTACAAAATATAATATATAACAAGTCAAAAAGGGTACAACTTCGCCATAAAACAACTTTAAAATGAATAAATATCAGATATTTCGGATAACAGTTATCCTTTTACGGTAATAGCATGATGTCAAGTTAACCATGTCAATATATTCAAACTGCTACACTATCAAAATCTTGAAAATTTATACAATATAAGCGAACATCACAGACGCTGGTACAATTTAAAAGTTCCAAACACGTGGAAAGACTACAAAAATATGCCAAAATAAAAATATTTATTTGCGATGTGAACTGACACAAGCGTCTGTGTTGTACGCTTCAAGACTTTGATAGTGTCTCAGTTGAAAATATATTGACATGATTCATTTGACATCGTGCTATTGCCGATGAAGGATATCTGTAATCCGAAATATCTAATATTTGTTCATTTTATAGTTATTTTATGGCGATGATGTATCCTTTTTGACTTGTTATATATTGAAATATATATATAGATTCAACCACGACTGAAAACACATATCATATTCATTATTACTGTAAATATCAGAACACCAATGTTAAATCTACAAATTAACGAAAGCAAATGTTTGTTCTTCCTTCGCCGGGTTTCGAACTCCTGCTATTGAGATATCTCGACAAAACCACCTGCACTATGACCGGAGCTATAGACCACTCGAAAACCTAGACTGAACTGAAAGTTGAGCTTTCAATGGACTAGTCTTACCTTTCCTCGTTATCTGAATCTAGGGTTTATACACAGTACAAGATATTACAGACAAAGATATGGATTGATTGCAGAATAACTGAATAAACTATTCTGAAGGATCGTGAGATGCAGTCACAAGAACGATTACCAAGAAGCGACTATATGACAGCTCCATCTATTGGATACATAAAGTTGATACTCGGCTGAAACAGATAGTATATTCTTAACATCAGCACAGCAATGCGGAAGTAAATTGGTGTGCTTCTGTCCCCCGGATTCGAACTCCTGCTATTGAAATATCGAGACAACACATCTTGCACTATGTTTAACACTCTAGACCACTAGATATCTAGATGAACTAAATATTCAGTTTTTGGTGGCATATATATAAATATGAATAAAAAAGGTCAAAGGTGTCCGATACATGTATGTTGGACACATTGAGATATACTCAAACCAAAACTCAAAATACAAACGACAAGTATTAAAACGAAATATTGGAACACTGCATTTTTGACTGCAATTTTGCTGATATATAAGCAATTGAATAGCAATAATAATATAAACTTTCCATTTAAAATTCCAAAAAACAGACACCAATTTCCACACCTTTAAATGGTTTGAGCTAAAGCTAACCAAACCTTTAAACAGACTTATTAAAAAGGGACATAGATGGCTTATCGTGGCTTAAATGTTGATTCACGATTAGGGTTTTTGCATTGGAAATAAACACATGTATCTAAAACCAGTTGTTGGCATTGAATAAACGGGTTATATTTGTTTCGCATATGTTTTATGATGCTATGATACTAAAAAATTAACGAGAGGGTTTGTGTTTGATGTTCAAATGGCAAAGACAAAATCTTTCAATCAGTTTTGTTGAGATCTAGAGCTGGCATACCAATAACTGCTTGTAGCCTGTTGTTAATATATGTTTATGACGCTTTGATACTAAACACTTAACGAGAGTGTTTGTGTTTGATGTTCAAATGGCGAAGACAAAATCTTTTAATCAGTTTTATTGAGATCTAGAGCTGGCATATCAATAACTGCTTCTAGGCTGTTGTTAATATATGTATTATTGTCATTTTGCTCAGTTTATTTTGTAACCTATTCTGACATCGGCTTCGGACTTCTTTTGAACTGACTTTTACTGTTAGTATTGCTATTTGTTTATTTTTCTACATTGGATAGACATATTGGGAGGGTTAAAATCTTAAACAACATGTTTTACCTAGCCGCATTTTGCGCCTGTGCCAATTCAGGAGCCTCTGGCTTCTAGTTCATTTATATATTTAGGAGTTTAGTATGATATCCATTATCACTTATACACATTTGTGCTTGGGGCCGAGCCGATGCAATCCTTTCGTTACGGGTGTTTCTCACTGTGTTGAAAGATCTTTGATGGTCCTCGGCTCTTTTGTGCTCTTTGGTTGGGTTGTTGTCTCTTTGAAATATTCCCCTTTCGATTCAAAATTTTATACACACATGACAAAACTTGTGACTACTAATATAATAACGCTTTACTTTCGAAGCTAACATTTATTCAACAATGACAAAACTACATGTAAATCTTTGGAGTAAAAATGCAAATCAAACGAGAATAAACAATGCCCTACCTAATTTAAACACACAATGCATGTACTTGGAATTTATTTGGTATGTTTTCTTTGTTTAAGGCTTCACAAAACAAGCTATTGTTACACTCTCAGGGAATCAGCATGTAAAGCGTTTTGGTAATATAAGACTAAACTGTTCATCGAACAACATACCTGTTGGAAATACAGCAAGTATCCAAATAGACGGTAAAGCATATACTACAATTACATCGCTACGTGACGGCTGCTTTTCTAGCATTTTAGGAACAAATTGTATCCATGATATATGTCACTGCTCAAACCGGGATTATGGTACAGTTATACATACAAAGCAGTTCAAGATGTTGGCGTGGTGAACTTTAAATGTTTGATGACATTTAATGCAGATGGATCCGTTTCAGACAGTATTAGCGTAAACATTATCGGTAGGTAGAAGTTTGTAATCTATAAGAAGCGAATAGAGTGTCAAAAAGTATTTTATAATAAGAAGAGGATTTTCAAAAATTATAGTCGTTGAACAGACAAAAAAAAAAATTAACACATAAAACACGTTATTTATAAAAATATTATGACATTCTCCTCCTCAGTATATGAATACAATAGGTTCCTATACCGTCGATCCATGTAGCTGTAGATGTGTTTAGGTCCTGCATACATTTTTTGCCCTTTTTGACTGTTTATATTCGAGCGGCACTGACTTGTTTTCTATATTGATGACAAAACGCGCGTATGTTGTACACTATTGTAATCATCGTATCTATGATGAGTTAATCTAATGACACAAATATCGTTACATGTATATAGTTATGTTATATTGCTTTTAGATCTGGAAACGCAGATATGTTTTTTTAATATCTGCTAATATCTACAAAAATAATCCCTTTTTTCATACATCTTCCAAATTCATATCTGTAAAAAGAGTATGTTGGGAGAGGAAATTACATTCTAAAAATATTTGTGACATGCATATTTTTTATGTATTTGGTAGTAGTTTGGTCCTGTTTCAAGTGGTTTAGAATACTTACAAACCTGCTCGTGCATTTTTCATTGTTATTCAACGCAAATTTATTTTCTAAAATACCTGGGACGATCTTATTTCACAAAGGATTTCTATCGTCTACTTATTGTACCTCGAACTTATTTTCCCGATGTAGGTCTTTAAGTTGAGGTTCAATTCAATTAAAGTTAACCGGGCATGACTAATTAGATACGCCCTCTTAAAATCAGGGGGTCCGAAATAGGATTGGGAAAAAACACCCAGCAAAATACCTTAATTTTCAATTTCAAGAATTTGTTTTATTCAAAGTGCTTTTGGTTGCTTAAACATCGTCGATCAATAATCAGGCGGTATTTTGTGGAAATAAATAACCTGTCCTGAACCGGGAGATGTTGTTTGGAATAGGAATTAATTTATAAAAAAAGTCCATATCTCTTTTACTTATAGTGGCCAGTATTGATTGTAAATTCATGACGTTTTGTTTATGGCATTTGTCTATCGTGGAGAAAAAAGAGAGAAGGAGGGCTTAACTTACGAGTTCGATCATTATGGTTCAAATCTATTCTAATACGGCATACGTTTTACCTCTAGCGAACGCACTGCCTTATTGTAAAAAGTACCACTCTCAATCTGTAAACATTCGCTTCAAATTGATCCACTTTGAATGTAGTCGTGAATATGTATGACATATTGGCCACTTGACACTAAGCAGCTTCATTTAGTGATTTATATAATCATTTGTCCTCAGTTGATAATAGTCTCAAACAGTTTTCCAAGTTTTATATATTTCATTTTTATTTACATTTGAATTTTTATGCGTAAATCTTAGCATTTCTTCCATCATTTTTCTCTTTGCATTTAATCTTTTTTTTAATATTAAAAAACATTGTCGTAGTACACATCAGGGGTTACATTGTATAATTTCCAGCAAAACTAATAGGGGAGGGACTAAAACAGAAAAAAACCAATCTTCATTGAGTGGCAATAACTCATATATTGAAGCGTACAATGGCGGCTGTCTCGTCTAGGTGACAACATTTGCTGTTTCAAGTTTATTTATATCTCAGACTGGTATAATAGTTGTCATAAAAGCAAAAAAAAAAAAAAAATGATAAAAAAGGTTGACAACAATTTATAATAAAGATTCAACTTATTTTGAGCGTTTCATTTTTTTTTATATTGTCTTGCTGATCGGTTTTGTTATATTTTTTTTCATCTACTATTGTTCTAGCAAAAGTCACAAAATGTTGTTAAAATTAACCATGCGACTTATTTAAAAAGATTAAGCTGACCTTTCTTGTTGTTTACACATTTCAATCATTCAACTCGTGCATAGATCGCCTTTCCCTCTAATGTTTTTTAAAGGTAAAGATAGCGTGGAATTCTCACTGAACCAGGAATTTGATATATATTCCTATTATATTTTGATCGGACAAAGCTGCGTATTTGTATAACCAATAAGCCGAACGAACACACCCATTTAGCAAGGGTATACTGTGGGACGGGAGAGGTCTAAAGATGTCAATATTTCTATACCCAAGCGAATCTTGGCTATGAATAAAAGGAGATAAAGGTATACATTAATGCGACAGCAACCCAAAGACATAGATAAATAAAATATTGAGAGTCAATATTCGGTCTTTTTTTATAGAACATTCCGTAAACAGAATAATAAGCTCAAAACCGACCAATGACTAAATAATAGTTATACGGAGTTAATTCAATAATATTTTTATATTATAAATAAATAAATGAAATAAATATTATATATCCGAAAAGGCACATTTGATTTAATATTATTTACCGTCAACGATAATAATCCCAACAATCACAAGTGTTTGAAAAACGCGGGTAGGTTAATGCGGTTTCAAATCGTTTTTGACGATTTTTGGTGATTGCATCGAAATCTCATCTATTACGTCATTTTCGAAACTATACGAATTTTGATTGGCTAAATCGGACGTTGGAAACTTAGAACTGAAGAAAAAGAAGCATCAACTCCAAACGAGATAAATCACGTCTTCAAAGATCACTTTGAAAAATTAGCCAAAACCAATTCAAATCCTAACTTCAACATTGGTCATGATAATCTTGTCAAGCTAGACATGGAAACCATTGTCAACATCTGTGAAAACCAAGAAATAACAATTCAACCTGTTACCTCAACAGAAATCACAAAGCGTATTTCGATATTAAAAAGAAAAAAGGCTGGGGATGTAGAAGGTTTAACTGCAGAACATCTAATTTATGGTGGAACAGAGTTGACTGAATTCCTAGTTACCTTAATTAACAATATATTCTATACAAAGCATGTTCCTGAAGTCATCAAAAAAGGTCTGCTGACCCCTGTCCACAAAAAAGACAAAGACCCTACTATTCCATCCAACTATAGAGGCATCACAGTCATTTCCATCATTTGTAAGATTTTGGAGCTTTGTATTAGAGCTAGAATCGAGGGTACACTAAATAAACATCAAAACAAGCTTCAGAAAGGTTTCACTAAAGGTGCATCCTCTATTAATATTGCTCTTCTCATCTCTGAAGCAATTAACGAAGCCAAAGATAAAAACGAGTGTCTCATTCTAATAACTCTGGATGCAGAAAAAGCATTTGACGTGGTAGACCATATACACCTATTTTGGAAATTATATCATCAAGGAATTAATGGAGCTTCATGGTTACTAAATAAGGAACTATATAACAAAACAACTACACAAGTTAAATCTCAAGGATATATCTCGGAAACATTTGTAAATGAGCAGGGAGTCAAACAAGGTGGAATTCTCTCTGCCAATTTTTACAAGGCCTATAATAAGAATATCCTTGATACTCTTGAATCCACAAACATAGGAATTAAAATTGGAACCAATTATGTGGGTTGCCCAACGTGCGCAGATGACATAATGCTATGTGCTGGCTCAGAACATGATGCCTCAACCAAACTCCGCATCATTGAAAACTGTACCAAAAACGATCGGGTAAAGATAAACAGCAAAAAGACTGAAATTCTAATGATTAACAAGAAGAATAAAGATATAAATCTTCAACTTTTTAATGATAAAATAGACGAAAAGCAAAACATTAAACATTTAGGAATTGAAAGACAGGAGAAAAATAATCCAAATGTAGAGAATAGAATTTCTGTTGCAAGAGCTACAATGTATTCCCTATTAGGAGCTGGATTACATGGAATAAATGGTATAAATCCACTATTATCGTATAAACTATGGCGGACTTATGTTATACCAAGAATGCTCTATGGAATTGAAATTCTCAACATTACTAAAATTGATATACAAAAATTAGAAGCTTGTCAGAAAAAAACTCTTAAACAAATTCTATCCTTACCACAAAGAACTGCAGATGCTGCTATCTATATCTTACTCGGAGCCGAATCTATTGAGCAACTCGTACATAAAGCTGACATTTCCCTATTTCTAAGAATATCAAAAGATCCCAACTCAATTGAGTGTAAAATTGGAATTAGACAGCTATAGCTACAAAAGATGATAAATCAAATAGTTGGTACATAAATGTGGACAGAACTCTCAAATCTTATGATCTTCCATCCGCACATGAGATTATACTAAATCCAGAGAAAAATTGGAAACGATTGACTCATGATGTTATAGACAAAACCTGGAAAAACAGATGGACCGAATCTGCTAGAAGCAAATCAACACTCAAATATATGGAAGTAAACAACTGGAACTTTAAAAAAACAAACTTCTGTGGGAGCAGTGTCAGAGATAATAAAAGAGATGTTAGCAAAGGGATAATAAAATCCAGGATACTTACAGGAACTTACAAAACCCAAAGTATTACCAACCGATTTGACGGAACAAAATCTGCAGAATGCAAATTGTGCATGGTAGGACCTGAGGATTATAAACATTTCCTAATCAACTGTGAAAGTCTGAATTGTGTGAGAAAAATTCATCAAGATAGACTAAAATCCCTACTAGAGGATAATCATATCCACTATTGCAGTATAATTGATTCTGATGAGGATCTTCTAGAATTATTGGTTGACTGTTCTAGGAACGACCTTATAACTGTGCCTCAGCAGGGAGACTTAGAACGAATCTGCAAAGACTGGATCTATGCATTGCATGCTAAAAGAACCCAACTTTTGGAAAACAAATGAACAATCAGTTGAGTTCTGAGCTTAAACTACAAGTAGCTGTCAGTCGTGGGAATGTAACATATAACAAGTATTATACTACTTTGTCTATATACTTAATTAATACTAAGTAATTCATAGTTAAACCATAACTAGAACATATGTATTAATTACCCCTGTAAATAATCTTATAGACCCAAATTCTATTGACAAACTCTACTGTTTTACTTAAAACTAATTTTTACAAGTTTCTTGTTTTATTCGTATCCCTTACCATTTTATCTTTTAATTACATATATTTAAACTTATTAAGAAACCATACTAGTCCATAAATTTAACCAATTACTAGTACAGATTAGTAGTTCCTTTCACTTTCCTTTGCTAAGAGAATTGCGTACAATGGGAGGCAACTCTCATTGTACCTAATTGATAACGCCGTGTACTAGATTTGCCTCCCCTTGTTGCGTCATCCGATGCTTAGTTAGCATGTGGTTTTAGCAAAGAGCATGTTCCAGCCACATTTTATTATGTATTTGATTAATTTTTTTTATTTGATGACAATGCGATGGAAAATAAGAGAACTAGGAAACCTCCAGCTTATCTAAAGGATTTCACTTTACCTTCTTTTGATATGCAGAACGAGTTTGCATCAGTTTACGAAGTTGGAGATTTAACCTCTGAACACGTGGTTCAACATGAGACTTTTGCACCAAAATCAGATAAAGCAAGTGTTAGCGTTCATCCAAAAATTCTTACGTCTACAAACACGGTGAATGAACTGGATAAAACAATTGAAGAATTAACAATTCAGAACAAAATATTGGAACGGGATCTGTTGTTGGCTGAACAAAACGCGCACCTTGTGGCTAAGAAAACTTTCGGTGTCGATAAAAAGACTTCATGTGATAAATCAGATAATGATAGGAATAATTGCCAAGCGAAAATTAAAGGTAAAGATTTTCCATATCAAAGACAAACAAAAACGTAAAGCAGTTTCGGGTGAAGCAAGGGCCGCTAAGGATCGGGTAAAATACGATGTGCCATGGCCACATGAACATGCCCAAACCAAATCATTGAGTTATTCTGATGAAGACTTCGGATTCGTACAGTTAGTTAGAGGTGCACTATTTATTATGCACAACATAGAAGAACAAGCCATTTCAATGCTAAGACAAAAGCATTTAATTAATCTGTTATATCTTGCCGAAAAATATCCTTTTACCGAGATTAAGGATTTTCATGCCGAAGTTTTGCGTTCGGTGGAAAGGGGTCACAAACATTGGTCTCATACGTTTTCAGAAGAACAAGGCCGCACTCTCGTCTCCACCCTTAAAATGGACCTTAGAGGAAGAACTGAACGATAATAATCGCAATCCAATTTGCTGCTTCTTCCAAGCAGCAACTAGCCATTCTGTGGATCAATTTGGAGACTATTGAGATGACAAATTATTGCATATATCGCTAATATTATAATTTTTTAAAATTTTTATAATACATATTAATGATGATATTGTGAAACCTCCTGCTATGTCAGGTGTGATTGCTTCCCCTGTTGTTTTTTTTTTCAGGTGTGTACTATATTTATGAGTAACAACTCAAATATTTTGATATTATTTTTAAACCCCCTGCAGTGTCAGGTGTGATTGCTTCCCCTGTTTTTTCAGGTGTGTACTATACTTATGAGTAACAACTCAAATATTATGATATTATTTTTAAACCCCCTGCTATGCCAGGTGTGATTGCTTCCCCTGTTGTTTTTTTTCAGGTGTGTACTATATTTATGAGTAACAACTCGAAATATTATGATATTATTTTTAACCCCCTGCAGTGTCAGGTGTGATTACTTCCCCTGAGTATTCAGGTGTGTTCTATATTTTAAGAGAGAGATCATATTCCCCTGCTAATGCGGTCGTGTTTGTGTGATAACTCCGAATATCATAATTTTGCAAAACTCTTGCAGTGACAGGTGTGATTGCTTCCCCTGTTTTTCAGGTGTGTACTATATGATATAAAAGAGATAATATTCCCCTGCAGATGCGGGCGTGTTACTGTGTATGATTATCCCCAAGTTCGTTTAGAATATCTTTGAGGCAGATATGTTTAGTAATATTATTTTTTTTTTTTTTTGTTCCTTGCATTATAAGCGAGTTATAAGTTCACTTAGACTAAGTAGTGTTTAATAGTGTGATCACTAGTGCCATGATTGTGTAGTGTAGAAGTCCCCCCTTTCCCTCCGCTGTATTTACAAGGGTGTCTATTTATGACTGAAATTATCCATATTTTTTTTAATGCCTTTATTATGCATGATGTAGCACTGATTTTGACACTGTTGTCAAAGATAATAATTACATGAATTACACATGAACTACAATGTTGTTGATGAAATTTTAGTTTTACATATTTGTCATTTGCTTGATTAACGAAATTATTATCATGTACAATGTCAAGCTGTATGAAGGGTATCTTTCTTCTATTGAATTGTCAGACTAAACAGGATCATGATTACACACATGTTTTTTTTTTTTCTTTCCTGTTTGGCGACTTCGTTTGGGTTAAGGTGCTTCATATTGACACTTGTTCATTGTTGCTTATTGATACCATGTTTGGTATAATTGTATATTATTGCATTATTATAATAAAGCACCTTTCGCCAAACACTATTAGTTGTCAATTTAAACAACTGATAAGATTACTTTTTACCATTTATAATTTTAAATGTATATAGTGTACATACAAGTTCCTGTTTTAACTAATTTTCAGTTTTATCCTATTCTAACTTTGTTAATATTATTTTTAATTTTAACCAGTAGATAGAATTTTAAATAACGCAATTTTAAAAATAAACAAACTTTTTAAATGCGGTGACCCTGCAGATAAGGTGGACTTCCAGAAGAAGAAGAAGAAAGTTGGGAGAATTTGCTATGGAGTGGTGATTTTTTGGCTACACCGAGATCAAAGATTTATCAACTTGTTGTTTTTCGACAACATCATTGCGACATTAACAATATCTTCAAACATGACCGTTGTTCCCTTGAACACTTACAGTTTTGAGTAAGAAAATCGCAAAAAACTAAGATTCATCAACGTCAATGTTTAGCTTGTCACGTCACACTCATTATCATCAGCTGTTGAGCACCTTGTAAAAGAAGTCGGCACATGGAAATCACAATGGAAAGGTGGATTTTGCATACATTTTGAGGTAAATACGTTGTAAATTGTAACTCTTTATCATCGGTACCCATTTCTTTTTATTGAATTTGTTGAAGTGAATAAAAAAAATCATAATTCGTCATGTATTTCGATATAAACCGACGACGAAAACCTTTGACCTATGAATCAATCAATGAAACAATAAAGTTGGCTAAACGGAAACAATGCTCGGAGAAAGATTGTTTTAATATTAGTTATAGTAGACTTGATTTTTTCCAAGCCAACTGTTACATAATAATTACCCCTCCCCCCATTTAATTCCCCCTTGGTTTAGTGTATGCAATAAATTAAAACTATTCATTTATGAGGGGGAGGACAGGGGGGTATCCTTCTCCCTTCTCCCACCCCTCTTCTCCTTTCTCCTACCCCCGTTCTCCTTTCTCCCATTAGAATAAAACATCTCCTTTTGAGATATTTTTTCTTGAAATATTAGATCATTTTTTAAAAGGAGAGATATTTTATTTTTTCTCCTTTCTCCAGCTTTTTCTCCTTTCTCCCAGCCTTCCTCTCCTTTCTCCTATCCCCTTTCTCCTTTCTCCCACCCCCTTTCTCCTTTCTCCTACCCCCTTTCTCCCTGTCTCCCTTACCCCTGTCCTCCCCCTCATTTATGTATACATAGCTCCTTGACTTTGGTAGTAAGGGGTGCACCCCCTATATTATCATAAAAATAAAATTGAGAATGGAAATATATACCAAGTCTACCTCTCCTTAGGCTTAGTCAATTTTTTTTATACTTTTATACACCACACAAATGAGCAGTGTTGGTGTTTTTACATGTTAAACAAAGAATGACCATGGTTTTTTTTTAATTGACTTAATTTGTGATTTGAGCATGAATTTTATAAATATAAAACTTGGATTTGTTTCACAAATAGTATTTATATATCCATTGTCATTTCTAAGTTTATGAGAAAATACCAGTCACACAAAGACAAAGAATTTATAAATACATGTACAAACAAATAAAATGTACTATTAAGTCATATTTCAGTTAACAGGCTACTGAGATTTTACAAAATGAGAGAATTTGCTCATCTCAGTTAATATATTACCCAATTAAATTTTTAGTTAAAGATATGAAAATTTTAAATTGATCACCACTTTCATTCAATTGACATTTTTAAGACTATTTATTACTTGAAGGATTTGCTTGATAACTATTAAAATGTGATAATACATACAAATAAGTGACTTTAAAATTTGTCAATCTACATTGAATCTGATTTGAATATTTCAATATCATACAGATTAAATACCTAACAGTCTTTTAAATATTTGCCACTGGACGTTAAGCAACCAGCAATCAATCTTTTTTTTTTAAATATCTCCTTTATTGCCTATTTCCTACATGTTTTAAAAAAAACTTTTGGTGTGTTTATTGCTTTTAAAGTCTTGATTATGCAATTTTATATTTGTCTTTTGCAGAATTTGTATTCACTGTTTTTTTTTACTGCTTCCAAGTGACTTGACATGTAGGAAGTCTGCATTATCATGTAAGCATTCAAATATTATATTATTGTAACTGACACTTATTTTATAGTCACATGAAGTGATATGAAAGCTATTTAAAGATTAATTGCTTATGAGTTTAGATTAATCTGTCTATTATATTTATGTGTTAAGAAAGTAAACAAACATGGCAATTATTTTATTACAAACATGTAAGTTTACTATTGGTTTTACCAACCACTGCTGATACTAAGGGCTTAGGCTATTAAGCTTACTAAAATTTGATTATATTGAAGTTCTCTTTTTGTATCAGAATAAGAATAAGATAATTTGTATGTTCAAAATATTAATAACAGGGCACATTAAGAGCATATAAATCAAGTATAATGATTGAAGTAATAGATATTATGCATATATAGCAATTAATGGGGCTTATAAACTAATTATATTGTGTATAATAATATCCTTTTTTTTTGCAGAATTTTAAGATGAATGAGAAACAATGGCCACTTCCAATAAAATAGCACATTTGATAAAATGAATAAGACCCAAGGACTGCACTTGTCATTCAAAGGAAGATCAACAAATGAAACCCAAACAAGGATATTATTTTCATATTATCAGATTCCTGTACATTGAGATATAAAGAGAAAATTAATTTTTCTGAAAAGGCAACTCTTTACTTAATATATATATATATGTGTGACAAAATGAATGGAATCAAGACTGTTTTAACTGTGCTAAAAGGAATACAAATTTATAGAACAATGTAGAAGTTAATTGACTGTATTAAAAATAAGTGAGAAAAAAAATGTCCTGCTGTATTAAAAAGCAGGTTCAACAAAAGGAAATATGTTGAAATGAATGAATAACTAACTGCAATGATTCTGGAACATGTGTTAATTCATGATCAACAAAGGAAAAATTTATAAGAAAGTGGAGAACATATAGTATGTGATATTGTGTCCTAATTAATATGATCACTGAGGAGAGGATATTTCACTGCATGAAATTTTACTTCATAAATGTGTCACTGTGTACAAATTGTGATTTCATTCGGCGGATAAAGTATATTTAGCTGTGCTCCATGGAATATTTAAATCAAAATTATTAAAATTGTTTATTAATAATAATGTGAAACAAAAGCAAAAGTGTTAGGAATGATGAAATGTTTTCAAATATAAATTAGCAAATGGATTCATCAATAGGATCACCCATTCCCTAATTTCTATGATCATTGTGAAACATGTTTTATAAAAAAAAACAAAAAAATCTATGTTATTTGGTTATGATGGTAAGTTGTGACACATTGAAAAACATACCACATGAAGTAAAATAAGTCATGTTGGGTGCATTTAATACACAATTACAAATCAATCAATCAGTGAATGTATATTTTAGATTACTTGGGTTAAATGAAACAACTTTGAGATTGCCCTGTAGGGTTTTCTGTTAGACACTGATCATATATTCCCTTACAAAAACATTCACTCCACCTTTTCAGAAAGTACCAAATAATGCTTATTGAAGAGCAATTATCAATATTAATTCAATTATCTAATTACATGAAGGTTAAAAAGATGATAAATATTATAACTTTAACTTTTCAACATGGTTTAAACTGATGTCTGCTAGTTTTATGCTGTTTATCATTAAAAATAAACACCTTATTGATGGTTAGCATTGCAATTGTAAAAGATAATATATTATTATATTGATATAAATAAAATAAAGATAATTAAAACAGTTGTCCAAGTTCATGATTTTTCTAATTTATACAGATTTATTTTAGGCCTCAGATACATAAATTGGGGTCTGAACTGAGGGGGGGGGGGGGGGGGGGGGGGGGGGCAATTAGATGTTAAGAGAATTTTTATCTATTATTTTTAATCAAATAGCATTTTTTCTTTACCCTGCAAAATTATATATTCTTTAAAAAAACTTTACACCCTATATATACCTATATTTCTTTTTCCTGTACCTTAAAAAGAAGGCACAGATTACAGCTATTTTCCTATTGCATGTAGAGCAAGACTTTGGTTACCTTGCTTGCTTTTTTGTAAATGATCGTATATTGTACAATGATAATTTAAATAACATCCAATTAAATTTAACTATAATATTTACAGGTTTAAGTTTGCCTATAGATGACAATCTTAAGTGCTTTAAGCTTGGGTAAATGTTTATACAAACAAAACAAGCAAGCCAACCAAACTTTTGCTCTACAAGCTTTAGGAAATAAGCTGTAAAAGAAAATATTCTGCAGTTTTGGAATATTTTATTCTCATAAACTAAATACAAATTTAAGTTACAGAGATAATGGTACATATATACATACATAGAATAAATACATATTCTGGAGTTTTAAGTATGCTTGAATGAGACACAGAATGTTCATTGAATTTGTACATGGTGTAAAGGGAATGTGTGATAAAAATGTTGCAGGATTTGAAATATAACTAAATTTCCATTAGCTCTTGGACTTTGGTATAAATTGATTTAATGGTCCCATACTTACTGACCATCATAAGTTTTTGTTCTATGAAATCAACATCTATTTTTCTTAAACTATGTTTTCTATCATGTGGTAATTAGATTTATTGAGAGAAAAATAAGCAGGACATTGAATATATATATTCCAAGCTGCAGAGCTCCAGATAAGCTGCGTATTTGCGTGATCACGCAATACAAATAATAAGGCAGCAACCATTTGATTTTCTGGAGGGGGCTATGGTTTATTTTTCTGGACAAATTTTTTTTTTCGCCTGCGGCGAAAAACAATCTATTTTTTTCGCGACAAGTCGAAAACAATTTTTTTCTTTCAATTTTAGCATTACATATAATGGCAGCTGAGGGTGAAACAAACTTTTTTCTCCAAAAACTGGAAACAAACTTTTTTTTCCAAAAAAAACCCATAAGCCCCCCCCCCTCCCCCCCCCGCCCCCCCCAGAAAATCAAATGGTTGCTGCCTAAAAAAAACCAATGCAATCGCCCATTGCAGGGTTCAATAACCCAATTAATTCAAAGGAAAACCCAATTATATGCCAAAACCATGAGTTCTCAACCCTTTATTGGTTACCGTTTGCGTTATTTACCCATATCTGTTTACAGTCGTCGCGTAAATCTATTTTTATAATATTTATAATTGGAAATTTCCTTTCGTTCTAAAAATAGATCCCTGCATATCAAGCAGCTAAAATTGGTCCTGTTGGAGTTTTCCCTTGCTCAATACGTGTTTTTAAAAACATTTCGATCTTCTCGGCGTTTATCCAATTAGCGTGTGTCATGTAGTCATATTTTTTTCGCATTGCTCGGGATTTATCATAACATACATTGAATTAAAACGAAAGTGAATGTCCGGTAAAAATATTGAATAGAAGCATGTTTTCTGCTTCTTTTGAAAAGCTGAGGGAAAGTTATGATGATAACAAGACTAGGAAGCGTCCATCGAACGGACGGGCGTGTGTGCGTACCTTAACGAGAACATTGCTATAATAAACACAGGGTTTCGCCAAAAACGAAATCAGTTGGAAAAAGGGAAATGGCCAAATCAATTATGACATGACAAAGCATCAGAAACCAAAAGTTCTAATAAAAGACAACTAAACCAAGATATATGTAAATTGAATAAAACAAAAACATTCAAGTATAATTAGAGTTTATATACTATTTTTTTTTTCATTTTACGGTTAATTAATGAATACACACACAGGCACTGATCTCAAAATTTATTATATAAAGGTGTAAGGCAACAACCATTTTCTTATCTGGGGGGGGGGGGGGGGGGGGGGGGGGGGGGCTCGGATTTTTTTGAAATATTTTGATGGCCTAGCTGACCGAAAAAAAATTTATATTTTGCACTGAAGCTGAAAAAATTTTTATGCTGTCACCTGCTTGCAAATTTTTTTTTGCACTGCTGAATTTGAGAATGGTGAAACTAACAACAGACGAGACAGTGAAACAGCAGATTATAAACATCTATACAGATTAAGCTAAGATTTCTATTTATAGATCTTTATACCTTATCTCTTTTTGTATGTTCCTATAATAGTGTTTGATCCAGAAATATTTATAAGAATTCCAAATCTCCCGCATATATATGTTACTACTGTAAGACCATACTTAAAACTGCAACTATTATAAACATGAAATGGTCATTTTATAACAGAAATAGATACGGTATCATAAGCAGTCTTTTAAGATAGCCCTGATTGTGTATGACACAGACTTGTATACTGGTAGTATTTTCCGTTTGTATCATTCTTTATACCACTTTTTTCAATGGAATGTCAATTATCATAGTTGGAAACAGTGGATTTTATAAGTTGGAGCTACTCACTATTTGCCATTACATATGGCAATGGTGGCCACTTCAATTGCAGTATTAAAATTTAAGGATACCTGTATGACGGACTCCGATAACATCATAATGTAGAAAGTGGGATCAAAAAACCAACTGAGACAACAGTCAATGCCAGGATATAGACAGAGCCATGCAATTTACATTTTACATCAATTAAAAAAAAAAGAATGATATGTTAATTTTATGGTTTTGTGAAAAAAAAATTGTATTTCTGTTCCACATTATAGGAAAATTTTTTTTGCTTTCCTTCTCATAAGAAAAAAGACATTTTGTCGCAGGAAGGTTCTGAAAAAAAAATTATGAACACAATAAAAATCCCAGCCCCCCCCCCCCCCCCCCCCCCCCCCCCCCCCCCCCCCCCCCCCCCACCCCCCCCCCCCCCCCCCCCCCCCCCCCCCCCCCCCCCCCCCCCCCCCCCAGATAAGAAAATGGTTGTTGCCTAAGACGAGTGCCTGTGAATACACATATCCGTTTTTGTGAGAAAATACAAAACTGGCAGAAGGTTTGAAACGGGACACAAATTAAACCTTTAATTGCTCCTCAGTGAATAAACCAAATAAAACATCTAGCAAATAACCCTAACCCTAACCCTAAACTAAATAAAACAGCTAAACAAAGAAAGAAACATAAAACATGTCATATTTAAGATGGAAAAAAATCTGGGGTTGATATTGCCTAAATATTCAATATTGTGTTGATGAAAAAACCCAATACACAATACATTAAGGAGCTTGGTGGTGAAAAACCCAATTTGGTATTAACTTGAGGGGTGAATTGGAATTGATAATGCAATTAAAAAACTTTATCACCCAATTATATAAGAAAATGGTGGGTAAAAAACCCAATTTGTGAATTCTTATCTGGAGCTCTGAAGCTGTCATTACTATATGGTGTGATTGCCACTGTGACCAACGATTGAATGATGTACAGTGTATGGGTCTGTACGATTTATGAAGAATGAGCAAGATTCAAGATTTTATAATACACTCTGCCAGTTTACACTGTTACAAGAGGCAAAACCCAAACATGAGAGGCACCTCATCTGACAAAATAGAAAACACAATTCAAAGAACTATCTGATTGATTGAATGGTGTTTAACAACACTTCCCACACTGTAACTGTGCGAATACACGGAGGTCATGTTTTATTGGTAGATAAAACTACAGTGTCCGTAGAAAAATTCAATACATAATTTTTTTGCCAAAAAATACCAAACAGAAAGAAAAGGGGTATTCATACCAAGCCGATGTGTAATTATAATCATTCTGATCTATTCTCCGAGTAAAATTTATATTTAAATACTTTGTTTCTTTTATTAAATAAATTGGTTATGGAGAAAATGCAACAAAACGTACATTTAAACAAAGATCAGCAACAATTTCCCGATGACTGAAATTTTTATTTCTTATTACAGAATTACTTCCCTTTGAAAGTCACTTGTGCGTTTGTAAACAATGACGGACCCGAAAACTTGTGAAACAAGTTAACTTTGACTCAAAAGTGCTAGCGTGTAGAAATGATGAAATTTCGATTCAAATTAACGTACAGAAAGCTGAATATTAAAATTTTACGAAAACTGCTACTCGGTTCATGTTGTTTATACCGTTTAAGTACAGCTCTTTGTAAAATGCAGGCAGAGGGTGATTCATGACCCTTTCAAAAACACATGAAATTTTATCACAGTAGTAGGATTAACCCCTGAAAAAAAAAATTGGAACTTTTTTTCCAAAAATTGTACTGGTTGCCATGGTAACCAGGGCAGTACTTTTACCTAAAATGGAGGGTTAAATATGTCAAAAATCAACAAATTTCAAATGTCAATATATTTTATTAGGATTGACAATAAAAATAAAACAAAATATGTTTTGAGCAAACCAATTCAAACATTTTAATATTATATTATCAACATTGGAGTAATCGATATCAATAAAATGAAATAATAGATGTGAAAATGTGAAAAAAATGCAAATTTGCTATTTCTCAAAAACTGTGATTTTTTAGGCTTAAGATCGTTTAATTTCTTCAGTTACCAGATTCAATTACTTAATTGATGCTGTGCATGATAATATCCAAGGTATACTTGTTTAATAAAAACTTTTAAAATTTTGGGATCTGCGCCCATTTTTTGTTGCAATGGCAACAAAAATCTCTTATTTTTGAAAATCTCAAAAAATGTGAATTTCACTACTTTTCCAAGAAAACCTATATTTTCTCACAAAATAATAGTATAAAAATAAGAAGTGTGCCTAATAATGATTTAAATATAGATATCACAGAAAGCTCTTAAAAAATGTGATATATTACGAATTTCTGTTGCCGTGGCAACAAAAAACTCATATTTGAAATAATTGTAAAAAAGTGAAATTCCCTTCTATTTTCAGTAAGATTATATTTTGTCATTAGATAATATTATGCAATTGGTGGTGTTCATAATAATGATTTAAGTACAGACACTATTTGAAATTTATTTAGAAAAAATAATTTTAGAACCATTTCAGTTTCCATGGCAACAAAATCTATGTTATCAAATGTTGAAAGACACATGAATAACACTACTGTTCCTGGTAAGATTTTACTTTGTCACAAAATCATAACATGAAATTGATGTTGTGCCTTAAATTGATTTAAGTTTAAGACATATATGAATCCACTACAAAAGGTAGAATATAAAACCTGTTTTTGTTGTCATGGCAACAAAAACCTTAAATTTTGAAAATGTAAATGAAATGAATTTAACTGCTATTTCAAGTCACTAATATTTAAAACTATGCTTAATGACAATCAATATAATAAACAACAACGGTTTCAAAATGATTTTTGTCTCCTACTGATACTTTTAGAGCTTCTGCTCTTCACAAAAGAACCCCTAAGGGTGACTGGGGAATAAAAATATGATCACTTGGTCTACTCCCGAACAACTCTTACCATGCTTACATTAATAACAAGCAATTATAGTTCTCTATTTACATTTGATTTCATGGAAGGGTCATTTGGCAGGGGTGGATCCAGCCATTTTAAAAAGGGGTTCCTAACCCAGGACAAAGGGGTGGGGTGTCTAATTACATGTCCCCATTCAAATGCATTGATCGTCAAAAAAAGGGGGCTATATCATAAATTTCACGCATGTCTGTCATTTTCTAATTTTAGTTTGCCTCAACCAAATGTTATGAAACATATACACAATGCTTATTACCACAAAACAGAGATCAAGTTTGAATTTAGTTGGCGTCACTTTAACTGTTCCCGAGATATTGGGATATCTTTGTTTGTTTGATACTTTAAAAATTGTTAAAACCGAGAACCAGATCAGTTTCATAGGCGGATCCTGGGTGGCCCGGGCCCCCTTTTGTGGGAAAAATTTGGTTGATTATATAGGGAATCACTGAAGTGTGACTGGAGCGTCCCCCCCTTACAAAAAGTTATGGATCCGCCACTGAGTTTAGAACTGTATAGTTTACCTTAAATGACCTGATTAAGTGAAGAAATTTCTAAAATTGACCATTTGATCTTGAAGGATAAACTTTCTTGACAACGATTTGGACTAACTTGAAAACTGGGCCAATAATCAAAACCTAAGTACATGTTTAGATTCAGCACATCAAAGAACCCCAAGAATTCAATTTTTGTTGAAATCAAACAAACTTTAATTTTGGACCCCGATTTGGACCAATTTGAAAACCGGGCCAATAATCAAAAATTTAAGTACATGTTTAGATTCAGCATATCAAAGAACCCCAATTATTCAATTATTTGACTTAGTTTAATTTTGGACCCTCTGGACCTTAATGTAGACCAATTTGAAAACGGGACCAAAACATTAAGAATATACATACACATTTAGACTCGGCATATTAAAGAACCCCAATTATTCAATTTTTGATGAAATCAAACAAAGTTTAATTTTTGAACCCTTTGTGCCCGTTTTTCCTAAACTGTTGGGACCAAAACTCCCTAAATCAATCCCAATCTACCTTTTATGATCATAAACCTTTTGTTTAAATTTCATAAATTTCTATTTAAGTTATGGTGCTAAAACCAAGAAAAATGCTTATTTGGCCCTTTTTTTGGCCCCTAATTCCTAAATTGTTGGAACTGCAACTCCCAAAATCAATCCTAACCTTTCTTTTGTGTTCATAAACCTTGTGTTTAAATTTCATTGATTTCCATTTACTTATACTAAAGTTAAGGTGCAAAAACTAAGAAAAATGCTTATTTGGGCCCTTTTTGGTCCCTAATTCCTAATTTGTTGGGACTTCAACTCCCAAAATCAATCCCAACCTTCTTTTTTGTGTTCATAAACCTTGTGACTAAATTTCATTGATTTCCATTCACTTATACTAAAGCTAGTGTGCGAAAACCATGAAAATGCTTATTTGGGCCCTTTTTATCCCCTAATTCCTAAACTGTTAGGACCAAAACTCCAAAAATCAATCTCAACCATCTTTTTATGGTCATAAACCCTGTGTTAAAGGTCATAGATTTCTATATACTTATACTAAAGTTATAGTGCGAAAACCAAATGTCTTCGGAAGAAGACGACGCCGGACGACGACGCCAACGTTATACCAATATACGACCAAAAAATTTCAATATTTGCGGTCGTATAAAAAGGGGGGATATTCTAGTTTTCAGAGAATGCTTTGAACAGTTATCAAACTTTGGTGACGGGTGTATATCTTTTGAAAATCATAACCTCCCTTTAGTTTTCATGAATTTGTGATACTAGAACACACCCGTGAAATCGTGGGGAAATATGCTGACTGGAGAATTTCAGGAGAGGTATCAAAAGTCAAAAGGTACTTAGGGACTGGGAACATTTTTTTCCCTCCCCCTATTTTTCAAATACCGGTTTTTATACCTTCTGTTTTTCTGTACTCTTTGAACATATTATAGATAACCATTGGAATTTATATAGTAAATTATAACAAATACAGTTATTCATATTATTCATAGTAAATGTATGTAAGCATACAGAAATATATCCGCAGTGACAGCCGTTGATAGTAAACCATAGGCAGATCTTAGGGGGGCCGGGGGCCCTGTTCCCAATTTCGTTGAAAGAAAATTGTTGCTTTTATGGGGAATGACTGAAGCATAAGAGGAGCGCCCCCTCCCTCTTAGGTCAGTCAGCCCCCCTCCCTTATGAAAAGTTCTGGATCCGCCACTGTAAACTAATTGATAGTGAATAGCAAATATTATTCATTTTCGTTTCCCTCCTAAATTAACCCAAACTGAAACACATTTAGCAAGGATGATACATGCTAGAACTCAAAATGATAGCAGAAAGCAAATTTATATACTTTATTCATAGTCTTTGTATGTCAAAGAACAGAAAAACTCAAACTGGAAGTCTAATCTGGCTTAAAGTTTTGTCCAATGACGGGAAAATATTCGGAAGCTTTCTTTTTCGTTTTTATCCAAAATTACCCAAACTGAATGATCATAAGAATGGATGACAAATGCGACTATAAATGTTACCTTTAGGACACAGAGGCATGATGATTAATTTATTGTGGAAGGAGGGGAAGCAACACACGAAATGAGGTATTTCGTTTAGTAGTATAGATGACACTGAGAAGTTATTATTCTTAGAAAAAGCGACGGACGTAACATGCACTGTTTATTTTCATTTTATTGAATTACACTGTTATGATAAGTTAATAGTACATTTGAACTTTGCAGTATATCTGAGGTAGTTAATGATTATTATGTACACCTTAGCTGTGCATGATCCTGATCTATGAAAGATTCAAACAAAAACGACTCAACATCCATTCCTCCCCCAAAATGCAACAGGGTATATATTTAAATTTGTTGAGTCTTTTCAATAAGCAACGACAGTCATGACAGTACTGAGAGTGAAACAAAGCAAAGCATGCAGTTATATTCCCCCTAGAAAACTGAACACTATTAACAGAATTATATGTAATTTTTTACATAAACTATATGATTAAAATTTGATTGACTGGTATGGGTGATATGTGTACCATGGCAACTGTTGAAATAATACTTAACGAGTGTAGTTTAGAGCTTTTATATGCTTCAATGCATGTCTTTTCATAAAGGTTTGGAAACAGTTGAGAACATTGAATTCCCTACACTGCAGAATTCAACAAATAATAACTGTTTCCAAGGAGAAAATACGTTAACATGGTGATAAAATATAAGAGAGCACCACGCAATGTTTTTTTTTTGGTCAGGTAGTATTCAAACTTGTAACTATAATGCTAGCTATGATTTACATATTTTCAATTTTTGGAAAAACACATGAGAAAATTTGACAATTCCACAATTTCATGATTCTGAAAAAAATGAATGTTTTTTTTATTATTTTTTAACAAAAAATCTAGTCGGGGTTGAACTGCAATATTAACTAAGCTCTGAAGCTAAACCAAAGCTATATAGATGAATTATTCATGTATATGAAATTTCTGAAAATAAAATTGATTCTATTCATAATATAATCATTATTCTATTCATAACCAGGCTTTCCGACCAAACGTTATCTTTTCAAGAATCTACATGTATGATTTTTTTAAAATAAATCTACCCCCCCCCCACCCTTTTTTCCTAACCTTCGGTTATAACCCCAATGTTTCATTATATATTACATATGTTGAATCTTCTGAAAAGAACAGACAAGACTGTGAGTGAAGCAAAGCACGCAGTCATATTCCAACTTGATAATAAACAGCGTCTATATATAATATATGTATTTTTTTACATACATTTCTATTGATACATTTTAAAATAGATGTTGCTATGGGTAATGTGCATTTCCATGGAAGCTTTTGAAGTCAGCAACTATTAACGATGGTAATTTGAAGTAAGCTTATGCTTAAATGTATTTTTTTAATCAGTTATGAAACAATTCGGTACATTTAAGCTCTAAAACTGCAATATTTTTCAAATAATAAGTCCGTTTCCAAGGAAAAAATCGGTTGCTATGGTGATAAAACTGAAGAAAGTCCCAAGCTTTTTTCTATTTAATTTGGTAAAGTAGTATCCCAACTTCATAACTATAGTGCTAAATATGCTATACACAGTTGCTCTTTTCTGAAAAACACCATAGAAAATTTGATAATTTCGCAAAAATCCCAAATTCAGAAAAGTTGAAAATATGCATTTTTTGGCAAAAATTTTCAAAAAATTTACAAATTTAATTTACATGCAATCTTAACTAAAATGATGCTTGAACAAAGTTGTATCAATGTTACATATGAAAATTAATTAAAAATGCTTGATTCTATTCCTAATCAGGCTCTGAATTGTAGTGATTTAGCTGATTTTTGAAAGATTTTACTATGTCTAACAACCAAAAAATAGAGTGTCCGTTACCATGGCAACCACTCGTTTTATCCCACTGATATTTATTTTTTGAGTAGTATTTAGTTACTGCTTCTTCTAGGCCATTTATAGATAAAATCTGAAACCCTCATAAATCACATGTATATGGCACCCTGCCTGGTTCTTACAAAGAGCTGTACTTAAATATTCAAATTTATGTGAATGTAATGTTAACTGGCAGAAAAACTAAGTACATTTATAAGTAATATACGCATAAACAGGAATTTTTGTTTTTACTTTTGGATACTATCTTATGATCATAAACAAGCTTATGTTCTAGTTTGGTAGAAATTCAGGATAGTTTAAGAAAGTAATCAAAATTTCCAAAACCTTTACCACAGAGTGAATATTTAACGACGACGACACCAACAACAGAATACAGGACCGGTATGTTTTGTTTTGCCGGATCGACAAAATATCTATCGCTATTTAGTAAGACAGGCAAAACAACAAATCCTTTTTACACAATTTGATGAAGCCTATGGAAATATTAATATATTGTGCATTGTTATACCGTCCTTTTTATGAACACAATTATAAAAATTAATAAATATTGTTCCTAGATCATATTCAAAAGAAGAAAAAAATATGTGAAAAACAGATCCGTACTGTCGATGAACAATATTTGGACTGCTAAATATGTTTTCTTATAAGTCCTAGAACTTTACCCAAGATAGAAAAGGCATCTACAATTATTTGTAAAGCATTGTCTGAATTTAAAACATACATGATAACTTGTTATGTTGGAACCCTAATGAATTTGAAATTCTGAAAATTGTATTGCAAAGTAAATAGATTTTACACTATACTAGCTAATTAGCTTGAATGTTTGCTTGCATGTTATGCAACATAGTGTAGTGTATTGTATAAGTACATGTAGGTCAAAATGAAGTGACTTATAATTTTGCAATGATTTTTAAGTATTTATCTTGTATTGACTATGTGTGTCATTAAGATTTAAAAAGAGGACTGATTATGTATCAATTGTTGAACATTGTTTTATAAACATACATTTCACTGAAAAAATATTGTTTACGTTGATTTAATAAATTGTAAAAATATCTCAAAACATGCAAAATATGCGTCAACTTTTTTCGTTATTTGTTATTTAATCGATATGCTAATTACTTACTAGTTACATTCTTTTATACACATCTTTCGAGAAACTGATATGAAAGTGGTTAACTTTAAATTATATGGAACTCAAATTGAACGCATTTACTAGTTTTGCGATATGTTTCATCACACATATATCTCATATCACATCAATGTAAGCTTTTAGGTTTCGGCATTATCGAATGCGACTTTTTTATCGTTTTGTCATAAATTATACATATGTTTCGACTAACTCACAGGCAAGTTATAATAGATTTTCTATTGCGTGCGCAAACAAATTATTTATGCCGTTGCTTTAAATATTCTGCCAGGTTTGTATAATTTGATGTATAGTTGCATGCAAAATAAAAATCTTTGGTCGTTGATATTTTCATTTGACGGTGTAATCAAATGGCATTTCTCATCATATTAAGTGACTGTTATATTCCTAATTTTAAGAAATCTGTTAGACACGTGCACACAGATAGTTTGAATTATTTACTTAGTTTGTTTCAATAGTCAAACGGAAAAAACGTACAACTCAAAAGGTAACAATATCGTTCAATCAGTTAGATTCCACCACGTTTTGTTGTCATTTACTTAAGGAGCAATACATTTAATGTGAAAACAAATCCGTACATAGTTGGTTATAAAAGGCCTAACTATACCAAAATAATTTACGGAGCTTAAATATGAGTGACATCAATCACCCCTAACCTGGGCAAATAGTATTACAGCACAACATATATAAGAACTAACTATTTAAATCAGTTCCATTGGCCTTAATCAAAATGTCGGTACGAAGCAAAATATGACTAGCATAAAAACCAATAGACACAAATTAAAGCACCGAAATCAAAGTATTCGCAGTTACTAAAATATAGTTAAAAATATCAAAAAGAAGATGTGGGATAGTTTAAACACATTTATTTATAGTGGATTGGGAAAAAGTTTTGAAACTTATATTAATCCCTTTCCACTTTGCAGGTGTGAGTGCTGCCTTGTAGCGGTATTCGCCTGCTCTTTTTCGAAATCTACAAGGGTGCTTTACGTGCAAGATATATGGCTCTCTATTCACACGGGTCAGCCATTTATCGTCCCTTTTCGACGGACTATCATCGTTTCTTTTAGACCATAGCAAATTCATTACCACACAGTCACTTATACAAAGCCCCGAAATGACTATGTAAAACAACTCAAACGAGAAAACTAACGACCTAAGATATGTAAAATAAATGAACGAATAGCAAATATGTCCCACATATACAAACGACAACAACTGAATTACAGGCTCCTGACGTTAGGCAGGCACATAAATGACCAAAGTTCACAAATTGTTTGCCAAATACACCTAAGGTACTCTGGTTCTCAGGTAGATAATCCTTTGTATTTCAAAAATTACTGCGATCAACCCCTTTCTCGGATTAAAATAGTTTCTCCGTTTGTATTTAAAGGTAGATATATCTACCTTGGGTGTATTTGGCAAACATTTTGTGAATTTTGGTCCTCAATGCTCTTCAATTTCGTACTGTATTTGGCCTTTTTAACTTTTTGGGATTTGAGCGTCACTGGTGAGTCTTTTGTAGACGAAACGCGCGTCTGGCGTAAATTCAAATTATTAATCCTGGAATCTATCATGAAACAAAGAATTTGGAATGATAAGGCCACAGTATGAGTTTTTGCACAGACACGATAAGGAAAGATAAACATACAAACCATCGAATCGTTATTTTGGCAAGCCTGTGCTTCACATGAAGGCAATAAAAGCTACAACCCTTTACGTTATTAGCAATAAAATAGAGAGATCGTATGAAAAATGAGCCCCGATTCATAGCAAATATTTCCCTAAGAACTCTTTGAAATACATTTGCAGCTTATTCAAAGAGAACACCTGAGCTCCGAACAGTACCAATATCTTTGGTACATTCAAAGAAGAACCCAAACTAACTCTGTGGGAACACAGAAGAGAACCCTACAGTACATGTATAATCTAGCGTACAATGTGGGGACATTGACCATTTTCATCTAGCCATATCCCTCTGGCTACACTGTAACGACTTATTTGACTTGACTTCACATTTGAAATGATAATAATACTGAATTAAATGTCATATATAATCAAAGTATTAACTGTCAATAATGTTGAAAATATATTAATTAAACATGTATTCGAATCAATTTACTTGCGTATCAAAGTTTGAATATGTAAATATGTTCTTTTTGGCTTCTCAGTGCTATCATCTATGGAGTAAGTGATCATCCACTATGGAACGCCATGACTGTCTTATGTTAATGATCAGCACTTTATGCAGTGCTCACTACATTATATGCAGTGCTCACAACATTATATTCAGTGATCACAACATTATATGAAGTGCTCACAACATTATATGAAGTGCTCACAACATTATACACAGTGGTCCAAACATTATATGCAATGGTCACAACATTATATGTGTGGAAAGTTGTTTCATTGACAAACATACCACTTTTGTTCATATATTAACCGTGCAGACTGACGAACAAACGTAGTAAACGTTTTATTCACCCCCACAAACTCAGTTTTCATAAGAAATGATAACTATAAATGAAAATGTTAAACTGGGTCTTGAAAGGGTATTTTTTTCTTATGGAAGTTTATATCTGTATACAAGACTGCTAGTCATATTAAGAGGATAAACTGCTTGGCGTGCTAAAAAGTTTGTAAAAAAAATGGAATAATTGATGTAAAGTTAGGTTAACTTGACACCTACAATTAAATGCTTTAAACTGCATTTTCTATATTTGTTAAAAAATCAATTTTGAAAATCGATGCCAATAATGACTCTATCATGACGTATATAAGCTAGCGTAAAATGTCATTTTAATAGTTGTTATAGAAAGCTGACTATTTTATTTAAAAGGTAATAAAGCTTTTTAAAACTGAGTACTGACTATAAAGTGTCATCTTGCTAAAGTTCTTAAGTAGAAAATGAACTCGAGACATATATCATACAAATTTTCATTGAAGTTCGATATTTCATTAATTAAAATTTTCATTATTTAACTTACATTATGCCATGCGTATTTCTTACAAAATGAACATAACTGGTTCATTCGTTCAACTCTTAGTTTCATATTTTGCTCAGAATGAACTTCCAATAAATTTTTAAAAAATATATCTGTCCAAATACAGACGCAGGCGTTAATTTTTTCTGATACAGTTTTCAATCGAATTGCCTTGATAACATGACTTCAACAACTGTTTCGATTTGTTTGCGGGGCACTATCAATAATGACTGTATGACTGTATTTCGTAATTTCCTCTAAAAAACGAATTTTACCGAGTCATCTCCTCATACATCAAACATCATCACCACCTTCACCGATCATCACCTTCATCAACAAAAAACGTATAATGTTGTGAGCACTTCATATAATGTTGTAAGCACTTCATATAATGTAATGAACACTGTAAATAATGTTTGGACCACTGTGTATAATGTTGTGAGCACTTCATATAGTGTTGTGAGCACTTCATATAATGTTTTGAGCACTTCATATAATGTTATGATCACTGCATATAATGTTGTGAGCACTGCATATAATATTGTTAGCACTGCATATAATGTAGTGAGCACTGCATATAATGTTATGATCACTGCATATAATGTTGTGAGCACTGCATATAATGTAGTGAGCACTACATTTAATGCTGATCATTAACATAAGGCAGTCATGGCGTTTCTTAATTCACTGGCAATATTACATAACTGTTATATTGTGTGGTTGGTGTTTAGGTCGTATGAGCCGTATACGAATGTAAACATTTGACTACACGGAAAGTGCCAATGTTTAATGATAAATAATTAAAATGAAACAGATGAACCAACAATACAGATTTGTAAAAAACGAAACAAATATAATAAAGTAATCGTCACTTCCTTCTTTCTTTAAGAAGAATCTAATAAATAAAATCAAAGTAAGAAAATTCCAAAATCAATGTCTATCAATAAAATGTGTAATGACTAGTTGAAACTTTGACTAGAAAATTGTTAATTTCAGAAATAATGACTTGACTAGAAAATTCACTGTAACAGTTCAACATGTTTAAAAAACTTTACGTATTTTTCCAGTATCAAAGTTATTGTACTTTTGTGGAAACTTCACTTGTCGTCCGGATCTCGTTTAGGTAGATTATGCTAATTTCTTATTCGGTTTGACTGTCACTAGGTTCCATAGACGGACTATGAGGCTGTGTCGAAGTTTGAGTATTGTCAATGTTTTGGTTTTGTCTATTCCTGTTATCGGTGCGTCTTCTTGTGTTCTATACAAATTAAAGTCAAAATCATTCGGCAAGACGTAATTGTCAGATTGTCTGTTTGTGCCTCTACTCATACGGATTTCTCTCCAGTTGTGTCGCAATTTATATCCTTGATCGGTGTTCACTTCATAAGAACTGTTGTCCACTTTTCTCCTAATAATACCTGTTGTCCAATGTGTTGTAGTTCGATCGTTCGGTTAAGGAGATATCTATACACGTTGCCCACGTGTTAACTCTTGTAGGTCACTCGCGTTTCGGTCATAATATATATACACTGTTGATCTTAGTTTCGTTCGATTTCCTTTGATGCGGATAAAGGAATATGCGGTTTTAAAGAAATTATTACGAAGTTGGTTATCGCGTATTCGTTGTTCTACACATAAGTCGTTGTGATGGACTGCTAGACATTCCTTAAGTTGGTGTGTTACGGAAGTTTAGACTACTTATGTAATATATGGATGTCTTTTGATGAACGTTTCATTAATCTTTTCGTGAATTTCACTGCTTGTTCTGCTTTCCTGTTACTGTGGGTAAGTTGGAGAGAACGATTTATGGTCAAATTTAGCGAAGTCGTTGCAACTAAATTGCGGTCCATTATCGAATATTACGATGTCAGGTATGCCATGCCTTGCGAATAGGGTTCGAAGTTTGCGATTGACAGTTTTGTAAAAAGTCAGGTTCCAAAATATTAGAAAAAAAATCCGCAGTCACAAAAAAGTCATTTCCTTCGAAACTGCACATATCGGTTCCAATCTTTGCCCGTGGTCGATCTAGGACTTCATTCGGAATGAGAATCTTTTTCTACTGTTTATCTTCAAACATTTTGCATGTTTTGCACAATTGAATAAACTGTGGTATGTCAGAATGCATACAGAGCCAATCCGATCATTCTTTTGCACGGCGTAAACTACAACAAATTCCCATATGAGACGAGTGAATCACTGCATCATTTCCATACAGAGAGTTTTCGAAATAATTGCTCTTTCGCCACGTAAAAGAATTCCATCGTGTACGGCTATTTCTTCTCTGAAGTCGAAATACCGTTTTGCAATTCAAGGTATGTCCTCGCGCTTAATCGGCCATACATGTCATACGGAAGCTTGCAATACTAGCAATGACTCTTCATTCTGCGTATGTCACTTAATGTATTTCATTCTAGATTCGGTCATCGGTAACTATAACTAACCATATTTATAACTCCTTTCTCCTTTTCAAAGCTTGTTGTGTCAGTCTCTTTAAGATACGCACGACTCAGTACTAGTGTATCGGCAATATATATTTTACTTCCGGTTTGTAATTGAATTACTGTATTCGGAGCAGAATACGATGTAACCGTCGCGGAGCGTTAGTTTTATGATCGCTGTCCACATTAACAATTCGACCGAAGGTGTACTGGTGAAATTATTCTAAGTCAAATACTAAGGCTTACATTTCTTTTTCAATTGGCGCGTAACGAATCTCAACATTGGTAAGCGCCCTGCTTGCAAACGTTATCGGTTGTCTATTTTGTAATAAACCTCCACCTAGCCCTGTTAATGAAGCATCACACTGAAGCGTCAATTCTTCTTTCTGATCATAGTATCTAAAAACTGGACTAGCGCATACCACTTTCTAAATCTCGGATACCGCTTAATCATGTGAATCTAAGCAGAACAGTTCTGAGTTTTGTACTGTCAGTTTTCGCAACGGCTTGTATCAATCGCTCAACTTCGGCAAGAACTTACTAAAATACGTCACGAAACCTACAAATATCTTGACAGCGGACACGTCTTTCTGGGTGGATGAGCATTTTCGTTATGGCTTTCACTTTGCCGGGTTCGGCTACGAATCGTGCCTCATTTGCTTAAACTTTAAAATGTCACTGTTCACTTTGAAGTTCTTATCTCTGCACCTATCCATTAGGGCTCTGAAATTGCGGTCAGGGTCGCGAGCAGCTGTTTCGTTGGTTTCGTCTTCACCGAAAATCAACATGTTATCAAGAACGCAATTCAACCCGTTTAATCCTTCCACATTTGTATTTTGCCTACGTTGGAATTCTTTCGGCGCGGAATTTAGATTAAAAGGCCTTCTTAGCCATCGAAATCGTCCATGTGATGTGTTCAATTTAGTAAACATCGAGCTGTAATCGTCTTATTTCACATGCCAAAATCCGTTTCCCGCGTAAGGGACGGAAAATATCCTACCTTATTTCACATATGGCAACAACTCCTCTATAGTCGTCATTGGGAAATGACTGCACATATTAGCCTTGTTCAAATCTCGCGGATCTAGGCAAATTCGCATCTCGGTTTTTCGACAATCACGAGATTGTTCACCCACGGAGTTTGCTCAGTAATTGGTGTAATCAATTCTTTGTCGGCGTAACGTTCTAGTTCAGTTTTTAGCTTTTCGTGCAACGCGACAGGTATCTTTTGTTGTGGGTGCATAACTGGTCGATATGTTCCTGGTAAACATCTAGTTCGAAATTACTCTGACGTCCATTGGCTGTTTTGCCAGACAAGCTGGGGCCCTGGAACATCAGAGCTCGTCCCATATCAAAAAGTGGATATTTGCCCGTACAAAAAAGATGCACAGCTTCTTCGCTTCTGGAACCGGATAACGACCTTGGAATTATATAAATCGGTTATCAATTTGTTCATTGTTTATTCATCTCTTTATCTGTGTAAGTTTCATCTACCTATCACCTTTTTTCTCATATTCAAACAGTTTTACCAACGACCAGAAACGACAAAGCAGCACATCTGTTTTGGACGGACTAATATCCACTTTTTGATGTGGAACGAGTTCTGACGTCCCACGACCCCACCTTATTTGGTAAAACAGCCGTTGGACGTCAGAACAATCTTGGACTAGTTAACATCCTGATCCATCGAACACGTCCTGGTGTTGCCTTAATACTGATCTATTCTAGATAAACTTATCTCATTGGTATCTAATGCCTGTATATTGTAATAATTTATTGTCACTTCATTCATGTGTTGAATGGTCTAATTACCCAAAATCAGTGTTGTGTTTTCCTTTATCATTCAATTCATTTAATAATTGCAGTGTTGACTTTCCAAGCGGTTTTATTTCAGATTGCTCGTATGTCGTTAAGACAGTACTTGATTTTACAATTTTATATGAACTAGTCTTTTTAGTTTGTCTAAAGAAATGACGTTACAACTTGCACCACTGTCAATTTGAAACTTTATCGGTCGATTTTCTACATGCATCGTAGTTATAAAAGTTTTGTAGGGGCGCCTGTTACAGTTTTGATATTTTCATAATACTCGTCAGAAAATTTTCGTCACACATTTTACTCGTTTGTTCTTTTGATTTCCACAACTTTTGTGCTGTTACGGTTTATCACGTCCACACACTGCTCCAAAATTATTTCATTTGTAAATAAATTAATGTTTAAGTACTTCGTACTTTATTTGGCCTTTTAAACATTTTTTGATTCGAGCGTCACTGATGAGTCTTTTGTAGACAAAACTCGCATCTGGCGTGAATATAAAATGTTGATCCTGGTATCTATGATCAGTTTATTATCTTTCTTGTTGTATTTACGACACGCTTGTCCATATGCAGGGCATGTCTGATAACTTGTCTCATGCTTGCATTCACAATAACGACCATCTATCTTAGACTTCATAGGTGCTTCATAGTTGTTCTTATTTCTTGCACATGTACCAAGACTTGGCGACTTAACTGCATGTACCTCTGATGACTGACGGAAGTGTTTAACGACCTTGACTGGCTTTTCAGCCCTCACACGGTCGGTAATATCTCTGCTGGCGTATTTAAGCTATGTCGCTCTACAGGTGTCTAAACAGCCCTTCATAGCCAGTTTACAATCGCGTAATAATCGTTCACGTATTTGGGTGTCTTTTATTCAACACACTATCTGACCTCTTATAAGTTATTTCTTAAACGCTGCATAGCCACAATGCGCTGCTATAGATTTAAGTTCATTATAATATTTAGGACTCCCCACTCTGTTGTGTCCTAGAATGGAATTTACATTGCTCAGCTGTCTCGTTTTCAACGGATTGCAATAAGCGTCGACTTTCTGAAGCACAATATCGGCTGTTCTATAGATTTCAGTCTCAACAAATTTCATAGTATAGTACACTCCTCGACCTCTACTTTCAATAAGGCATTTAAATATTTTAATTTTAAATTGATCATTTTTCCGTCGAATGCTACCTCGGCATATAAAACGAATTTTTCTTTCCATTTTTGCCATGTGTGTGCAAGATCGGTGAATTCAAAGTCCAGTTTGTCCGTCGTTTTCAGCTGATTTTCCATAATTATCACTTCAAATCACTTCAAATATTCTCTAAAAGTCATTCAATCGAAAGCCTGAGTTCATTTAAAGTTGCGCTACCACCATGGTTTGTTGTGTATTTGGCTGTTCTGGCCGTATGAGCGGTAATGCATATAAACATGTGACTGCATTGAACATTTTTAACGATTAATAATTAAAACGGTGATGAACACAAAAAACAAATGTGTTTAAACGAAACGAATATAATTAATTAAGATAAAGCGAAACCCAACGTCCACGGCTAACGCTCAGTGTGAAATATCGACAAATATAATGCCTACCCATGTTAAAATGAGCATAGAGCATGACATGAAGGAATTATTTCAATTCTAATAGAAAAAATACAGCATTTTTATAGGTCAAAGCGTACGACATTACCGTAAAAATGTTTGGCTGTTCCCGTTTTTTCCTCGAGGAGTCTGTGCATTGCATTTCATATTTGATAAGTTTAAAAGCTATGAGCAGGGTAAATATATGTTGTTTCATAAAAAAAAATGTAATAAAAGTTCATGTTAGCTGCTTAAATGTATATATTTTACAGGATAACGATGGAAAAAACAGTAAGTTCGTGCGCATGTGTCAAACATAGTTTGTACTCATTAGAACACGGCTTTGTTTACAAAACGTAATAAGGACATCATATTAGAATAAAGTATAATCGTTACAATAACGTCTATAACACACACACTTTTATTACATATCTGTAAGATTACTGCATCCGCTTGCTTCGAAAACCTGAAAAATTTGAACGACACAGCAGCAAAATTTGTATGTTTATTTTTGGGGGTTGAATTGGATCGTGGTTGGAAATTTTGCTAACTATGATGGCGGTCTATGTATTTGTTTAACAACTCATGAATGACATCACGAAATGAAGTATTATAAAATGTGACTAAATTCGGAAACAATTAGGATTGATTCCGGGAAAAACGGAGTTCTACTTTTTTTAAACTAGTTTATCCCAATGTGATAAACTTAGATAGTTTTAATTGAAAAACTTTATGTCAAGGTTAACACTCTTTGAAACGGGACACTTTTATTGATTTAGCCAGTCCTGAAATCATATGAAAAGTCAGAAGATACAGTTTCATCTGGATGAGAACGCATTAACATGTAAATGTATTTATTTTCAATAAAACAAAAAGACAAACGTGATTGTATAAACGACACCTGAACTAGACAATGCCAAAAAAAGTCACCATACCAGGCTTTTTTCATTAACTTGTGGTTAGGAAAACCTTACTCATCAGCCGAAAACAACTTGATGATGCCACAACACCCCTCCTTTTCCCCAAAAACAATTTAGACTTCAAGACAAACAACCACAAACTTAGATTAAGCAACAAGACCCCTTTAAAAGCAATTATTTAAAATCGTATCTTTCTATTTGCGTTACTAGCATCGGGTCGCATTTTAGTAGCAACGCAAATGTACTACTGTTAGAGCTGGAACAGTTTATCATGCATCCATTAAAGCGGCCTCAACTTTTCTCTCGTATTTGACGTTTAGCGTACAATGTATATTTTATTTAATGGTCTCAGTAGTGGTTTGCCATGTTATATTTATCTGTTCGCCTTATATGCCTGTCATTAAATCCAACGAGTGTGTTTACATGTATCATAGCTATATCTAATGACTTGGTATCTTCTCAAATTGAAAAAAAAAAGATGCCGTGATGCGGTATACATTTCCAATGTTGTAAAGTTTGATTGAAACAATTTTGATCGTACGTGTGTGAAGAAGACAAGTTCATGCATTAAATTCCCTTTTCTGCCATCTTCTTTATTACTTGCAATCTTTACATTTTGAGATAAAAATTATGATATGAACCGACATGATCTTTCAATGTTAACAACACGTGACAGAAAATTGTATGATCCGGTATGCATAATTACGTAACCTAAATATGAACGTAATTACAATTTTCAAAAAGTAACGTAGGAAATATGAATGATATATAATGACAGGAAATGGACACATGAAATACCAGGAAAATAAATATTCATAATATCTATGAAAATAAGCTAACATGGACAAAACGAGTGATACATTGGTATATACATTTTTGCTATTAATGTATTTTTTACGTAAGTATAATTAAAATGACTTATTTTAGAATAATAGATCACATATTACAGCAGAATAATCAACAACAAACTAAGGGCCTGTTTATTGAAGATATCATAGGCTTTTTCCTATATGCGAATTTAATAACTCAAGTCGACATCAAGCGATATCCTATCATCACTTGTTATGAAATCTGAAATTACCAATAATGTTGACAAACATTAAGAAATGATTTTAAAAAACTTACAGGGAAATCTAAACTTCCCCTACCAAAACTACTCATTTTATTAAATAATGATCAAAGCTCTTGTTTTTGCCATTTTTAGATGCTATTCTCTAGTACCCATTCTGACACTTATACCATGAAACATCTTTGTACATGTTTACCCTAGATCTGATCTAGACAGTTCTATTTTAATTTAGATCAGTTTTGGGAAGTTCTATCCTAGAACTGATTCTGAAAGTTCTATTATTCTAGAACAACTCCGAACCGTTCAATGAAAGATTATACTGAAAGATCATAAGACAGACTAAAAGGGATCCAAACTGTTCTCTATAAGGGGAGACAAATTAGATATCTCTGCATGTGTAATGTTTTATGGTTGTTTATGGTATTTTTTTTACATTGTATCAATCTTATGAACTCATACATGTAATTCAGTTTAGATAGTCGTGTCTCAATAGATTCATATTTTCATAGTTTCTGTTTTATATTTTTACCGATCTTATAAATTAAGACTTTTCCATGGGGGAATAGGTGTAGGTAGATCCCACTAAACTTTAAGCATCCTTCATGTTCTTCTTGGTAAGTCTTGTTTTAATATATCCGCTCTGTTACAATACTATCACAGGTGGTGGGTGCTTTCTCCGTCGTATTCCGTATGCTGCTGATTTTAAAAGTTTAACAGAAAATAAAAAAAAATATTTCAGGACAATAGAAGATTCCACAAAAAGCACCAGGCTACCTTGAAATTATATAAAAAAAGAATTATAACGATCAATATGCAGTAATCAATAATTGCCAAATGTCTAAACAGGGCATGCAAGCTCTAAAATAGTCTAATATATTTGTGCAGTTCATTCTCATTATTGAAGAGCTTTATTAAAACGAGCTTTCAAAAATAAATTCTAAACTCATATTGCATTTCAATTTATCTAGACACACTAAAATAATTCATCGTTAAACAAATTTGGTGAGAACCCAGTTTTCCTAATTTGGATTTTTTTCATGAAAAAAGCTCTGTGATACGAGTACTACGAAATTTAATACAAACTACACTAGGACCGAGAAGTTAGTGCAGTGAAGCTTTACTTAATGTGCTGTTATAAAAATTGAATGTCTCTAACAACTCAAGTTGAATATTTGAGAGGTAATGTTGATCGGCTAAATCGCAATTCTATATCAATAAACTACAAAAACAAACAAAAAAGACTCCGTGCTATGTTTTAGCCATAAATATACTATGCCTTCACAATATATATAAATATATATATATATGTCATCCGTTTTAAGACTAGATGGTAGAGATATTGTTTTATTCGTGATATATGTTATGTATCTTTTTTGTTGTCGAAACCATGATCGAACTGACCCAACTGCGACATGAAAATGAGTCGCTTGAAATCCTACTCCAAGGAAGGCAATTATTAATTTAAAAAATCAAACGTCGTGTTGCTTGGTAGACCGTTTAGACTATGCGCACAGTATTGGTGCTACGTTTGTAACGTCAGAAAACGTTCATCGACGGAACGTTGACAAAACGTTATTGAAGCCTGTGTCAACGTTTGCATCTAAATCTTTTTTAAATTTTTTTTTTTTCTTTTGTGTCTACTGTGAGTCAATAAAAATTGCAGTTTACAAATTATAGATTTTGTATGTACGTGTTATTGTTTAAGTATATTAATTGTTGAAGGTTTGAAGTTTAATAAATATTTGAATGATTGAAAGGATAATTTCCATAATGGCGATCGACAAAAAAAGAAACATAATTTCTAAATACATTTTATTCGTGGTCTAAGCACCGCAGAATTCGGCCATGCAGAGACTCATTTAAATTGATTAGACCATTATCATCAATATCAACCTCTGAACAAATGTATATAACTGAAAGTGCGGGAACGATTGCCGGAATTCGTTTCAATAACTTCAATTTGAATGGGTTATTATCAATAGTGTTAAAGTAGTAACCATGTATAACTTTATTTCCCTGATGATACGAGGCACCCCATTTGTCGGTAGCTGTTTTTCTTAAAATTATTGGGTCTTTGCTTGCTCTTAAAATATAATATGGACAATCAGTGTCATCAGCCTTAACTGCAAAAATTGTTCCATTTGAAACAAAGTCACAAATATTAGTCTCGTCATCAACCCCTTCGTCGTTATTGAAATCGGCATCAGAGTCATTATGTTCCAATTCTTTCACCATTTTTATTTTATTATATGTTCCCAATTGTGCATCGTTCATACAGGTGCTATAATTTCCAACAATACAACTTTTACAAGAATAACAAGATAATTTTCTTACAAAAATCTCTCCATCATCGAATGATCGAACTTGATGAATTTTTCGGTTTTCTTTAACGGGAAGAAAGTTCCGATCCCGATCTCGATTAACGGAGTCTACATATCGAAAAATTCGTCGAGAACATTTAGAAGATTCTGCCGTAGTGGACAAATTACTCTGCGCGTAATCAAATAGGTCGCTTGAACTTTGTATCACATGTGTACCACGAATAACTGCTAGATCAGCTTGTTTCTTTATAAACCCGCCTGCTGCATCTTGTGGACCACGCGCATGAGATGTTTCGAAATAGTTTCGAAGAATCGTTGCATAATCAAAATCGGAGCAGGAATAACTTACATCTCCTATACAATGTCGACTTTTATATTGTGAGCTACACCCGTCAGTAAACTCATGCATTACCGATATTTCACAGTTAATAGATTTCAAATATTCCGAGACCAAGTTTTGCACACAATGTGTATAATGATGATCATGTTTTTGGTCTGGGCTTATCACAAAAAACTGTTCAGTGACAACATTTGGTTCTTCCACGGTGCTATCTTTTCCGTCATATTCGAGAACTGAATGTCTATGTAATATTGTAACATGTAGTGAAACCTCTAATTTCTGAAAATAAGAGGATTGAATTTCATTCTGTTCAGTACACTTATAATTCTCAGAAAAATCGTGAACTGTCACACAATGACCTATCGGAAGATTTTCAACCAATGATTTCATTTGCTTAGATTGCCAGTATGCACGGAATTGATGTGCAGGAAATGTCTCTAAAAGTTTTTTAAAGTATTGAAACATTTCAGCAGGGGAAGAACTTTTTCTCACAAGAACCACTTTCCTTTCCATTTTATCACCTTTAACTTTAACATTTTTGTATTCGTATCGTTCCCAAGAAATTTGGACATCACTTTCATGAATTCTCCAGGCAACATTAAAAATTTACAGACGCCACATTCAGAGCACAGCCTATCTAAGCACGATATCTTATGTTGATGTGTATTTGCTGAACGAGTACATAAAGTATCATCTACAAGCTCACTCAAAGATTCATACAATTTTACCTCACTGCTTCCTTCCCTGGACAGTAATCTTTTACGAAATTGCATACATGATTTAAAAAGCGACCTCATCTCAACATGCTGTCGACAACAGCATGTAACTTTGTCCTTAAACTGTGCTGTTCTTACAAAATACGGCTTGCATTTTTCAAACGCCCTTTGTCCAATCTTTTCATCAGGATATTCATTCTTGAACTGAAGAAATACTTCGGTCTGTGTTTTTTCTAAAATATAACACGAATGAGAGGAATATACATTGGGGCTAATTCTTACTCGTTTGATGTCATTTTTGTTATTTGTTGGTCTGCTGACATTTGTTTGATGCCAGAAATCATGAACAATTATTTTGGTTCGTTCTGTCCGGGCATCGGATCTGGTTTTCCGAGTCGTGTAAAGAAATGACGAGTGTTCTGAATGCAAGACTTTGGTTCTATTTTTTTCCCTTTCTGTAAAGTTCTACTATTTACGCCTAATATATTTGCCAAACTTTTCGTTGCTCTCTTTCTATCGGATATATTTTCACCGCTAACAGACGAAGTTAGAATATTTAATGCAGCTTTAGCTTCTCCATTTCTCTTGTGTTTTACCGACGTAATTACATCTTGTATATTACGAATCGCCATTTTTTCTACGCTTTCTTCAAACGAATCATGAAATTTTTTAACTCCTGGTGATTTTAAAATTCGATTACAGTCAACGTATGCAGAAAGTACAGCCGCTCGTTTATTTGGAGTTATTGGAAGTGCTTGTTTCAATTTTTTGATTGACCTGGAAAAAAAAGAAGACAGGTTATTTCACTTGAATAAACCCATGATGATTTTTACGAGACATTTACGAAGCTTTTTTTGTATTTATAATTATAGAATGCATAAGGGGGGGGGGGGGGTTCTGATTTAAATTAATGTAGCCTGTACCGCTGTCGTAAGTTTGACTTCCGCTTAAATATGTTACAAAAAAGGAATGCTCGGTTTGTATGTGATCAGGATTATCCTTATATATAACCTGCAAAAAGGAATCCTTGTGTCTATTGATAACAAAACTCTTCCCATGAAAAGGGGGGCCATTTCTTCCCTTGTCTTAATCCACATTCATGTGTATTTGGACTAGGTAATGCTTCTATCTTCGATATACTAATTTTTTATACAAAAAAGTATTTAAAGTTACTTTATTTTTATTGGGTTTTTTTTTATTTCAAGAAATGGCATACTGTCAGATCCCCTTTAATGTTCGGGTTTGGTTTAACATTTATTTGGTACATGTAGTTATTTCTATTTCATAAATCCCAATTCAAATAAATGCGGTAATAGATGTCTAAGTCCCACAATACACGGGTAAAAGAATGAGTCTTAAGAGTTTGAAGATTCAATTGTTTAATTGTTAACAATTTGTTTTTATTTTCAATTTTTTTACCTCGCTTTATCCATTCTGTTAGAAAATGGGATTCCCTCGTCGCTCTTTGGTGTACTTGTTAAATCAGTACGTATTCTTTTTCTGTAATTATTCATGTAATTCCTTCTGTTCTCCTTCTTGTTATCTTTTTGCAAGTTTTGCTGTTTTCTTCTTTCATTATAAAGTCTTTGTTTAATTGCGCTCTTTGTTTCACTTAGTGCTTTAGTCTTTGATAATTTATTTTTTTTGTAACGGTTTTTTATGTAGCATCTCGCTTTTGTTCTCTTTTTCTTTTTTCCTTTCTTTCTTTGTTTAATCTTATTCTTTCAGTGGTGGTTAATTTTTTTTTGGCCTACAAGAACGTAGTTTATGCATAAAAAATTAAAATGACAAAATAAACGTTACGTTGAAAATCACGGAAAAACGTTACAAGATTGCACGGTAACAAATCAGACTAGACATTTCGATTTTCTTATTATTTTTTTGTCTTTCATTATTTATTCAAAATTCCTTTTATATGAGAAAGACTTTTAAAACCACATTACGAAAACAATACATAAATTAAAGAATAAGATATACAATTGATTTATATTTACATTCGAATGTACAACATCTTTACGAAAACGTACATAATTTGTGCATTTAGCACATGGTAACAAAATGGACTAGACAAGCAAAAAGTTAAAATTCGATTAGAAAATTCCACTTCCAAACCATATTTTTGTACTATTTGTAAACGGTATTAAAAGCACATTAAGCATATATGTTTTTTTTTCGTTTATATATTATTGCATCCTATAAAATTTCTTACCGTAGAATTCATTGTAATTTTTTTCCCTATATTTCATATGTCTTGTTCCATCATCTTTTGAACATTTCAATGCATCTTCTAACTCGCATATTTGAAAAAAATGCCCAAAACGTCGGATGACGTCATAGCGAATTGTGCTAAAATTTCGCATAGCATTTCCCGCTAATTTGCGTGCAAAATTAAGATTTTCTGATTCAAATTACTAAAAAACTCGATTTCCATGTTACAAGTTACGCTCATATTTTTTGACGTTTTTTTCCCTTTAGGGTTATTTGATTTAATTTTATGTTATAATTTTACTATTTCAAAGATATTACTATAAAACTATAGTCTTTTATACAATACATATCATACCAGTTTTCATTTATTCTAAAAGACATGCTCAAATTAGGAAGAAAAAACGCGGAACTAGTAGGGTTCACCAATACTGTGCGTAACGTCTAAGCCTTTATCGGAGAGTTCTTAGTTTCAGAATCATGTTTAAAACGAAAGATACGGCTAAAGTAAATACAGATGGATCACTTAATTCAGTTTGGTATGTTTTGAAAATTCAAGATTTTTTTTAAGAGAGAATAATTTTGTTATCTAGTCACAGACTGTTGAAATGCAGTTCAAATAAGAAGTACTAGTTTGTTTGATCTTGGAGATACAACAAAGATGTACTATCCACAAACTTGTCAATTTGCCGGGTTTGTTTTTGTTTTTGTTTTTGTTTTTGTTTTTGTTTTTGTTTTTATCTTTGGTATAAGTTATGGTTTCGTCGTTTGAGAAGAGCCGATAATCGAATTGCTGCATAGACTATCTACATTAAATTTTATTTTTATGTTAGGATCAACTTTACAAATAGCAGTTCACCTAAATGGAAAAAATATTATAAGAAGAGGCAGCATCCTACCATTAAACTGTTCAACGGATACAGTACCGATAGATCAAGGCACGGATATCCAAATAAACGAAGCATCTCATAATTATATACGGTTACGAGACAGGATGTGTTTGTCAACAGTTTCAAAAGGAACATGTTTATTAGACCGTTGTCAATGCTCGACACAAGGTTTATGGTTTAGCTATAACTATCTAATAGGACAGCCTGAAGGCATCATTAATGTAACATGTGCCATGGTATTTGGGTCTCGAGGTTTATTTTCGGATACCATTCAAGTACAAATAATTGGTAATTATGTTTTCAATCATAATAGCAGAATTTATTCATTTAGATGTAGGAATATGTGGTATGAGTGCCAATGAGACAACTCTCCATCCAAGTAATAATTTATAAAAGTAAACCATTATACAATGTAGGTCAAGATACGGCCTTCAACACGGAGCGTTGGCTCAAACCGAACAGCAAGTTATAAAGAGCCCCAGAAGTTACGAGTGTAAATCTATGCAAACGGGGAAATAAACGGTCCAATCTATATAAAAACGAGATACGAGAAACACGTATGAACTACATAAACAGCCGACAACTACTGTACATCAGATTTCCGACTTGGGACAGGTGCAAACATTTTCAGTGGGATTAAACGTTTTTATGGTACTAAACCTTCTCCCTTTTCTGAAACAATAATATAACATCACAACATTGAAAGACACACTTTAAAGTATCAATTGAAAGGCTTAACTCAATAAAAAAAAAAACGCAAATTAACACACAATGAACGAATAAATTTGATATGTGATACCTACATGCAAATCGGATCATGATTTAAACATTTGATATGCTATGTATTCTCTTTTTGTTGACGTCAAAGTAACCAGTGCCGATACCATAAACACAATACTTTATCTTACCTCCTATACAGTTCTAGGGATGTGATTGGTTAAAAGCTTCCGCGCGAAGACCGTGTATATTTGATATTAGGTTAGTAGGGAGGCGGAGCTTATTTCATACACGGTTAGTAGTGGTGTTACGTCCCTTTATAAAAACAATCGGAACTGAGAAAAAATCTTAAAGGTTTCAACAGACGAAGAAATTGATGATTAAGATTGAAATAAATTCATTAAATACATTTAAACCTAACAAGTTGTTTTCATTGGCTATTGTTCTTGTAGCTAGGATCAATGGAAGTAGATTCTTAATGCTAACAGTATTGAAGACTGGCTTGCTCATTTTGATAGATCACAAGTCTAAATTTTATACGTTAAGATGGTCGGTAAGATAAATTCGTTACATAGAGTGCTAGTGACGTAAAACGGTATATATGGGGTCAGTAAATTCCATATGAGGATTCGAGCTTCGCTTTCACCCCATATGGAATTTACTGACCCCCATATATACCGTACTAGGTCATTTGCACACTATGTAACTAATACATGTAATATATTGATATTACTCTGTTGGAAATGTATTTGAAAGTTAAATAACTGTCAAGTTTTCATGGCTCTTAATTCAATGACAGAATTCGAAGTTAAGATATCGTGCTTGTGAAATAACAATTATTTCGTATTTTAAATATGATTTTCAATTGATTTATCTTCTAGATTTTAAGGGTCCCAATTTAACCACAAATGCAACATTTCCAATGGTTGCCAACTCTGTAGTTGTTTTTTCTTGTAAGATTGAACAAGCATCGCGAACAATTAAAGTGCGATGGGAATGTCTTGACAACGACACAGGTACAGATAGAATGTCTACTAAATACATGTACATGTATGCATCAGTTATAAAACGAACAGCATATCTTCGATATGATAATCAGACGTGTGATTGCATAGTAGATATTGATGGATACATCGCAGTAGCTTCGGTTCAAATACAGATTAGCAGTAAGTAAAATTGTTTTTCAGTCTTTTGTTATACGTCGAACAGGCCATAATTACCTTGAATCTAGACTTATCACCGGCGTCTACAGGAAAAGTTTGACCGAATTTATCAAGACCTCTTCCGTGTTGCTCGTTTAGCAACAAAAAACTTCTGTTTTCGCTTTTCATTTGATACCATAATTACTAAATTATATTCTACATAGTTGTATATCTACACCAATGATTAAGAACCGTTTAATGTGTTTAAGTTATATACTATTTTCCAGCACCTTCCTTTTTGATAGGGCCCGAATAGGTAGTGTTATATTTGTACATCTTAATAAGTCTATCCAAATTACCTTTGCAAATAATTCCGCTCAAATGTGTGATAAATGCTGTCTTATTATAAAACTTGCATTGAGGTGAGATTTTTTACCACCGTGTTAAAAGCCTCACTGTGATATGGAGATTAAGAACAACAATAAAAGCGCTGTTCCTTCGGGTTTTGTTTTGTGGCTTTTGTTTTTCTGTACTGATTTAATGTCATGGATGCATACCCTATGTCATTTGTTTTTCTATCAGATACAGTCCAATATTTATAATCATCATTAAGTCTTTATTTGAATATTGTATAAAACTCACTGTTCAACACAATATGAAGCCTTCTCGACGAATGCGTCTTCTTATTCGCTTATTCTGTAGTATTGTTATCATTTTCATTAACTCATCATATTTATCATTGCACCAACCACAGAAAACGCCCTTCCCCTTTACATATGAAACAAACACTATAGAACAAACATACAAAACAGCATCATTTGCCGCATGGCTACAGCTGTGTTTTGAATCTGATGTAAACAAATCAGACGAATTTTTCAATTTTGACAAAATGGGCATTTGTTTCGATATAGATTATGTGGTGTAGAAACTGCATTTTTTATAGATATCGGTTTGTGTTCGACTGTATTGTTCAATGGAATAAACTCGTCATGTTGATGTTACCGTTGATTCTCGTATAGTTCTGTGGTTTTAGTTTTCTTCCTTTAAAACATATATTATAATTTATGTAGATTGTCATTTCAAACAGTAAAATGAACACCATAACACCATAAGATATGATTTTTCGTATGTTTTACAAGTGTCATCAGAATAAACACAATCAGGAACACCCAAATATTACATTAATTGAGAATATGAACCTGTTAAATTTAAGCATGTTGTAATTATTGTATGATTTCCAGTTTCATCCGAGTTATTTTTTAATCACAATTACTTAGTATATTATAAAATTGAATAAATAATACCAATATGAATATGCTGTATTTTTCTATATTTATTACAATTATTCTCAGATTTTGCAAATTTAAAGTGTTCAGTTTATGTTATAGGTTGCATTTCTGTAAATATTGACAATGCAATTTCCCATAGGAACTCCTTTTACGGCTAAAACTGTACCACTTTTACTATGAAGTTTTGAAAAAATCTTATCTTAGAATTGAAAGTTCATATGCACCACAATTTTTTTCAAAGGTCAAAATATAGGGCTGTGCGGCATATTTTCAACGTTTATATGCCCTGAACTTCTCAGAGTTTAAACTTACACTAATTTTCTTAACTACCCCTACCTCGAATGAAAGGTTACCACAGATTTCAATGTAAACAATATGCACGTGTTTATTTACTGGTAACATTCCCAATTTCTGTCTCTGCGATATGGAACACAGAGAGCATAACTGGGAAACAGTATGTAAACAAAATTATTTTTCTATGAATATTCAATTACTCCCCAAAAGAGGCGTGTTTTGAGAAACAGCTGTATTTACAAAGTGCAACCTATAAGTGCTACTTATGATTTTTTTGAAAACTAAAACTCTTTTTTTTCCCAGAAAGACCAATTATTCTTATAGATGAGTCAGTCAGTTGCACACGTGACTTATCCGTTACACTATCTTGTATTATTTCCAATCCATTTCCGGACTTTGGCTTCGGATCATGGATACACGGATACGATGGAATATTTATACGCAACGTAACTGGGCAAAATCAAGGAAATAGGTCAACATTGACAATTGATTCTTGCAGTCAAGAAGACACTGGGAACTATACATGCTTTGCATGGAATGAATACTCCGGAAGAAAAATTTATTCAAATAAAACCGCTTCTCTCACTATGAACGGTAAGAAATATATCTAGCTTTTTGCTTATACATCAATATAATATTAATATAATGTATGTTTATATGAACAAAAGAAACGTTAGGATTCAAGTCACAAGGAATGACATCAAGACGTCATATTTGTCTTTAAATGTGGGTCAACTAGCTGTCTTCATCCAAAGCATATGTCTCTACATTGTTGTGAAGCTTTAAACACGTACGGTGACTTATAGTTGTAAATTTCTGTGTCATTTTGGTTTATTGTGAAGAGTTGTCCCATTGGCAATCATGTGAAGTTATGATTCTAAATATAATTGTGAGTCAGTCACTCTAATATCGGTTACTGAACACTACACAACACATGGATTTTATACAAAAGCATCATACACGCTCCGTTCATTCTACACCAGCTGCCTTATAACAATTGATTACTTATCACCTGATTTTAATTATTGTCCGTTTTTTTTCGAGAGAAACTGTGAAATCGTCTGGGTTTTTAGACAAATGGTCCGGTTTTTTTTACAGAAAATTTGAATAAGAAAAAAGGTATTCTAGACTTTAAAAAATAAATTTTCTAGTTTATACCTGTAATCTAATGAATGAAAATATTATTTGTTCTCAATAAATCATTAAAAAACATAATACTACATTGATCAAAACTAACCTGTTTGAATCTAATGCAAGTTTTCTTTTCGGAAATCGTTCTACCGCAACTATCCAGTATTAAATAAGAAATTATTAGATCCTTTATAAAAGATATTTAGAACAAAGTGCAGGAGGAATCATAATCTTTTTAACTTCATTTCATTGTATTTTTGTTCGTTTAAACATATTTATTAATTATAGTTGATTGGGAAACAAGTTATTACAACTTATATTAACCCCTTTCCACTTTAGTACTTCTGTTGTCAAAGTAAATAAAAACTTCATGGTGAAGTTTTTATACGGTATTATGGTACAACGTTGTATATTCGTCCATCGTCCATCGTCAGCATGTCAGACAAAAACTCAAAAACGCTGTAACCGATTTACATTAAACTTCGGTGAATTGTCTTTTGAGGTATTATCCTTTTCGCATCTTTAGAAATTATTGATTTTACGTTTCCGAGTTATGGGATTTTATTAAACATTATAGGATTTCTGAAGAGTCTGTGTCACTAACCTTAGTCTATTTGCTGCAGTGCATGTCTAATAAAGGGCACTCTTCAACATTAAAGACAAGAATAGAATTGATTCATGGCAAAATTATCTGTTATGGTAATGGTGACTTGTTTGTAAATCTTATTTTACTGAACATTCTTGCTGTTTACAGTTATCTCTATTTTTAATGAACTTGGTCAAGTAGTTTCAGACGAGAAGATTTTTGTAAAAGTTAAGTTTTTGACATTGAGAAATTATTTATAGGTGTCATAACGAGTTATTTAATTTCAATATAATAATATACGAGCCTTTGTTGAGTTCTTATTACTATTTGAATCAAATAACGAGTTGATATCAAGTGGTATCCCATTCTCACAAGTTATTAAACCTAGATGTCTAAATACGGCCAACACTCTCATTGCGTTAAACTAAAAATTCCGAGAATCGTTGTTCTAGCATTTTGCACACGAAATGTACATCGTCATAACCTTTGAAGGTCATCAATGACCTAGCTAGTGAAAATGCTGTAATATTGTCTTATGATGATGTATAAGGTGTCAGACCAATTAAAATTCCCTATCTGTTCTACCAAAATATCTTACCCCAAGTTTAACTGCCTAGAAACCAGGTATTTCCTGATATGAACATTTTTTTGTATATGTATCATCTTTCTACATGCCAATACCCTTAAAGCTTTCTAAGAAATAAAACTTACCTTCGAATAGAGGTACTCCAAAAATAACCCTGGTTTTCTCTAAATCTTTACTTAGTATACAATGGAACGCAATAATCCTCAATTTTTAATTCTAACTCACAGACAAGTAAATTTTGGCTCAAAATTGTCTAAATATAATTCTCTTTTACCAAAAGTTTGATTTTTGAAAACTTGTTGGTTAGTTTGAGTAAACAAGGACATCGAAACAAGATGTTTTGTAAAGTGTCTGTATTTCTAAGGATATATAGATTCCATATATGCTTTTCCTTCAACATTATCAGTGTTATGTGTATAAAAATGGCTTTATTCTGTATTTTGGAACTATTTTTTATCTTTATTGAGAGTATGAAAACAATTTTAATGGTGGAACTGTGATTTTTTCACGATTAACGCCAAAAATGGGTAAAGGTTGTTGAAAAATGGAAATATCATCAACATTCGGTACTTTCAAAGGGCCGTAGCAAAAAAAGAAGTGCACCACAATATGATTTTCCCTTCACCAATTATTTCTTTACAGTCATATTGATCCAAAAATCAGGTTTAGAAAAAAAAGTTTAATTCTAGAAATTTTTGGCTCCTCAGAGGTGTACATCATTAAGGCTTATTTTAACATTTTTAACGTTAAATAATGTCGGGTTAGTAATGTTTTCCTATATCAAATACTATCATACATAATATAACTTTGTATATTAAACACAAGCGTATATATCACGTCTTGTTAGAAATGAAGTCTGTTTGTTTACATTTTTGTTCATATTCACTCGAAAAAAAGTGGTCACACTCGAAAAAGCCCGATCAAATCACTCGAAAAACCACGATCCTAGCCGGACACTATACCTACCGTGGAATTAAATTGTGCACATTGAATGCAAAGAAACGTTCATACTGAAAGCAATATACATAGATATTAGAAAATTAGCTACTTTCTCCACATTAACATGTCATTGCTAAGCATGGAATACAAGTTATAGGTCATATCAAAATGATCTTTTTTTTTGTCAGAAAATATCAGATTTTTAATTTATCTTTATAACCTATAACATAAAATTCTTTGTGATATCCAATAAATATGGTTTGAAGTATCATTCCATAGTTTGAAAGTTCTGTTCTATTCCTAAGCAAACATATACACATTCAATTAATTTAGATACAGATCTCCAAAGTTCGTTCGAAATCCAATCAGTTATTTTTGGAATCGTTGCCATTGGAATATTCATTCTGACAGGGACTGGTACTGTTATGTTGTCTACAAGAAGGAAATGCAAGGGTAAGTGGGTAATTATAAATCTTTGTGCACGATGTGGATACTAGTAAGCGTTTCACATTTTGAAGCCATAAAAACTATTACATTTTAGTGACCTGAGACCTGACTAGTCTACGCATTTATTTGTATGATAATATATAGCAACATTGCTTAGGTTCACTTCATTTGGATTCAGTTTATATACAGCTCTTTGAAAATCAAACCTCATCTTTTTTATATACACAAGTCAATAGTATCGGTCAAATGTCTATGCTTTTTTCAATTGGAACTTATGGTTCAGTCCCTTTTCTGTTATGACTGTAGTAAATAATTTTTATGGTCCTTGTGTGAAACATCTGTAGTGATATACAAACATAAAATATTACATTTTTACATGTATCTGAGACGTCTCCTACTGCTAAAGCGCATTGCTTCAACTACATGAGAGCAATGCACACTCGATAGGAAAGAATAGGAGTCCTTTAAGCTATAATTTTGATATTGAAATTCTTCCATCAGATTTTTTTTTAAAACGGACAACGGTAAAAATAAACGTTATTTTATAGAGGTTAACTCGAAAACAAAAAGAAACATACAGCAGCTGTGTTTTCATAATACTCATATTTTCAGTAATATTTTTCCAGATATCATACTTATAGTTGGCCCTCACGACCTACATGTATCTCCTTCTATACCAATGTAAGTATAAATTGAATAATAATGGTAATGTTGAACAAACAAATTTAGATGACACATTACCTTTTGCTGATATAACTCCTACCGTTGCTACGTATTTATACATCATCGGCTGTAAAGTACAATGTACAGTGGAGATCAGTTCTAACCTCTCATAAATTCTGTCAGAATCTGTCAGGAGAACTGTTCTAGAACAGTATGTAGAACTGTCAGTCTGACACCTTTTAGTCAGTTCTAGGTTAGAACTGTTCTAGCTAGAACTGATTTGGTCAGTTCTACCTAGAACTGATTTGGACAGTTCTAGCTAGAACTGATCCTGACAGTTCTACCCTAGAACTGATCCTGACAGTTCTAGCTAGAACTGACCAGATATTTGGTCAGTTCTACTTCTAGAACAGTTCTACGGTTAGAATTGATTTCAAATTCTACGGCTAGAATTGATTTATAAATTCTACGGCCAGAATTAATTTATAAATTCTACGGCTAAAATTGATTTATAAATTCTACGGCTAGAATTGATTTATAAGTTTTAAGAAATATTTGTCTTAATATAAAGGCTTCGGCAAAATAGCAATTAATATTATATAGAGTTTTGCTATTTTGCCGGTTTTATTTCAGATTAAAAATTATAATCGGCAAGAGAACATGTTTAACCTCGCCATATTCTGCATGTATGTGCCTGTTCCAAGTCAGGAGCCTGTTATTCAGTGATTTTCTTTTGTCGATGTGTTACCTGGTTACATAAATTATTTGTTTTTCTTTCATTTTTTTAACATAAATTAAGCCGTTAATATTGGGGGGGGGGGGGGGGGCATTATTATTTCATTTATTTTACATTTGTCATTCGTGGAGACAGGATGACTCGTTTTACATAACAAAATTATCTGACCTTAATGTAATACGTTATTCCGGCCCAAACCACCAGGGACGGATCCAGCAGTTTAAAAAAAAAAGGGGGGGGGGGGTCCAACTAAAATTTATTGTCCTCATTCAAATGCATTGATCTTCCATAAAAAGGGTGCTGTACAGTAATTCAGTTATAATTTTAGGTCAAGAGGGACTGTAATCTATACAAGTTATAGCAATATTGGAAAACAATGACCTCAACATTTTGTACGCATGAATTTATAGTGCCAGCATGTCCTCTTTTTATTCAAAGTATTGAATCGTAAACAAATATCAGTAGTTTTCATACTTCAGACTGAGTCGTGTAATAAAATCTTTTGACCGCATCAATCTAAACTGACCTTATTTGCTCTTTCTTTCTGCAAATCTATATAGCTGTACAGCAATTCAGTTATAATTTTAGGTCAAGAGGGACTGTAATATATACAAGTTATAGCAATATTGGAAAACAATGACCTCAAAATTTTGTACGCATGAATTTATAGTGCCAGCATGTCCTCTTTTTATTCAAAGTATTGAATCGAAAACAAATATCAGTATTTTTATACTTCAGACTGAGTCGTGTAATAAAATCTTTTGACCGCATCAATCTAAACTGACCTAATTTGCCCTTTAGTTCTGCAAATCTATATAGCTGTACAGTAATTCAGTTATAATTTTAGGTCAAGAGGGACTGTAATATATACAAGTTATAGCAATATTGGAAAACAATGTCCTCAAAATTTTGTTCGCATGAATTTATAGCGCCAGCATATCCTCTTTTTATTCAAAGTATTGAATCGTAAACAAATATCAGTAGTTTTCATACTTCAGACTTATAGTCGTGTAATAAAATCTTTTGACCACATCAATCTAAACTGACCTTATTTGCTCTTTCTTTCTGCAAATCTATATAGCTGTACAGCAAGTCAGTTATAATTTTAGGTAAAGAGAGACTGTAATATATACAAGTTATAGCAATATTGGAAAACAATGACCTCAAAATTTTGTATGCATGAATTTATAGTGCCAGCATGTCCTCTTTTTATTCAAAGTATTGAATCAGAAACAAATATCAGTATTTTTCATACTTCAGACTGAGTCGTGTAATAAAATCTTTTGACCGCATCAATCTTAACTGACCATATTTGCTCTTTCTTTCTGCAAATCTATATAGCTGTACAGCAATTCAGTTATAATTTTAGGTCAAGAGGGACTGTAATATACAAGTTACAGCAATATTGGAAAACAATGACCTAAAAATTTTGTTCGCATGAATTTTCTAGTGCCAGCATGTCCTCTTTTTATTCAAAGTATTGAATCGTAAACAAATATCAGTAGTTTTCATACTTCAGACTGAGTCGTGTAATAAAATCTTTTGACCGCATCAATCTAAACTGACCTTATTTGCTCTTTCTTTCTGCAAATCTATATAGCTGTACAGTAATTCAGTTATAATTTTAGGTCAAGAGGGACTGTAATATATAAAAGTTATAGCAATATTGGATAACAATGACCTCAAAATTTTGTATGTATGAATGTATTGTGCCAGCATGTCCTCTTTTTATTCAAAGTATTGAATCGTAAACAAATATCAGTAGTTTTCATACTTCAGACTGAGTCGTGTAATAAAATCTTTTGACCGCATCAATCTAAACTGACCTTATTTGCTCTTTCTTTCTGCAAATCTATAAAGCTGCACAGTAATTCAGTTCTAATTTTAGGTCAAGAGGGACTGTAATATACAAGTTACAGCAATATTGGAAAACAATGACCTCAAAATTTTGTTCGCATGAATTTATAGTGCCAGCATATCCTCTTTTTATTCAAAGTATTGAATCGTAAACAAATATCAGTAGTTTTAATACTTCAGACTGAGTTGTATAATAAAATCTTTTGACCGCATCAACCAAAACTAACCATATTTGCTTTTTTTTAAGTGAGTCTATATAGTTGAACAGTACTTCAGTTATATTTTTTTTACTGTAGTATATATAAATAACTGCAATATTGGAAATTGAACAAACATGACTAACTTATGTCTATGGGCGCTGATAACACAATAACGACAGAAGACCCGTTACATCCAAACTTAAATGATTAAATAATGAACCGTCACAAAAAGTGACTTTTTATTTAGTCAGTAGTTCATGATGGTTTTTTTTTTAAACAGAACTATTTAACGGCATCATCCAACACTCACATCACTGATTCATATACTTTATTTTAAAATGAAAAGTACATGTATGAAAAGTTCTCTTCTTGGAAAGGTATACTGACTATACTGTTTATATAATTTGAAGAAGGAAAATGATTGGTTAGCCTTACGTCCAGTGGCAAATATTTCATTCATGTTCAGATCGAGTATATTTTTCTGACGTTCCAGACTCCCAGATATTATTCATCATCGTTATGGATAAGTTTGGCAACGAGATAATGCAAATCTGAGACCTCAGTGCAAATGTACATAGTTTTCTTGCGTTTAACAACTGTGTTCATTACTATGATATCCCATAATTCATCCACTGTACAATTTCGTTTGAGCATTTGTCAAAACAGAATCTTAAATCATGAATGTAAATCCAAGGCAAACAAGGTAAATTAAGATTGAATTTACTTGAATTAAATGCAGAGTTATATTTACGAAGAGACTGTTAAAAACGGGGAACGAAGAAACGTAAACAATGATGTTTCATTTGCAATCTCATAAAAATATTTCTCCGATGAGTTGGATAACCTCCTATCCACTTCGATATTTGTACATGTAAATTTTTATCAGTAAAAAATATAGAAACATCTGCTATTATATATAGTAAAGTAATTGGAACTGATTTTTTTCTTCTAAATTCTAAATTGCCCTTTCTGCAGTGACGTCATTTAGAACTGTTCTACAGTCCTGACTGATTTAGTCAGTTCTGCTGACAGTTCTACGGTTAGAACTGATTTGGTCAGTTCTACCTAGAACAGTTTTAGACAGTTCTACCCTAGAACTGATCCTGACAGTTCTACCTAGAACTGATTTAGTCAGTTCTACCTAGAACTGATCCTGACAGTTCTACCTAGAACAGTTCTAGGGTAGAACTGTTCTAGCTAGAACTGTTCTAGGACAGGTTAGAACAGTTCTATGACAGAATATTCTGACAGTTTAATGAGAGGTTAGAAGTGATCTCCACTGTATGTTTGCGAGTTTGTGAGTTCGTGATGAAGTTTAATCCAGTCAATCGCTTCGAACGGACGAACTTCATAGTGTTATTTTTCATTAATATACACAGTTGAACAAAGAGTTAGGGCTTCTATTTTTTTTAATTCAAAAACAAACTTTTATCAGTTGTTTACAATATTTTATAATTATTGGCATAAGAAAATATGGACTGAACACTTTTGGTGCTACTGTAACATAGAGTAATTCAATTTAATCAGACCATCGCATTTATTCCATAATACCAGAACTCATGCTATAATAAACTCAACTAAACGGGAAGTCCAATACTGCTTAACCTCAAATAAAACATTCGAAAAAGAAATACAGAGTAATTGTATTACGTTGAATAGTTAAAATTGTAAATCACTTGTACGCTGAAAAAAATATTTATACTCAAACTCTTATATATTTAGTTTCATATAGTACATGTTGATATTTTAATAAATAACAATAATTTCATCAGTCCTTGACAAATCATTCTTTTCTGGATTCATTATGTACACATCCACGTCATTTTAGTCATTGGCGAATATGTGTCTCATTGGCAACTACACCACATCTCTTTATTTTTTCATCGTGTCGGGCAATGCTGTTTTACTCTTTTCCTTTTTTGCCTTCTCCTTGGAAAAAGAAACACCAATATGCATTATGATCTCAATGTATAGATGAATTATCGACGAATAGTTACATTAAAAGAATGACTCTATGAAGTCATTTCCAACAACATAATTGATTTGTAATTTGTACTTTTTTACATAACTAAATACAGTTAACTATGAATGATATCAATATGCGTTTAAAGGTTAAAGGTTGACCAAAATTGAAAGCTATTAACGTTTATTTTCCTTTATTTTTAGATACCATTCAGCCCCAGGCTCAGGAAATGTACCTCAAATTTATGATACTGCTAATTCTGGATATCTTGAAGTTGTCCATGATGATCTACAACAAGCCACTTCCTTTGAATCTAACGTGGACTTTAAGTTCGAAAACGAAAATTTAAATGTCATAAATTTTTATGAAGAAATAGACTGATATACCACGTGGGTAACTCTCGATTGATACATGTACATTGCACTAGGACAACTATTTGCAAAAATATTAAACATAAGGCTAGAAATTTTTTTATCAAAGAGAAATATAATATGTAAAGAACAGATTGGCTTTTACAAGAAAAAAAAAGAACAAGTGACCATATGTTTGTTCTCAAAACATTAATAGAAAAGTATACTCAAATGGGTCCTACGCTTCTCTTTTCTTGTTTTGTTGATATCAAAAAGGCATTTTATACAGTTTGGCATATGGGTCTCTTCTATAAACTAAGACAATAAATCAGTGATTTATATTATAATGTTATTAAAAGCATGTATAAAAAGACTTATTTGAAAGCGAGAATTAGCAAATCTCACATGACAGACTAATATCATCTCATCTAATATAAGGGTTCGCCAGGGGATAATCTCAGCCCTAACTTTTTCCAATTATTCATTAATGACTTCCCTGAAATATTTGATAAAACTTGTGACCCAGTTCAACTCATATCAGTTGAACTGCTTATTATATGCTGATGATATAGTTTTGCTGTCTGAAACTGCAGAAGTCTTACAAAATAGTTTAGATAAGTTATGCTTGTACTGTAATAAATAGCGACTAGAAATTAACCTTAAGAAAACAAAAAGTTTGTTTTTCAATTGTACAGGAAAAATAAATCATGCATCTTATAAATTAAATAATTGTCCTATTGACAAAGCTAGACAGTATACATACTTCGGGATAAACTTCAGTACCTCTTGAAGCTTTACAGAGGCTTAACATGATCTATATAAAAGAGGACTAAAAGCTCTTTTTAAAATTTATAAAATATTTAAATGTCATAAACCCAAGATTAAAACTTTACTTCATATATTTGACCACATATAATGATGCAAAAATGCGTGATATTTAAAGATAATATTTATGAATAAATTACAGGTAAAGCGTTGGTGAATAATGAAAGAATTGCACAGAAGTTAAAGAGAATATTTATCATTTAATTGTAAAATTAAATGACAGAAAAATAAACGTAAATAAAACAAATTAAAGAAAGTTTAACTTGTTATAGAACAATTTCCTAAAAAAATAAATGTAAAGTGTTTAATCTTTTAAGCATATTTGATAAAGTTGTCTCAAAAATGTCCCCCAGCTAATTGATAAATGTGTCAGCTTCGAAGGCATAGACATAATTGTATATACTTTTGAAATTAATAGACTTGAACAATTAAGATTAAGTAATTCTGCTTTATCCGATATAGCCCATTGTTTATTAAAAGAGGTCAAAGAAAGCTATTGTGTTGAGTAACAAAATATTACGTGTCAAATTAAGTCCAGTCTGCTATATAAAGTCGTGCAAAACTATTTGGTTCACTAGACTATGTGTGAACCAGAATAAAATGTAGTTAGCAGACTGAATTGTCTTTTAAAGGTTAGTAAATATGTTAATTTCTTTATTTTTTATAAATTTAGAGGAAACGAGTTTAAAGAATTAAAAGATGTTTCCCAATAAAGTAATTTTAATTCAATAGACCACTTTCGAGTCCATCCGTCACCGGCAAAAACTCGTCAATTATACGCGCCTTTATGACGTCATTTACCAGATAGAGGGGGTCGCCTGTATCCCTGCACTGTTTACGTTCATCAAGCGTCTTAGTGATCGTCATTGTGCAGGATAAACTAGAAATAATGGTTGTTCTGTAGGTACATTATGACAATTCCCTAATGACAGCAATGCTGATTGTCAATTTTGAGAATTCAATTTGCCGAATAATTCGTACAATATAGAATTATAGTTTTCCAACCACTCGCTCAACATTGGAATGGAAGTGACGACGCCCCTAAACGCACAAATGACGTTCACTAAAACCAGAGTTTTTGACGGAAATGCACCGAACTCGAAAGTTGTCTATTCGCATGTAAAATCGTGATATAGATTAAATAAATAATAGGCAAAGTTTGGAATGATATCTAGGTAAATGATTTGTTTAAAAATTTCTTTATTTATCAAAAAAGGAATTAACTTATTCGTATAGATAACTTTTGAAAATACAATTCTTAATTTGATACTTGATGAAATATTAAAAGTAAACGAGTTAAGGGGAGATAACAGATGACACGACTGTTCATTCATGGCGCGCATACTATTGTCGGGTTTTGTAATATTGTTCGATTGATATCGCGAAATATTTTATGTATAACTATAATGGAAAAGTAATGTAATCTGTATTGTAACTGTTGTAAATATTAGACTAGACTGTGTGTGAACCAGAATAAAATGTAGTTAGCAGACTTGATTGTCTTTTTAAGGTCCCGTTGTCATGCCGAGTCCAAGCTAGTTCCCAAATAAAGTAACATCAATGTAAGCAGTTCCCCGCAAAAAGAATTGATAAAACCACGAAAGAAAGACTACAACACGAGTTACAAAGACGGGACCAAGTTCCCGCATAATACACACAGTAATATTAATTTTAACTTAAGGAAGTGAAATTTGGGGTGCTTTAGATTCAGAGAAATTAGCTAAAGAAGGAGATTTTTATTTTGAAAAATTATGAAAAGAACTGCAAACTGAATCAGTTCATTCAAAAATCTGTAAATGTTCACTGGGAGTAGGAAAGAGAAGCACAAATATGGCAGTGATAGGTGAGATAGGGATATATCCTTTATTTATTGAAGTTATAGTTAATATGTTTTCATACTTATCACGTTTTACAAGTACAGAGGACAACTTATTGTCTGAAGTTCTCCTTGTATCAAAATCCTTATCAAACCATAGTAAGAAAAGTTGGTTTAATTCTATAAGTTCATTAGCAAAATACTTATACATAGATTTATCGCAAGTTTTTAATATGAAATCAAACTTGAAAAGATTTATTTTAAACAAACTAAAATTAAAGTATAATAAGTTGTGGTATTCATCTTTAAACGATGACAGAAAAAATATGTCATTTGGAAATAAACATAGAACATACAGACTTTTTAAGAGAAATATATATTTTGAACCTTATTTGGCTATTATAGGTAATAGGAATCTGAGAATTCAGATGACAAAATTCAGAATTAGTAACCATGATCTAGAAATAGAGAGAGGTAGATACAGGGGACTTCAGGCAATTAATAGAATTTGTAATCTTTGTAAAAAAGAAGTTGAAGATGAACTTCATTTTTTACTTAAATGTTCATCTTGTGAAAGTGAGAGAGTTTCCATTATTTCCAACATAGTTAAAAAGTTACAAAAACTTTCACAATATAGATTATCAATCCCAATTTATTTGGATAATGTCCAATGAAGATAGTCACATTTTTTACAAGTGAGCAATTAAATTAATAATTTAAATGTTGTTCGAAAAGAACTAGAAACATAGTAAATTTATATATTTTACTGTAAAAAGACAGAGGCATAATTTAGATATTCGTAAAGCTTCTTACTGTAGGATCAAAAAAGCACCAGGGGATAAACCAGAATCTTTAAATTCAGTTTCCTATATTTTTTAGGATCACTGTATTTGTCAGAGTTGAAACATGATACATTGTTTTATAAATATACATTAATAGGTCTTTCTTTTCTCTTCGTTGTAATCATTGATTTAATTGTATTCAAATAATTGTAATCATTTTGTAATCATTTGTACCAAATTTAACTTGTGATTATTCTGCCTGTAATGGGCGTCTTCAATTGACAATAAAATATATTTAGGGGCCAGCTGAAGGACGCCTCCGGGTGCGGGAATTTCTCGCTACATTGAAGACCTGTTGGTGACCCTCTGCTGTTGTTTTTTATTTTGTCGGGTTGTTGTCTCTTTGACACATTCCCCATTTCCATTCTCAATTTTATTGATTTGATTTGATTTTGTACCTAATATAAGCAGTGTATGTAAAGTGCGGATCCTAAAATACCATTTTCACTGTATATGCCATGCATTTCTGATGTAGAATGGTAAATAAACAGACGAAAACATTATGATTTTTGAAGAAAATGAAGAAAAATAGTTCAAATGTATATGTTTAGTAATAATTAATACAAGTTAGACAAAGTAAGAGATGGGATCCGAACGGGTTTTTATCGCGCCGAGAGCCATCTATACGTGATATATATACCGAAATAGGTGAATATTAAGGACGTTTCACGAACAAATCGTGCAGGTGATTGAAAACTAGCAGGAAAGATGTAGTTGCAGAAGAATATTAATTTCAACACAATTAATAATGTTTTATAACGTAGAATAGCTTTTGTTATTCAGTTTGTCCATATTGTATTGAATTCCACTATGATGCTATCTTTATGCGAGTCATGTTTACTGTTGAATAATGATACTTTACCTTCATTTTCACTGTAGAGCGATTCATGAGTACTGTATATGCGGTGCATTTTCACTGTATGAATTTTATTTATATTTATGCATTAAGTTCTTAATTCAGCCGACTTGCTCAAACAATAATTAAAGTAAGAAAAGGATTTGATAGTGCTGACTTTGAGGTGGAAAGTTTGATTGAACACTCCAATAAATTCAATAGAATTAATATTTATTTAAAATATAACACATCGTAGTCATAATATAAAAAACATGTGGATTTTAAGAGTTGAAAGTGTTTTAAATTAATGAAATATATTTTAAAATGCCTGCCCATTTGATAAAATTCATGTTTCTGCAGTAGTCATTATACGCATGTGCAAACAAATTTTATCATTGGATTTCGAGTATGGGTCTATTTACATAGCAGAAGAATCATGTAATAGACATCAGCATCTTTATTTAAAGTGTAGTTATATTTATCCAATGCAATGACACTTCATCACTGAATACGTACATCTATCATGTTATCGAAGTAGAATGGGATAAAACGGGATAGAAAACAACAATACTTTTCTTATATTTTTTATAAATCACTTCTTGAACAATTTCAATGAGGATGGGGAGACATTTTTGATTTTGGGTCTGGTTTTAAATTGGCCCACAAGGTCCAAAATGAAATTTGAGGTTATTTGGTAGGCTAAATCCATACATGATTGTGTATAGCATTTTTTTTTAATTTATGGCCCATTTAACAAGTTTAAGGGGTCCAAACTGTCAAGAAATAAATTCTTTTGGATTTCAACGACAATTGAATATTTCGGATACTTTGGCATGCTGAATCTCATCGTGTTTTTAAATTTGGGATTTTGGTATTTTGGATTTTAAGTTATCGAAATGGTCCAAATTGAGGTACAAAGGGTCCGACATTCAACATTTTTTTTTATTTCATCAAAAAAGAGTCTAGCTTGAATGTTGCGTACATACTTACCCCAAACTGTTCAGGGTTCGACCTCTGCGGTAGTATCAAGGGTGCTCTACAACACGTACATCATGTACGGTACCAATGCAACTTTATCAGTTTACATTTTTGACAGAAAAAGTTTGCCCAACACAACTTGACATGTATTTCACGCTTTGATGACTTTAGATAATTTATATGTCACATGTCGTTTCATCTTTTACAGTAAAGAACATGCAAGCAAGAATCGAGCTAAAAACTATCTTTTCTTTAGAATATGGATATTGAAGCATTAGGGGAGGCAAGTGAAGATGAACCACAGAAAAAAGAACTAAAGTTAAGAAGGAGGGGTCTTCATACCAATGCACGTATTGTCCTTTCAAGACAAAATGGGTAGCTAGTTTGCACAGGCAGAAGAAGATCCGCACTAATGGGTTACCCAAATGTGACCAGTGTGCATTAAAATTTAAGACTTCTCAATGAACATAAAAACTGATAGAATGGAATTTGTACTCATTGTTCCAAACACTTCAAAATCAGAACTGGGCAGTGGCCGATTCAGAACTGTTTGTAAGGCGGGTCCGATGGCTAACCTAAAGGGGGCGCTCCATCCAACGATTCAGTGATTCCCTATATAATCAACCAATTTTTCCCAGTCCCCCTGGATACGCATATGCTGGCCTGGCTTACCATATGAAGAATCACATCTGCTCGTTTTGTAGTAAAACATTAAAATGCCTCGCTGACCGCAGAGGTCGAACCCTGAACAGTTGGGGCAAATTTGGACACAATATTAAAGCTTGATACAATCAGAATTTGGATTATGATCAAATTTAAGACGTTATATAGGTTTCTGACACAAGGTAAATGTGGTCGAAGATCTTACAAATCGTATGCGCAATACTTTCAAAAATTTGAAATTAAAAAAAAATAAAAAATAATAGAGATATGAACCCGTTTAAACTATCCAACGAAATCCCAGTCTTTCCTTTGTGGTATTATAAATAAACCTTGTAGTACAATTTTAGAGAGATCCATACACTTAAACACAAGATATTGTCTGGAAACTAGAAACATGGTTTTTTTTTTGCCATTTCTGTTGTCCCTAATTTTTGCATGTTTGGGGCAATTATCCTCGAACCTAATCCCAGTCTTCCCTTTGTGATATTGTTCCTTGTTGTACAATGCCAGAAAGATCCAAAAACTTACACACAAAACTACAAAGTAAACATGATTGTTTGTTGTCCCGTTTTGTTCCTTCATTCCTAAACTTATAGTACCATAACCCTAAAATCTACTTGTGGTATTGAACACAGTGGTACAATATCAGAGCAATTGAAATTCCTATACAAAACTATATTTATAAGTAATTATCCTGAATTTAAAAAAAAAATGCTTCTTTTATGCCCCTTTTTCGTAAACGGTTGGAACCATCATTCCCAAATATATCCCAACATTCCTTTTGTGGTATTGAACCTTCTTTATTTATATAGATCCATTCACTAAAATTGAAGTTGTCCGAAACCAAATGTGTCTTCGAACAACGCAGACGATGACAACATCATAGCAATATACGAACCGAAAAAAAAATGTGTTCGTATAAAAACAACACGTTGATAGCCATGTCAACAAGCACCTAAACAACAAGCCATATAAATTTAAGAAATGCGAGAGGTCATTTTTTTACAAACATAATTTGAAACAACATGCACCAAGAAAACAACAAAACGTATCAGTGTGAGTTGTGTAATCAGGAATTTGCAACTTCAAAAGACCTAGCGAATCACAAAGCAGGGAAACATGGCAATACAGTTCACACATGTCAATACTGTGGGAAAACGTATAAATGGCCAGCCAGTTTTTATAGACATATACAATTTATAAAAAAAAAAAATATTAAAGTAATCAAATAAGTTTTTCATTTGTTACAAGTCTAATTATCACATTAATCTACAATGAAAATTCATCGCATCTTCGAAAATTCTACATCAGAAATGAATGCCATACAGTGATAATTTATCGCATCTATAGTGAAAATGGATCACTTTTAACAATTTGTATTCTATATTATGTTGCTTTTATAACACATATTTGAACTTTAATACTGTTATTTTACATTAAAAAGACACATCATAATAAAAATATGTTAAAATTTAGTTTCAAATCAATTATTTGTGTATTTTCAAAACGTAAACAAATAAAGTTTTCCCATGATCCTTTATTCTACAATGAACATACTCGCATACAACAGTGAAAATGAACTGACTGGATTCGCACTTTATATACACTGACACTTATATCTAGATTTTTTCTAGAAATCCAGAATGCAGGGACGAATCAAAAGTGATTACAGTAAATCAAACATTATTATAATACTAGTTCAAAAGTAGATTTGTGTTTTGCCAAACGTATGACATTTACTCACCGGAAACAAACCAGTATGATCGTTTTTATTCGGTGATGAATGAAAACATTGTAAATTGAAACATAAATGTCGAAGTTTTAAAACACGACATTTGTTGGAACAAATGAAATAAGTATTTTTTAAGAGAGTTTCATCAACTATAGATATAACTCATATCATCCTAATTTGTGTTCAACTGTTTCAAATTTCTATGAAGTTTTTACAGGACGTATGTATGTGAATACAATTTTTAGCAAAATAAAACAATACTTGTAGTCGCATTTCTGTCCAATGTAGATATTTTGCTGTTTAAAAGAGGCAGAAGATACCAGCGAGCCACTCAAACTCATAGATTAAAAATAAACTGACAACGCCATTGATAAAAAAAAACAGTACACAAGACGCAACATAAAAAACTAAAGCCTTAGGAACACAAAACCCACCAAAAACTAAGGGTGATCTCAGGTGCTCCGGAATGGTAACCAATACCTGCTCTACATGCGACACCTGTCGTGTTACTCATGTTATAACAAACCTGGTAAATAGTCTAATTCGGTAGGTCAAATTAGTGGAAAGAGAACAGGATTGTAGTTACGACATATAATAATAATAATAATAACACATAATAAGGAACATGTTAATATAATATATTCGATATCATCTGGAAAACGGATATTCCGTAACGGTCAACCAACTCGTGATTATGTAAAGGCGTCCGTAAAATTTATGAAGGGATGATTTCATCATCACCATTTAGAACTCTTTATTCATTAGCTTCTGTTTGTGCAACAACCCTGCACCATCCTGAATTAAGAGTATCTAGTTTATATTTCAGAAGGAAACTCGAAATTTCCAGTCATATATGTTTATATGTTTAGTGTATCAGCTGCTCTACTGTTCGTTTTGCTAGCAGCAGCTTTTGTAAGTTGTCTACATATCAAAAGACAGCGATTTATGCGAGATTCTAAAAAGTGTAACAGCAAAAGTAACCGAAAATCGGTTTCTGACCAACCAGTTAATAACGCTATGGAACTGAAAAGAGTTTCGTGTATGTCTTCTTCCAGTGCAAATCGGATATCTCCACAACGATCACAACATCAGCCAATTGAAGTGTAGAGCTAATGGAACTATACTGTTGATTTAAAGAGTTTTTTTTCGGATATTGCGGACTATCGTACATATATATATTACAGATTTGGATCGGCTTGTCTTTAAGCTTGCATCTTGCTCTGACTGTTCTGACTGTAATACTGGACTATGAAAATGGTCATGACCAATATTTCAATTTAATCATATAATATGATATGTTAATAATTTTAAAAGCAAGCCGATTTAATTTAGTTGATACAGATATTAATAGTTGTAGCATTTTCATACCATTCTGTAAATAAAGTAATGCAATTCATGAATGCTAATATTAATCGAAACAGTAGTAAGAAAATTCGAAACAAATGCGAAATTATATATTTAAATAACAAAACTATAATATTGTGAGATGTAGCCGAGAAAGTGAAATCTCTTACCAATCTATCATTTATTCATGATACTAAATGTTTTATTGTTATACTCTCTGTACATTACATCATTGTGACTTCGTTGTATGAGTGTAATATTGTTGTAAGTCCCATTCTTCAGTGTTTAGAAATCGAACAAGAAGTTTATAACCGCCATTTCATACATTTTTACCGAAATATAGAAAGTTATGTAGAAATTGAATTCACAGACATAAAGAGAACTAATTAGTTTATTTGTCTTTTTCAATAAACAAGAACCTTATCTGGATATATATATAACATGTTACGGCGAACAATGTTGTCTGATAATTAATCCCTACTTTGAAATTGGAGATGGCTCATGACTTCTTTTCATGTGTTATCCTCGATTGCAAATTTTACTAGGAAATACTGTATCCCTATTAATGAATTTTTTTTTAAACCTATCTGTTTGTTTTTGTCCACACCTCGTTGTCAATATTATGTAACTGTATGCGAATGCCATGCAAGAGGTGAAGTATGCTATACAATCAGGCTAAATTCACCATTCTCTACACAAGAAAATGCATGTAGTCTGTACCTTGCAGCAATATGACAGTTGTTATCCATTCGTTTGATGTGTTTGGGCTGTTGATTTGCCATTTGATAAGGGACTTTAATTTTCCGTTGAGAATTTTACTCGGAGTTCGGTAGTTTTGTTCAATTTCACCCTTAGATTGGGTTCAAACCATGCAAACAATGCAATCTTAGCACTACCTTATTAATTCAAGTAAAATTGAGAATGGAAATGGGGAATGTGTCAAAGAGACAACAACCCGACCAAATAAAAAACAACAGCAGAGGGTCACCAACAGGTCTTCAATGTAGCGAGAAATTCCCGCACCCGGAGGCGTCCTTCAGCTGGCCCCTAAACAAATATATACTAGTCCAGTGATAATGAACGCCATACTAATTTCTTGTCCTGACTTGGGACAGGCGCAAAAATGTGGCGGGGTTAAACATGTTTGTGAGATCTCAACCCTCCCCCTATACCTCTAACCAATGTAGAAAAGTAAAACATAACAAGACGCACATTAAAATTCAGTTCAAGAGAAGTCCGAGTCTGATGTCAGAAGATGTAACCAAAGAAAATAAACAAAATGACAATAATACATGAATAACAACAGACTACTAGCAGTTAACTGACATGCCAGCTCCAGACTTCAATTAAACTGACTGAAAGATTATGAATTCATCATATAACATATATTCACAGGAAAAGTACTATTTTAAAAAGTGGAGAAACAACACTATGACACCATGAAACAATGTTTCTCTACACTTCCTGTGCCCACATTGAGATAGAATATTTTAGTTATGACAACATTTTTTTCGTACAATATATGTATAGGGAGATGCAGCATTGCACTAAAAGATCAGTATATAGATATCTCTATTTTTATCATAAGTGGACATATACCAATCATGACGATTCATTGACGATTGATCCTAAGACATTCTTAACTGAATGTTGACCACGAGTGTGGGAGGTCGAGGTTCCAAACCCATCACGTTCACAATAAATACTTGAAAATTAGTATTTGTTATTTCTCCACTTAAAACACCAAATTAAAGAGTAAAAACAAAGATAGGTCGGCTCGAAGTTAAAATAATGTGTCAGTGTAGGGTTACATGACGTTTTGATAATCATTGCTTGTGAACTAGCACGTTAGAAATCCGGGTGCTAGACTAAGTGTAGTAATAATAGGGTTTATCATTCAACTTACATTGATACATTGAATACGCATTAAATTGTAATATGTTAAGACTTTTTAAACCTCTATGTTTTAATACTTCGAATCTTACCCTTTGGACCATCACACTTTAGCGTGATACACCATCGTACTTTAGCGAACAAACAACCATCGCACTTTAGCGTGAGACACCATCGTACTTTAGCGTAGACCATCGCACTTTAGCGTGACCATCGCACTTTAGAGTACCATCGCACTTTAGAGTCCTATATATATACCAGTAAAATATTGACAATTTTTTTAATAGTTTCAGATTATTTCAAAAAGACAATCATAGTCTGAACTTAAGCAGTATGTGTTTATGTTAATCAAGTAAGAAAAGTATAAAGACAAAATATCACGTACACAGCAATTTCTTCCAACCATTATTTTGTCTTGACAATAGATCCCAAATTGACAGTTTGCTGACAATTTGCATATAGGCTATTTTTTGCGTGATTAAATTAAACATGTAATTAAAGATACCTTAATAAGCTACTTTTTTTAGTAAAAGAAGGTCGACATTTTATATATTTGGTCAAAATTCGGATTTGTGGACGTATTTTTCCTTTCGACAGAAATACATTACTTTTTTTGTTTTAAAAGATAACCAGAATCTGTTTTTCTGTTAATTTATTTGTAAATTCTGTTTTATATATAAAATTTAGTTAAAATTTGTGCAATGTGTTTTTTCAAATAATTCATATTTTTTTAACGAACGTTTACTGTTACAATTTTTATTATTTTTTTAAACTGAAAAAAGTTTTAAATGTCTGAATATCTATATTATTTTCTTTTTATTAGACATTATTTGGACTAATTTGTACACTCTGCACTATTAGGCCCTCTTTTATTTTGCTACTTTGAGTCCTGTTACCAAGGACCTATGTAAACATATGGGCTAAGTTGTAATATCTTTTGTTAAGCTCATCTGGCTCTAGTGAACTAATAAAGTTTAATACCGCAGTCCCACTAGGCAACGATCGCACTACGATCTATGAAAAAAATGAAAATTTTGACGATCGTAGTGCGATCGTGTAGATCGCAGAAAGGTCGTATCACGGTCGTGGTGAGGTCTTCAAGATCATGATGAGCGTAGCCAACTGTGAACATGTTCAAAACAATCGTGGTGCGATCGTGGCGAGATCAGGTCGTACATTTAGAAGAAGCGTAGTGAGAGCACACTAAGGTAGTGGTAAGATCGCAAAGGTCGCTGTATCATCGTAGCGATAGTAGCGTAGCGAAAGCGTGATTCTATTCGGAGAGACCACTACGATCTCACAGCCACGTTATTACGACCTCACTACGACCATCACGTTCTCACCGCGACCCAACTATGCTTCCACTACGACTATATCACGTTTACACCACGCTGTTTAAGACCATAGTACGATACTAGCACGCGCATGCCGTCCTCATTACGCTCTTCTTACGATCTGACTACGTTCATATTACGACCATCATTCTCATTGTCATTTTCATATAAAATATTAAATCTCTCCAGGTTTTGTCTGCCCGTATGTAATTAAGACATCTTGTCCATTTTCTCGAACAGGCTCAACCATGCCTGACACATATGTGTCATCTCTGCTAGTGTTCACTAAAATATCGTCATTTGAGCTTAATGAACCAGCAATAGGTTGTAATTTAGGTTGGATGGTCGGTCTGACATCTCAGCTGGATCAGGATTCGTTACTATCAAAGCTCCCTCTGCTTCTACATATACCTCTACCACCAGGCCACGTTTTTTAGTAGATTTTGGTGGCATGACTGTATTGTTACGGAGAAATCGACGTATTAATCAGACATAGAAGGAATGGAGCAGTGTTGATATGGAACACGATGTTGACAGTATTGTTGAGAACGTAGTTAAATCGCGGTATAAACGTAGTATAATCGTGGCAAGAACGTGCTTTAATCGCAGTAGAAGTGTGGTGCTACCGTGTTGCAATCGCTATAAATCGTGGTATTGTCACAGTGAGAACGTGATGAGCGTAGAAAGATCTTGAAAAGTGTAGTGAGGTCACAGAATAAGCGCGATGAGAACGTGGTATATAATCGTAGCGGGATCGTTGTAGAAGCGTAATGAGGACGTAGTAGTATCGTGAAAGCAACGAAAATTTACATTTTCATGCTGCTTATACCGCGACCTCACCATGATCTGAATTTTTTTAAGATCGCGGTGAGCGTGGTACGATCGTGCACGTGGTCTAGTGGGACTCGGGCTTAAAACAAATATTTTTTAGTGCGTGCCGAAATATTATAGTGATTACAGAGAACTGCTCTTAAATGTTCACCAATGTAGAAAAAAAAATCTCATTTTTCTGTATATTTATCTTATTTAAAAGAATTGCACGAAATACGTGGCGAAGTTGTTTTTTTTTAACCAAAAACAAATTAAAATCTTGTTTTTAGGAACTTTTTTATGATTTTTTTAATTATTATTTATTATTAATGAATGGACCACAATTAATTATACATGTTTTATTCAGTTTTGTTTTGTTATAGTCACTCGCATGCATTATTATCTAAATTCAGTTTTCCTTGAAAATCGTTAAAAATGGGAATTTAAAGCTTTTCACCTGAAAAAAAGGGACTGGCGATGTTCGATTTTGTTTCATTATATATGATTGGGTACCCCTCCCTGAACAAAATGATGTATCATATTGGTACAATATCACTAAGAAAAAAATCTAGGTTTCATGCAAATCTTATCTTAATTAGAGTTGTGTCTACCAAATAAACTGGCATATCTAAATTTTCTAATAAATTATCGTAAACTTTGTTTATGTAATCCAACATTAAAAAATGTGCTATATTCGACGGCAAATTGAATTGTTGTTTTGTAACGTCTTCATCAGAATATCTCCTGAAGAGGTCCTGATTCATTTCTTTTACTATTCAATAGAATATATTCTGGAGATATACAGAAGAGACCAATACAAACATGTAAAACACGCCCTAGGTCTGTACATGAAGAGACATCTATATCAGCAGTTGAGTACTAGTGCTATTCTCAAGTATTTTTGGGACTTGTCTGTATGTCTATAGATATAGGAAGATGTGGTGTGGGTGCCAATGAGACAACCCTCCATCCAAAAAACAATTTTAAAAAGTAAACAATTATAGGTCAATGTGCGGCCTTCAACACGGAGCCTTGGCTCACACTGAACAACAAGCTATAAAGGGCCCCAAAATGACTAGTGTAAAACCATTCAAACAGGAAACCAACGGTCTAATCTATATAAAAAAAAAATGCCGGTCTGTCTGTTTATGGTCCTTGAACAGAAAATTCACTTAAATAATTTCCGCACTTTTGTATTATGCTTGACGATATTTACTTGATATTTGTTATATTTAATGTAGTTTAAAGAACAAGTTTAACCGATAGGGGAGTATATATATTGCCATGCAATAGACAACTTTCAAATTCGATTCATTTCCGTCAAAAACTCTGGTTTTAGTGAACATCATTCGTACGGTAAGCGGAAGAAGGGATCCCGTAGACCGCCCTACGTCACGATTCATGAATTATGCATATTCTATTTATAGGCTATTTATAAACGATTCTGAAAATACTTATTCTAAAAATAGAATATTCTCAACATGTACAACTATTAAAAAAAAACCGATTCAAAATCATTAACTTTCATGTAACACGGTGAATTTGCTTTATTTATTTTGTTTATCACATGAAAAAAAGGAAAATGTACCGCATTACAGTAGCATATATCATAGTACAAATATATATTCCTTTTTAAAATACACATGATACATTTCATATAGATATGATAAACAGTAGGACTTTGTGCCTTAATTATGTTGTAAAGACCTGCAAATGTCACATGCACGTGGTCCCATGGCTTTGGATATACTATGGAGTTAATAATATTTTTATTATCCGTTTAAAAGAGTATTTTTATATAGGCAAATTGAAAAAAGATGTAGCTTAATACACATGTTAAACATGTTACACGTACTAAGCTTTACAGGAGTGTGAGAGGGTGTTTAAACTGGTCTGCGTTTAAAGAAACGAATCTGTAATCTGACCCCCTGTTGTCTGACCATTCTACTATAGCTGGACGTTCTATAGGAACCATTGTTACTTGTTTACAATAAAGCTACTATTAGGGCGTTCTACAGGATCCCCTGGTCGTTCTACATGATCCCCTGTTGTCTGAACCTTATATATCTACTACAAAACGTTCTATAGGATCCCTTATATTGTTTGTTTATCATGTATACACTAAAAGGCGTTCTACAGGATCCCCCTGGGCAGTCTACAGGATCCCTTGTTGTCTGAATATTATATATATATATCTACTATAGTATAGAACGTTCTATAGGAACAAGCTTTTGGTCAGGATTCTTCTGAAAAAGCTCAAACCAAATTTATGAAATATATTCTTGGTGTAAACAGAAAGTCAAGTAATATAGCTGTAATGTCAGAGATTGGTAGATTTCCTATGTATTTTACTATAATTTTATCAATGTTAAAATATTGTCATAGACTGGAACGTTTGAAAGAAGGATTATTATTTGATGCATTTATATATGTTGTAAACATACAGTTACATAGTTCTAATGTAAATACATGGTATTCTAGTATAGATTATATTCAGAGAGAGATTGAATTACCAAATTTTGACCAATCAATTGGTTCTTTATGTCAGTATGTTAAAAATAAACTATGTAAAAGTAATTTCACATTTTGGAATAAACTGAAGTATCAAACAATTAACTCCCAAAAAGGGAAACAATTGTTTTAAAAAAGAAAAATATTTAGAATTACAGGACTTCAAAAAAAAAGACAGTCAATTTGTAAATTAAGAATAAGCGCTCACTCTTTAAAAATTGAGACAAACAGAAATTCAAAAAAACATGTAGAAAGATCTGAGCGTCTTTGTTCTAATTGCTCACTCGGTAAAGTTGAAGATGAGCTTCATTTTTTATTAGAATGCCCTCTTTATGATATTCAAAGGGACGATTTTTTCCAAGACATTTCTAACAATTGTTATAATTTTATAACTTTAAATAAATCTTCTAAATTTTATGGCTCTTGACCCAAGAAAATGTTACTCTTATGGAAGAACTGGGCTGTTATATTGGTGACTTTTTTTAATTAAGGATATCAGATATGAACACTGACACTAAGTCAAGTAAACAATTTGAGAATAAATACATATATAATGTAATTTTATTATTCTTTTATTCACACTATATATGTGGTTTTTGGCTTGATTCTGACCAATGCTTATATTCCAAATATATATGTATATGCCTTTATTATTGTTGTTGTTACCAATTATGTAAATCAATTGTATCTGATTCTATGCCCTTTATGGGCCCTGTAATTTTTGGAAAAAATATATATAGGATCCCATATTGTTTGTTTATCATGAATATACTAAAGGACGTGTTCTCCAGATCCCCTGTTGTCTGAACATAATATATTAACTATAGAACGTTCTATAGGATACCCTATTGTTTGTTTTTGATGTATCTACTAGGCTAAGAGAACGTTCTATAGAATCCCCTGTTGTTTGTTTATCATGTTTATACTAGAGGACTCTCTACTGGATCCCTTGGTTGGTCTGTGGGATCCCCTGTTTTCTCAAAATTATAAATAAACTATAGAACGTTCTATAGGATACCATATTGTTTGTTATTGATGTATCTACTAGGCTAAGAGAACGTTCTACAGGATCCCCTGTTGTTTGTTTTTCAAGTGTATACTATAGGGCGTTCTACAGGATCCCCTTGGCGGTCTACAGGATCCCGTTTTCTCAACATTATATATCTACTATAAGACGTTCTACAGGATCCCCTGTTGTTTGTTTTTCAAGTGTATACTATAGGGCGTTCTACATGACCCCCTAGGCGGTCTACAGGATCCCCTGGGGGGTCTACAGGATCCCCTGTTTTCTCAACATTATATATCTACTATAAGACGTTCTATAGGTTCCCCTGTTGTTTGTTTATCAAGTATATACTATAAGACTTTCTACGGGATCCCTTGGTCGGTCTGTGGGATCCCCTGCTTTCTCAACATTATTGTTTACTATAAGACGTTCTACAGGATCCCCTGTTGTTTGTTTTTCAAGTGTATACTATAGGGCGTTCTACATGACCCCCTAGGCGGTCTACAGGATCCCCTGGGCGGTCTACAGGATCCCCTGTTTTCTCAACATTATAAATCTACTAAAAGACGTTCTATAGGTTCCCCTGTTGTTTGTTTATCAAGTATGTACTAGACTTTCTACGGGATCCCTTGGTCGGTCTGTGGGATCCCCTGCTTTCTCAACATTATTGTTTACTATAAGACGTTCTACAGGATCCCCTGTTGTTTGTTTTTCAAGTGTATACTATAGGGCGTTCTACATGACCCCCTAGGCGGTCTACAGGATCCTCTGGGCGGTCTACAGGATCCCCTGTTTTTTCAACATTATAAATCTACTAAAAGACGTTCTATAGGTTCCCCTGTTGTTTGTTTATCAAGTATGTACTATAAGACTTTCTACGGGATCCCTTGGTCGGTCTGTGGGTTCCCCTGCTTTCTCAACATTATTGTTTACTATAAGACGTTCTACAGGATCCCATGTTGTTTGTTTTTCAAGTATATACTATAGGGCGTTCTACAGAATACCTGAGCGATCTACAGGATACCCTGTTTATAAAAATTATGCATTTAAGATAATACTTTCAATAGGTTCCCCTGTTGTTTGTTTGTCATGTATATACTCTAAAGACTTTCTATAGGATCCCTTGGTTGGTCTACAGGATCTTCTCTTTTTTCAACATTATTTATCTACTATAAGACGTTCTCTAGGGTCCCTTGTTGTTTGTTGTTCATGTTTATACTATAGAGCGTTCTACAGTATCCCATGGGCGGTCAGCAGGATCCCCTGTTTTCTCAACATTATATATATACTATATGACGTTCTATAGGACCCCCTGTTGTTTGTTTTTCAAGTGTATACTATAGGGCGTTCTACAGGATCCCCTGGCCTAGGCGGTCTACAGGATCCCCTGTTTTCTCAACATTATATATCTACTATATGACGTTCTATAGGGCCCCCTGTTGTTTGTTGTTCATGTTTATACTATAGGGCGTTCTACAGTATCCCCTGGGCAGTCTGCAGGATCCCCTGTTTTCTCAACATTATTTATCTTCTATAAGACGTTCTATAGGATCCCCTGTTGTTTGTTTTTCAAGTGTATACTATATGGCGTTCTACAGGATCCCCTAGGCGGTCTACAGGATCCCCTGTTTTCTCAACATTATTTATCTTCTATAAGACGTTCTATAGGATCCCCTGTTGTTTGTTTTTCAAGTGTATACTATATGGCGTTCTACAGGATCCCCTAGGCGGTCTACAGGATCCCCTGTTTTCTCAACATTATATTTCTATTATAGGACGTTCTATAGGGCCCCCTGTTATTTGTTGTTCATGTTTATACTATAGGTCGTTCTACAGTATCCCCCTGGGCGGTCTGCAGGATCCCCTGTTTTCTCAACATTATTTATCTACTATATGGTGTTCTACATGATCCCCTGTTGTTTATTTTTCAATTATATACTATAGGGCGTTCTACAGGATCCCCTGTTGTCTTAACATCATATATCTACTATGGGGCGTTCATATGACCCCCAGTTGATTGTTTTTCAAGTCTATACTATAGGGCGTTCTACATGATCCCCTGGACGGTCTACAGGGTCCCCTGTTGTTTATGAAAATTATGCATTTAAGATAGGACCTTCTTAATATTCCCCTGTTGTTTATTTATCATGTATATACTATAAGGCTTTCTATAGAATCACTTGGTTGGTCTGCAGGATCCTCTGTTTTCTCAACATTATATATCTACCATAAGACGTTCTATATGATCCCCTGTTGTTTGTTGTTCAGGTTTATACTATAGGGCGTTCTACAGTATCCCCTGGGCGGTCTGCAGGATCCCCTGTTTTCTCAACATTATATATATACTATATGACGTTCTATAGGGACCCTGGTGTTTGTTTTTCATGTTTCTACTATAGGGCGTTCTACAGTATCCCCTGGGCGGTCTGCAGGATTCCCTGTTTTCTCAACATTATATATCTACTATAAGACGTTCTATATGATCCCCTGTTGTTTGTTGTTCATGTTTATACTATAGGGCGTTCTACAGTATCCCCTGGGCGGTCTGCAGGATCCCCTGTTTTCTCAACATTATTTATCTTCTATAAGACGTTCTATAGGATCCCCTGTTGTTTGTTTTTCAAGTGTATACTATATGGCGTTCTACAGGATCCCCTAGACGGTCTACAGGATCCCCTGTTTTCTCAACATTATATATCTACTATATGACGATCTACAGGGCCCCCTGTTGTTTGTCATTCATGTTTATAATATAGGGCGTTCTACAGTATCCCCTGAGCGGTCTGCGGGATCCCCAGTTTTCTCAACATTATTTATTTACTATAAGACGTTCTACAGGATCCCCTGTTGTTTGTTTTTCAAGTGTATACTATAGGGCGTTCTACAGGATCCCCTGTTTTTTCAACATGATATATATACTATAGGACGTTCTATAGGGTCCCCTGTTGTTTGTTGTTCATGTTTATATTATAGGGCGTTCTACAGTATCCCCTGGGCAGTCTGCAGGATCCCCTGTTTTCTCAACATTATTTATCTACTATAAGACGTTCTATAGGATCCCCTGTTGTTTATTTTTCAAGTATATAGTATAGGGCGTTCTACAGGATCCCCTGTTGTCTTAAAATCATATATCTACTATAAGACGTTAATAGGACCCCCCTGTTGATTGTTTTTCAAGTGTATATTATAGGGCGTTCTACAGGATCCCCTACTTTCTCAAAATTATATATCTACTATAAGACGTTCTATAGGATCCCCTGTTGTTTGTTGTTCATTCACTGGGCGGTCTACACGATCCCCTGTTGTCTGAACATTATATATATACTATAAGGACGTACTATAAGACCCCCAATTGATTGTTTTTTATGTTTATACTATAGGTCGTTCTACAGGATCCCCAGGGCGGTCTACAGGATCCTTTTTTGTTAAAAATTAGGCATCTGAGAAAGGATGTTTGTTTTTCATGTGTCTACCATAAGGCTTTTATGATCCCTTGGGCGGTCTGCGGGATCTCCTGTTTTATATCTAAAATAGGATGTTCTATAGGGTCCCCTGTTGGTGTTGTTAGTGTTTATTTTAAAGGGCGTTCTACAGTATCCTCATTTGTCTAAACATTATATATCTACTATAGAACGTTTTATAGGATTCCATATAGTGTTTGTTTATTATGTATATACTAAAGGGCGTTCTACAGGATCCACTGTTGTCTGAACATTATATATCTACTATAGAAAATTCTTTATGATCCCCTATTGTTTGTTTATCGTGTATATACTAAGGGGCGTTCTACAGGATCCCCTGGGCGGTCTACAGGATACCCTGTTGTCTGACCATTATATATCTGCTAAAGGACGCTGTACAGTTTCGACTGTTGTTTTTTTTTTCATGTATATATTAGAGGGCGTTATATATATGCTCCCATGGGCGGTCGATATGATCCCCTGTGGTTAAATAGTTGTGTATCTGTACAGGGCGTTCTATAGGATCGCCAGGGCGGTCTATATGATCCCATTGTTTGGTTATCATGTATTCACTAGATTTATCTACTAGAGAGCGTTCTATGGGATCTCCTGTTGGGTCTATATGATCACCTGTTGTGTTGTAATAGTGCATCTGCTATAGGGCGTTCTATAGGTTCCCCGGGCGGTCTATATGATCCCCTGTTGGTTGTTAATCATGAATCTATAACATGTTGTTTTATAAGATCCCCTGGGCGGTCTATAGGACCCCGTATTGTTTCATAATCGTGCATCTGTTAAATGGAATTCTTTGGGATCCCCGGGTCGGTCCATATGATCCTCTGCATGTTGTTTGTTCAACATGTTTCTTCTAGAGGGTGTTCCATAAAATCCAAGGGTCGGTCTATAGGAGCTCTTTAGTTTTTTCGTCATGTATCTATTAGAGGGCGTTATATATATGCTCCCATGGGCGGTCGATATGATCCCCTGTGGTTTAATATTTGTTTATCTGTATAGGGCGTTCTATAGGATCCCCGGGGCGTTCTATAGGATCCCATTGTTTGGTTATCATGTATTCACTAGATTTATCTACTAAAGAGCGTTCTATGGGATCCCCTGTTGGGTCTATAGGATCACCTGTTGTGTTATAATCGTGTCTGCTATAGGGCGTTCTATAGGTTCTCCGGGGCGGTGAATATGATCCCTGTTGTTTGTTCAACATGTTTCTTCTAGAGGTGTTCCATAAAACCCCAGGGTCGGTCTATAGTAGCACTGTAGTTTCATCATGTATCTATTAGAGGGCGTTATATTTATGCTCCCATATGCGTTCTTTATGATCCCTTGTGGTTTAATAATTGTGTATCTGCTATAGGGCGTTCTAAAGGATCCCCGGGGCGGTCTATAGGATCCCCTGTTGTTTGTTTATAATGTATCTATAACAGGTTGTTCTATACGATCCCCTGGGCTGTCTATAGGATCCCCTGGGCTGTCTATAGGATCCCCTGTTGGTTGTTCATCATGTATCTATAACAGGTTGTTCTATACGATCCCCTGGGCGGTCTATAGGAGTCCATTTTGTTTAATAATCGCGCATATTCCAGTGGCGGATCCAGAAATTTTCATAAGTGGGGGCCCATTGACTGACCTAAGAGGGGGCCCGCTCCAGTCACGCTTCAGTGATTCCCTATATAAGCAACCAAATTTTTTCCCAAAAAGGGGGGGGGGGGCGGGCCCCCTGGCCCCCCCTAAATCCGCCTCTGCATTCTAAAGTGCGTTCTACAGAATCCCCGGGTCTGTCTATAGGATACCCTATTGTTTATACCTTGGCGGTCATGATATTCAATATACAAAGTAGGTGTCAACAATTTGTATGATCCTCAGAACTACATGTACCTAGCAGTAGGTGGGTCGTTTTCAAAAAATGTCGAATTTTCAGTACACCCATGCTAACTTTTTTATTTCTAATGGAAATTTCAGTTGTAATGGTTTAAATGAAAGCTTGTCAGATTTGTGATTCAGAACATTAATAATAAACACACCTTACATCTATTTTGATAAGATTAAACTGCATTTAAGACCCATTTTGGGGGTATTTGTCTGCGTACAATGTCAGAAAATCACATTTCAAATGATTTTTTTGCGATTTTCTGATCGGCTTGATATCTGCAAAAGGGACTTTTTAAGAACGTTAAATAGTACTTTAACGAAAAATCGTAGCTTCTATATCATTGTATGTAACATATTATCTACAAACTAAATCGAATCTGCGTACAGGAGGTTCATGTCTTTCCTGTTACCGCTACTTAAATCAGCCGTTAAATTATTCTCCCTATGAATATTGAATCAGTCAGTGTTGATCTCAAAAGTACAAAGTAATCTTTACATTTAAAACGCCTCGTTTCTTGAACGACAGTGTAGAGAAAAGAAATTTCAAGACATTTAGTGAAAAAAATAGAGCGTACTTTTTTTCATGTCTATGCTGTTACCACCAATTTTGATTAAATACACCAACAGTATACTTGTAAAAAGTGCTATAACGTGTTGGAAACCAAATTCACAATAGAAAAACATAATCACTTCACCAAAGGGAGTAGCTATTTCACAACAGCAATCAAAAACGAAGAAATTTGTCTATCCTGTTATGTCTATCCTGTTACTATGGTTGCTATGGTTACAGTAACAGGATAGACAATTGTAGACAAAAACGTCGTTAATATTTTTATCTTAACATATAGGTGCAAAACGAATGAAATATTTCGTTGTTTGAAGTCATCTTAAGGTTATAACGTCTTAATCTTCCCAATTAAGCATTCGCAGGTGCAATACTGATATCGGTAACAGGATAGACAAAAAGGTAACAGGATAGACTTTTATATAGTAATATATCAGAAACGTACGTTCCTGTTACCAATGAAATATAGAGAAAAGTAAACTAACTTATGAGGGATTTACTTGATGTTGGGTTTATTTGAAAGGGTGAAAAAATGCCAAACAATATAAATTGCTATCTTAGACTTGCATTACTGATGGTAATTTTTACAACCTTTGAAAACCAATTTTTAGAGGCATTTTTCAGTACAACCTGGAAAATTGGCAAATAATCTATCATATTACAGAATGAATATATATAGAAGTTTATTCTCTTGAAAACCATCTAATTGTCTACGTAAAACAAGCTTAACATTTTATCTAAACCTTTTCTTAATAACCCAAAATTTCTTTTGAAAATGGTAACAGAATAGACAAAATAATGTACCACCGATCAAAAAATGTTTCAACATATTCTTGTATGACATCATTAAGATTGCATCTTTTAATATGTTGTTCTTAAAGTACTGTTTGTTTTGATTTGCTTATGTAGAGGGTTGTTTGAATAAGTAACTTTTAATATTTTTTCAATTTCAAAATTCGACATTTTTTGAAAATGACCCAGGTAGTTGTGTTTTTTTAGTATAAATTTTATTTCAAAATTGCTGACGGTAACCTAGCAATGGCAAGGTCGTCTGGAAACTTGACAACAGTATGACATCCGCCTTTGCTCGCAATGCCAATTCTATTTGTTTTCGTATTCTTATATATTTGTACAGACAGGAGAAAAGAAATTGACCCGTCTTTTAATATCCCTTTCCGATATATTGATGATGTACTGTCTATTAATGATAATAGATTCAATGAGTATATATGGCAAGCCGTTTTACTATTTATTCTAACTTCAAGATAGCTCATATAATATGTCAGATATTTCAAATGATATATAAAATCTCTCTCTCATATATAATATATGAGATATCTAATATACTATACAAGATATCTCATATAATATATAATATATAAGATATTTTATATAATTTACTCTTTATAAAATATCTTATCAACTTTAAAAGATAGCTTATATACTTTATAAGATATCTTATTAATTCAATAAGATATATTATACACTTAAGAAGATGTATTATAAACGAAATGAAAAAAAGGAACGAACAATAACAATATGCCCCCTTTGAAAGGGATAACAAAGAACGTCCTATAGCAGATGCACGATTATTAAACAAGAGGGGATCCTAAGACCGACCCGGGGATCCTATAGACCTCCCTGGGAATCATATAGAACGCCCTATAGCATATTCACGAATATTGCACAACAGGCGATCCTATAGACCCAACAGGGGATCCCATAGAACGCTCCCTAGTAGATACGTGATTACCAAACAACGGGATCCTATAGAACACCCTATAGCAGATACACAATTATTAAACCACAGGGAATCCTACAGACCGCACAGGGGATCCTGTAGAATGCCCTCCAATAGATACATTATGAACAAACAACAGGGCTCCTATAGACCGACCTAGAGATTCTATAGACCGACCCGGGGATCTTAAAGAACGCCCTAAAGCAGATGCACGATTATTAAACAATACGGGATCATATAGACCACCCAGGGAATCATATAGAACGCCCTGTTATAGATACATGATGAACAACCAACAGGGGATCCTATAGACCGCCCCGGGGATCCTATAGAACGCCCTATAGCAGATACACGATTATTCAACAATAGGGGATCCTAAATAGGACACCTTCAAGTGGATATATCTAGCAGATACACAAATATTAAACAATAGGATATAAAACGCCCTGTTATGGATACATGATGCACAACGAACAGGGGAACTTATTAACGGTCAAGAGAATCTTATAGAACGCATTATACTGGAAACATAATGAAAAAAATAACCAGGGGATCCTATAGACCGCCCCGGGATCCCATATAACACCGTATATAGCAGCTACACGAATATTAAACAAGAAGTGATCATATAGACCCAACATGGGATCATATAGAACGTTCTCTAGTAGATACATGATAAACAAACAACGGGATCCTATAGACAGTCCCGGGGATCCTATAGAATGCCCTCTAATAGATACATGACGAACAAACAACTTAGATCGACCTTTGTATTATATCGAACACCCTCTAGAAAATACATGGTGAACAAACAACAGGGGGTCCTTTAGAACGACCCAAGGATTCTATAGAACGCCTTATAGCAGATTCACGATTATAAAACAATAGGGGATCTTATAGGCCGACCGGAGATCCTATAGAAAGCCCTATAGCAGATGCACAATTATTAAACAACAAGGGATCCTATAGAACGCCCTGTTATTGATGCATGATGAACAACCAACAGGGAACATACAGACGGCCCAGAGGATCTTAAAGAACGTCTTATACTAGAAACATAATGAACAAACAGCAGGTTATTTTATAGACCGCCCCGGAGATCCTATAGAACGCCCTATAGCATGCAGATACACGACTATTAAACAACAGGGGATCCTATAAAACGCCCTCTAGTATATACGTAAAGTAGATACATGTTTAGAAAAACAGAGGAACCTATAGAAGGTCCTATCCTAGATGCATATAAATCAAACAGGGGATCCTGAATAATATATAATGCTCAGACAACAGGAGATCCTGTAGAACGCCCTATAGTATAAACATGAAAAACAATCAACAGGGGATCCTATAGAACGTCCTATGATAGATATATAATGTTGAGAAAACAGGGGATCCTGCAGACCGCCCAAGGGATCATAAACGCCCTATAATATATACATAATAAACAAAGAACAAGGGAACCTATTGAATTTCCTATCTCAGATGCATATTTTTTTAACAAAAGGGGATTCTGTAGACCGCCCAGGGGTTCCCGTAGAACGCCCTTATAGCATAAATATGAAAAACAAAGAACAGGGGAACCTATAGAATTTCCTATCTCATATGCATATTTTTTTAACAAAAGGGGATTCCGTAGACCGCCCAGGGTATCCTGTAGAACGCCCGATAGTATAAACATAAAAACAAACAATCAACAGGGCAAACTGTAGACCGCCTAGGGGATCCGGTAGAACGCCCTTTAGTATATAAATAATAAACAAACAATATAGGGGATCCTATAGTAGATATATAATGTTCAGACAAAAGGCGATCCTGTAGACTGCCTAGGGGATCCTATTGAACGCCCTTTAGTATATAAATGATAAACAAACAACATGGGATCCTACAGGATCCCTTGGGCGGTCTACAGAATACCCTGTTGTCTTTACATTATATATGTACTATAGGACGTTCTATAAGACCCCCTGTTGATTGTTTTTCATGTTTATACTATAGGGCGTTCTAAAGGATCACCTGTTTTCTCAACATTATTTATCTACTATAAGACGTTCTGTAGAACGCCCTTTAGTATATACATGATTATCAAACAATAGGGGATACTTTAGAACGTCTTATAGTAGATATTTATTTTTAAACAAATGGGAATCATGTAGAACGCCCTATAGTATAAACATAAAAAAACAATCAACAGTGCATCCTATAGACCGCCCATAGTATCCTGTAGAAGGCCCTTTAGTATAAACATGAAAAACAATCAACAGAACGTCCTATAGTACATATATTATGTTGAAAAACAAAGATTCCTGCAGACCGCCCAAGGGATCATATAGGAAGCCCTATAGTATAAACATGAAAAACAATCAACAGGGAATCTTAAAGAACGCCATTTAGTACATATATATAACGTAAAGACAACAGGTGATCCTTTAAAACGCCCTATAGTATAAACATGAAAAACAATCAACAGGGGGTCTTATAGAACGTCCTATAGTACATATATTATGTTGAAAAACAGAGATCCCTGCAGACAACCCAAAGTTTCCCGCAGACCGCCCAAGGGATCATATAGAAAGCCCTACAGTATAAACATGAAAGACAATCAACAGGGGATCTTATAGAACGCCATTTAGTACATATATAATGTAAAGACAACAGGGTATCCTGTAGACCGCCCAAGGGATCCTGTAGAACGCCCTTCAGTATATACATGATTAACAAACAATAGGGGATCCTATAGAACGTCTTATAATAGATATATTATGTTGAGAAAACAGGGGATCCTGTAGAACGCCCTATAGTATATAAATGAAAAACAAACAACAGGAGATACTTTAGAACGTCTTACAGTAGATATATATTTTTAAACAAATGGGGATCCTGTAGACCGCCTAGTGGATCCTGTAGAACGCCCTATAGTATAAACATAAAAAACAATCAACAGTGTAGACCGCCCAGGGGATCCGGTAGAACGCCCTTTAGTATATAAATAATAAACAAACAATATAGGGATCCTATAGAACGTCCTATAGTAGATATATAATGTAAATACAACAGGGGATCCTGTAAACCGCCCATGGTATCCTGTAGAACGCCCTTTAGTATAAACATGAAAAACAATCAACAGAACGTCCTATAGTACATATATTATGTTGAAAAACAAAGATTCCTGCAGACCACCTAAGGGATCATATTGAAATCCCTATTGTATAAACATGAAAAACAATCAACAAGGGGTCTTATATATACAACGCCTTTTAGTAAATATATAATGTAAAGACAACACGGGATCCTGAAGACCGCCCAGAGGATCCTGTAGAACGCCCTTTAGTATATACTTGATTAACAAACAATAGGGGATCCTATAGAACGTCTTATAGTAGATATGTTATGTTGCGAAAACAGGGGATCCTGTAGACCGCCCAGGGGATCCTGTAGAACGCCCTATAGTATATAAATTAAAAACAAACAACAGGGGATACTTTAGAACGTCTTATAGTAGATATATATTTTTAAACAAATGGGGATCCTGTAGACCGCCTAGTGGATCCTTAGAACGCCCTATAGTATAAACATAAAAAAAACCAATCAATATGCCATTCTGTAGACCGCCCAGAGGATCCGGTAGAACGCCTTTCAGTATATAAATAATAAACAAACAATATAGGGATCCTATAGAACGTCCTATAGTATATATATAATTTAAAAACAACAGGGGATCCTGTAGACCGCCCATGGTATCCTGTAGAACGCCCTTTAGTATAAACATGAAAAACAATCAACAGAACGTCCTATAGTACATATATTATGTTGAAAAACAAAGATTCCTGCAGACCGCCCAATGTTTCCTACAGACCGCCCAAGGGATCATATAGAAAGCCCTATTGTATAAACATGAAAAACAATCAACAGGGGGTCTTATACATACAACGCCATTTAGTACATATATAATGTAAAGACAACAGGGGATCATAAAGACCGTCCAGGGGATCCTGTATAACGCCCTTTAATATATACTTGATTAACAAACAATAGGGGATCCTATAGAACGTCTTATAGTAGATATATTATGATGAGAAAACAGGGGATTCCGTAGACCGACCAGGGGATCCTGTAGAACGCCCTATAGTATATACTTGAAAAACAAACAACAGGGGATCCTGTAGAACGTCTTGTAGTAGATACATAATGTTTAGAAAGCAGGGGATTACACAGACCGACCAAGGGATCCGCTAAAAAGTCCTCTAGTAGAAACATCAAAAACAAACAATAGGGTAACCTATAGAACGTTCTGTAGTTTATATATAATGTTCAGACAAAAGGGGATCCTGTAGACTGCCTAGGGATCCTATTGAACGTCCTTTAGAATATACATGATAAACAAACAACATGGAATCATATAGAACGTCTTATAGTAGATAAATAATGTAAAGACAACAGGGGATCCTGTAGACCGCCCAGGGGATCCTGTAGAACGTCATATAGTAGATATATAATGTAAAGACAACAGGGGATTCTGTAGACCGCCCAGGGGATCCTGTAGAACGTCCTATAGTAGATATATAATGTAAAGACAACAGGGGATCCTGTAGACCGCCCAGGGGATCCTGTAGAACGCCCTATAGTATAAACATGAAAAACAATCAACAGGGGGTCTTATACAACGCCATTTAGTACATATATAATGTAAAGACAACAGGTATCCCGTAGACCGCCCAAGGGATCCTGTAGATCGCCCTTTAGTATATACATGATTAACAAACAATAGGGGATCCTATAGAACGTCTTATAGTATATAAATGAAAAACAAACAACAGGGGATACTTTAGAACGTCTTATAGTAGATATATATTTTTAAACAAACGGGGATCCTGTAGACCGCCCAGGGGATCCGGTAGAACGCCCTTTAGTATATAAATAATAAACAAACAATATAGGGGATCCTATAGAACGTCCTATAGTAGATCCGGTATAACACCCTTTAGTATATAAATAATAAACAAACAATATAGGGAATCCTATAGAACGTCCTATAGTAGATAAATAATGTAAAGACAACAGGGGATCCTGTAGACCGCCCAGGGGATCCTGTAGAACGTCCTATAGTAGATATATAATGTAAAGACAACAGGGGATCCTGTAGACCGCCCAGGGGATCCTGTAGAACGCCCTATAGTATAAACATGAAAAACAATCAACAGGAGGTCTTATACAACGCCATTAAGTACATATATAATGTAAAGACAACAGGTATCCCGTAGACCGCCCAAGGGATCCTGTAGATCGCCCTTTAGTATATACATGATTAACAAACAATAGGGGATCCTATAGAACGTCTTATAGTATATAAATGAAAAACAAACAACAGGGGATACTTTAGAACGTCTTATAGTAGATATATATTTTTAAACAAACGGGGATCCTGTAGACAGCCCAGGGGATCCGGTAGAACGCCCTTTAGTATATAAATAATAAATAAAAAATATAAGGGATCCTATAGAACGTCCTATAGTAGATCCGGTATAACACCCTTTAGTATATAAATAATAAACAAACAATCAATACAGGGGATCCTATAGAACGTCCTATAGTAGACATATAATGTAAAGACATCAGGGGATCCTGTAGACCGCCCAGGGGATCCTGTAGAACGTTATATAGTAGATATATAATGTAAAGACAACAGGGGATCCTGTAGACCGCCCAGGGGATCATGTAGAACGTCCTATAGTAGATATATAATGTAAAGACAACAGGGGATCCTGTAGACCGCCCAGGGGATCCTGTAGAACGCCCTATAGTATAAACATGAAAAACAATCAACAGGTGGTCTTATACAACGCCATTTAGTACATATATAATGTAAAGACAACAGGTATCCCGTAGACCGCCCAAGGGATCCTGTAGATCGCCCTTTAGTATATACATGATTAACAAACAATAGGGGATCCTATAGAACGTCTTATAGTATATAAATGAAAAACAAACAACAGGGGATACTTTAGAACGTCTTATAGTAGATATATATTTTTAAACAAACGGGGATCCTGTAGACCGCCCAGGGGATCCGGTAGAACGCCCTTTAGTATATAAATAATAAACAAACAATATAGGGGATCCTATAGAACGTCCTATAGTAGATCCGGTATAACACCCTTTAGTATATAAATAATAAACAAACAATATAGGGGATCCTATAGAACGTCCTATAGTAGATAAATAATGTAAAGACAACAGGGGATCCTGTAGAACGTCCTATAGCAGATATATAATGTAAAGACAACAGGGGATCCTGTAGACCGCCCAGGGGATCCTGTAGAACGTCCTATAGTAGATATATAATGTAAAGACAACAGGGGATCCTGTAGACCGCCCAGGGGATCCTGTAGAACGCCCTATAGTATAAACATGAAAAACAATCAACAGGGGGTCTTATACAACGCCATTTAGTACATATATAATGTAAAGACAACAGGTATCCCGTAGACCGCCCAAGGGATCCTGTAGATCGCCCTTTAGTATATACATGATTAACAAACAATAGGGGATCCTATAGGATCCCCTATTGTTTGTAAATCAAGTATATACTAAAGGGCGTTCTACGGGATCCCCTGGGCGGTCTTCAGGATCCCTTGTTGTCTGAACATTATATATCTACTAAAGGACGTTCTATAAGACCCCCTGTTGATTGTTTTTCATGTTTATACTATAGGGCGTTCTACAGGATCCCCTGTTGTCTTTACATTATATTCTACTATATGACGTTCTACAGGATCCCCTGGGCGGTCTACAGGATCCCCTGATGTCTTTACATTATATGTTTACTATAGGACGTTCTATAGGATCCCCTATATTGTTTGTTTATTATTTATATACTAAAGGGTGTTATACCGGATCTACTATAGGACGTTCTATAGGATCCCCTATATTGTTTATTTATTATTTATATACTAAAGGGCGTTCTACCGGATCCCCTGGGCGGTCTACAGGATCCCCGTTTGTTTAAAAATATATATCTACTATAAGACGTTCTAAAGTATCCCCTGTTGTTTGTTTTTCATTTATATACTATAAGACGTTCTATAGAACTTCTTATAGTAGATATATTATATTAAGAAAACAGGACGTAGACCGACCAGGATCCTGTAGAACGCCCTATAGTATATACTTGAAAAACAAACAACAGGGGATCCTGTAGAACGTCTTGTAGTAGATATATAATGTTGAGAAAGCAGGGGATCACACAGACCGACCAAGGGATCACGTAGAAAGTCCTCTAGTAGATACATCAAAAACAAACAATAGGGTGTCGTATAGAACGTTCTATAGTTTATATATAATGTTCAGACAAAAGGGGATCCTATAGACTGCCCAGGTGATCCTGTAGAACGTCCTTTAGTATATACATGATAAACAAACAATATAGGAGATCCTAAAGAACGTTCTATAGTAGAAATATAAGGTTCAGACAACAGGGGATCATGTAGACCGCCCAGAAGATCCTGTAGAACGCCCTAATAGAACATGTAGCTTCATTATAAACAATAACAGGGGAAACGAAGACTAGCACCCCCACCCCACCACCACTACCACTTCCCCCTCACACCCCGTAAAGGAAATGTCTCGTGCCTAAGAACGTGTAAGCTACATGTTTTTTTCAATTTGCCTACATCAAAGTACTCTATTAAGCAGATAATAAAAATATCAACTCCATAGTATATTCAAAGCCATGGGATCACGTGCATGGGACATTTGCAAGTCTTTACAACATAATTAAGGCACCACTACTGTGTGTCATATATATGTGAAATATCATATATATCTTAAAAAGGAATATGTATTTGCTTAATGAGGGCACAATGATATATGCTACTGTAATGCGGAACATTTTCCTATTTAAGACACCATTTCACGTTGAACGTGAAATAATTTCTGTCATGAACGTTGCACGAAAAATAAAGACTTTAAGGTGAACCTTTTGTGACTGTGTCACTGTCCTCTTGTATATATGAACTCTCTGTTTTACTTAATATTCCCTATTTAGTGTGTACACATTTATGATATAAATAATTTACAGCTTTTAAAAAAGTATATAAAGATATTCTGAACTTTATGCAAATAAAGGAACAACATCATTGGCCTTACCGCCTTATCATTTCTTATCACGGAAACAAAATTAAATCAATTTGTAGAGAGCCGTGGTGTTTTGGTTAGTGCATCGGACTACTAACACTAAGGTTCCTGGTTCGATTCCCGTTTGAGATGAAAATTTCAGGAACTCATGCAATTTTCGGCTCTCCCTTGACACCATTTGCGAGTATGGTCTTGAGGAAACGATGATAGTCCGTCGGAAGGGGACGATAAATGGCTGACCCGTGTTAAGAGAGAGCCATATCTCTTGCACGTTAAAGACACCCTTGTAGATTTCGAAAAAGAGTAGGCTTATGCCGCTACAAGGCAGAACTCGCACCCGCAACGTGGAAAGGGATTAATATAAGTTGCAAAACTTGTTTCCCAATCCACTATAAATAAATATGTTTAAACATAAATCAATTTCGTTCTTGACCATGTTGACGATCCCTGTCTGGTGTTTGATTTTTTGAAAATACTGAGCACGCAAAATAAGCATTTGAATCACGAAGCACGAACAAAAATTACATAAGCAGAACATTTTGAACACCTAGCTGTTTTGCACGACTGAACGTGTAATAAAAAAGTAAAAACACGTTGAACGTGAAATAAAAAAACGCGATCACGTTCCACGAAAATAACGCTTTACCACTCTCCATGAAAGTTAATGATTTTGCATCGTTTTTTTAAAGATAGTTTTACATGTTAAGAAAATTCTATTTTTAGCATTAGTATTTTCCGAATCGTTTAAAAATAGCCTATAAATAGAATATGCATAATTCATGAATCGTGACGTAGGGCGGTCTACGGGATCCCTTCTTCCGCTTACCCATTCGTACGTATATGAGCATCGTCACTTCCGTTCCAATGATGAGCGAGTGGTTGCAAAACTAAATTGCTTTAGTGCACAAATTATTCGGCAAAGTTCTCATAAATGACAATCAGCATATCTGTCATAAGGAGACTGTGATTAAGAACTTACAAAACAAACTTTATTTTTAGTTTATTCTGTATAATGACGATCACTAACACGCTTGATGAACGGTAATAGTGCAGGGATACAGGTGATCCCCTCTATCTAGTAAATGACGTCATAAAGGCGTGCATAATTGGCGAGTTTAATGCCTGATTTCACTTAATGCCTAATTTCACTTATTGCCGCTAACATATTCATATACTACCTAATGATAAGAAATATTTCTATTTGTTCACAAATGAGCATTTACCAACTCTCATGTGCCTAGGAAATTACATTATTAAAGGTTTAGAAATAAGATCCAGATGTAATACCGCAGTCCCACTAGGCCACGATCATGTCCAAAACAATCCTGGTGCGGTCGTGGCGAAATCAGGTCGTAGTAGAAGCGTAGTAAGAGCGCATTAAGATCGTAGTAAGACCTCAAAGGTCGCTTAAACCTCGTAGCGAGAGCGTAGAGAAAGCGTGATTCTATTCGGAGAAAGTTCAAACTGCGATACGATCTCACAGCGACGTTATTACGACCTCACTACGACTATCACGTTCTCGCCGCGACCCAACTACGCTTCGTCTACGACTATGCCACGCTGTTCACGACCATAGTACGATTCTAGCACGCCCTTGCCGTGCTCATCGTGCTCTTCTTACGAACTGACTACGTTCATACTACGACCATCATTCTCATTGTCATTTTCACATAAAATATATTAAATCTCACCAGGTTTTGTTTGTCTGTACGTAATTGGGACTTCTGCAAACCAAAAATATAATACGAGATTTTCATCCTCAGATAATTTTATTATTCCAAAACCAAATACGGAGTTGTATAAGTCTACTTTCTCGTACAATGGACCAAAAGTGTGGAATGCTCTTCCTAATTCAATAAAAAAATCAAATACAGTATCCGAATTTAAACATAAATACAAATCTATGTACTTTTAACATTACCATCATATTTTTACTGTAATGCCATATCATAATTGTTTATTGTATTTTAAAATTGTACATAATCTTTATTTACCATTATTATTGATGCATTGTTTATTTGTAATGTAATTATTATTGTATTAAGAGAGCCTTATTGAAAATTGGTGTAATCCAAATGAGTTACTCTCTCTAAATAAAGATATTATTATTATTATTATTATTATTATTCTTGTCCATTTTCTCAAACGGCTCAACCATGCTTCTCGTTTTCATATAGATTAGACCGTTGGGTTTCCCGTTTGAATGGTTTCACACTAGTAATTTTGGGGGGCCTTTGTAGCTTGCTGTTCGATGTGAGCCAATGCTCCGTATTGAAGGCCGTACCTTGGCCTAAAATGGTTTACTTGGATGGAGAATTGTTTCATTGGCGATCATACCACATCTTACTATATCTATTGACACATGTGTGTCATCTCTGCTATCGTTCACTAAAATATCGTCATTTCAGCTTTATGGACCAGCAATAGGTTGTAATTAAGGTTGGATTGGTCGATCCGACATCTCTTCTTGATCAGGATTCGTTTCTATCAGAGGACCCTCTTTCTCTACATCAACCCCTACCACCACGTCCACGTGTTCTAGTAGATTTTGGTGGCATGACTATTGTTTTCGAAAAATCTACGTATTAAGGTAGCAATACACAGTTAGGAGTTTAGTTTCGCATTTTGGCCCCTGTGGATTTTTAAAATAGGAAAGCTATTGTGTAATAAAAATCATTTTTAGACAGATGAGTGCTAATTTAGTCTTCAAAGATGGTTTATAAGTTCATCAAGATTATTTTTTACATGTTTTATGGGCTGTTTTCTGTTTGACCATCCGTATTTTCATAGCTAGACCGGCCAACGGTCCAGAAATTAATGTACTGTTTACAAACACTCTTTTTCTACGCGAAGTTTTTGACGCAATTTTACAAAAAAATGAGATGAAAGACATATGATTTTCATTGGATTTGCTGAATGATATATGTACACAGTTTCAGAAAAGGTATTACTTCAAATGATTGAAATTCTACTTTTAGCCAAATTTTTGGGAAATATGTGACATCTTTCCCCCCCTTTTTGCAATATTTTATACCAAATAAATGCAGATTGTTGCCATGGATACACCAAAAAGAAATTATATTTTACCATTTTATATACTGGATATAAAATCTATGGAAGATTCTGATTACATACATATGCCCATATATGACACAAACAGTAAGCTTGATATTGCAAGAAAGCAATGAAAAGGGGATGGTAAAATTCATAAGGGCAAATTTTAGTATTTTTTCCTAACTGTTTATTGCTACCTTATGGCATACTTACCAAGCTCAGAATTGTATAATTTAAGACTTTTCATGCCACAAATCTATTTATATTTAGATTCTAAATCAACTTCTGAGTAAATTAAGTGTTTAAGAATGACAATATATGTCAATTTTATTGTTTACAGTCCTTAGCAACCAAAATTAGACATTTTGACACAAGGCTTATATTTGTACTCTATCGGCTTAACTCTTGCTTCTGATGGATTGGGCTGCATGTAGTAGCCTAAGTATTGAACGCGTTGTTTTTTTTCTTGCGAATATATCAAATTATTGTTTTTATCAAGATTTCATGTTACATCTTGGCATATATTAAATGTATAGTTAAATCAGATGTAAGAAATTGATTCTCTATCACCAAGTTTTTTAATCAAGTCTTTGGTATGCAATAAGCATAAAGATTAACATTTTTATGCTTGAAATTGCTAAATGTTATACAATGTTGCATCATCAGAGATCTTATTAAGATATTCAACATTAAAAAACTGACAAAAGAGGTACAGTTTTTAAGATTTGACTAAAAATTGAGGTAGAGACAAGATTTTACACTTTGACTTGGCACCTTTCTTTAAAATCAGTTTTTGTCGCGTTTCAGTGTCAACTGCTAACCTTCATAAAATATTCATTACTCAACCAATTTTCAAAAATAAAAGGCCATTTTACTCGTATTAGCTAGCAGAACTCAGAAAATAAGTTAAAAGGGAGAATCTGAAAAAAATATTTACTATTAAGGTAGCAATACACAGTTAGGAGTTTAGTTTCGCATTTTGGCCCCTGTGGATTTTTAAAATAGGAAAGCTATTGTGTAATAAAAATCATTTTTAGACAGATGAGTGCTAATTTAGTCTTCAAAGATGGTTTATAAGTTCATCAAGATTATTTTTTACATGTTTTATGGGCTGTTTTCTGTTTGACCATCCGTATTTTCATAGCTAGACCGGCCATCGGTCCAGAAATTAATGTACTGTTTACAAACACTCTTTTTCTACGCGAAGTTTTTGACGCAATTTTACAAAAAAATGAGATGAAAGACATATGATTTTCATTGGATTTGCTGAATGATATATGTACACAGTTTCAGAAAAGGTATTACTTCAAATGATTGAAATTCTACTTTTAGCCAAATTTTGGGGAAATATGTGACATCTTTCCCCCCCTTTTTGCAATATTTTATACCAAATAAATGCAGATTGTTGCCATGGATACACCAAAAAGAAATTATATTTTACCATTTTATATACTGGATATAAAATCTATGGAAGATTCTGATTACATACATATGCCCATATATGACACAAACAGTAAGCTTGATATTGCAAGAAAGCAATGAAAAGGGGATGGTAAAATTCATAAGGGCAAATTTTAGTATTTTTTCCTAACTGTTTATTGCTACCTTATACAGAAATAGAAGGAATGGAACTATATTGATATGGAACACGATGTTGACGTTATTGCTGAGAGCGTAGTAAGATCGCGGTATGAACGTAGTATAATCGCAGTAGAAGAGTGGTAAGATCGTGTTGCACTCGGATAACTCGTGGTATGGTCGCAGTGAGCACGTGATGAGCGTAGAAAGATTTCGATAAGCGTAGTGAGGTCGCAGAATAAGCGCGGTAAGAACGTGGTATAATCTTAGCGGGATCGTTGTAGAAGCGTAATGAGAACGTAGTAGCATCGTGAAGGCAAGGAAAATTTACATTTCATGCCGCTCATACCGCGACCTCACTACGATCTGAATTAATTTTAGATCGCGGTGAGCGTGATGCGATCGTGGTCTAGTGGGACTGGGGCTTAAACAAAATTATGAAATAATATAATAGTTTATTTTTATAAGACTTAATATAATAGTTAATATAAGATACATGTTGTGTTAGGCTCTGATCCTGTCCATAACGTTATAGTATTGTATTAGTTTTCTGTTTTGCTTTTTCCAATCATATTGTGTTGTAAAATGATGCCCTTTATGAGTTCTTGATTAGATGAATAAAATTCTACCTTATCCTACACAAAATCTAAAATATGATTGTTTTTGTTCATTCATTAATGAAAGTGAAATAGTCAAATGATGATTCGCTTAAACAGCCAGTATAGATCAATTTTGTCATGAAATTGCCTCCTTTGTTTGAAAGTATGCAAAGTGCATGCATGTTTTAAATTTTATTTTGAAATAATTAAATTTGTTTTAAAAATGCTTTTTTTTCTATTAGTGGGTGTCGAAGGAGGTCCACTGGAATTTTTAGCGAGAATAACTTGGCATGGGAGAAAGAAAGAAAGAAAGACCATTCACAAGTTGACTAACATTTATTTTCTTTGTTTTGATGAAATAATTTAAAAAAATCAAATAAGAGTGCATAAGATAAAAAAATTCCATAAGGAACACCTCTTTTTTTGTGGTCTCAATTTCCAACCCTCGAATTAAAATTTTCGATCTAAATTCAAATCAAAACCTTGCTTTCTAACCGATCTTTATTATGTGCCGGATCGGCCACATTTTTATTTTGTTTCATAAGAGACAATCTAAATTGCCGTTAAACACATGCACGTTGTCTGCTTGGATACCCGCCACAAAAAGAAAACCTAACCTAACTCCAGAATAATAAAATTCAAGCATCACGTGATTTTTGCCACAAGGAGCTTACCTAAGGATAAATACCGAATATGGAAAGTGAAACTAAAATTCAAAACACAACATCTGAAGGCGGGCACATAGAAAAAAAAAATAAGGTTTTATTTTTTGGCAAAGGGTTCCTAAGCAATCTTCTCTGCATGTGTTCAAAATATACATGAAATATTTGCAACTACCCCTTGTCTGTTCTATAAATTATATCTGTTACTTTAAAGACTTTGGATAAATAGGTAATAAGTCCATTGGACACAGCCCCGCTTGCACACCATATAAAGTTATAAAAGGACACCACTGTCTGAGGAACAGTAAAAGTGATACTACCTGAATTTAATGTGTATTTGATCCGATTTTTGTCGTAATAAGTATATTGTTTATAAGTTACATAACAATTGGTTTAGGCAATTTAGACTTACAAAAATATCATTTTTTCATTTGTATAGGGGCATAACTCTAAAATGGATAGAATGACGCCACTAAAATTCAAACTTGATCTGTTTTTTGTTGTATTAAGCATTGTTTATAAGTTTCATAACATTTGGTTGAGACAAACTAAAGTTTATAGAGAACAGAAACGAAAAAAATAGCATTTTTTTTAAAGGAGCATTACTCTTGAACGGTGAAGGTGACCCCACCACAATTCTATCTTGAATTGTGTTTTGTAATGATAAGCAGTGTGTATAAGTTTCATACTATTTGAGTGAGGTTTTATGCAGGACCATCATTTCCCCTTCATCTCTAGCCAATGTAGACATATATAATTTTAACGTCCACAGTTTTGAGTGTCATTGTCAAAAATTAAATTTTGAGGTCCCTAACGAATATTGCCCGGCTCTACAGCTGCCCTAAGGCAGCAACCATTTGATTTTCTGGGGGGGGGGGGGGGGGGGGGGGGGGGGGCTATGGTTGTTTTTTCTGGACAATTTTTTTTTTCGCGACAAGTCGAAAACAATTTTTTTCTTTCAATTTTAGCATTACATATAGTGGCAGCTGAGGGTGAAACAAACAATTTTTTTTTCTCAGAATCAAAAACAAATAATTTTTTTTCTCCAAAAACTGGAAACAAACTTTTTTTCCCCAAAAAAAACCATAGCCCACCCCCCCTCCCCCCCCCCCCGAAAATCAAATATATATTTAATAGCTTGAAACCCCCAAGCTAAAAAAAAACCAATTACATACATGCCCCCAATCGTATGACAAGCATTGAAGTAATACAAAGTCCCAAATCCAAAGAGGGGGGAATTAACGTGGTAAACGGTCACTAAAGGTAGAGATGGCTTTCAGCCGTTTATCCATTTCACAATCTATGTATCGAGAAAAACAATCACTTGACCAATAACCTAACAATTTTATGTCATCGTCTGAAAAGCCCACTTTGCTACCCCATGTCACCGCGCCTCGGCGAAAAGAATGGCCTCCATAACTAAAGTGCATGGTCAAACGTCATTAGCTGTAATGTAAAACGAAAGGCGTTCAGGAAAACTGTGTATGTCAAACATGAAGTATCTGATAACCGAAAAAGGGGATCCAATGGTTCTCCTACCAAGGCAAGCACTTTAGAAATGGCTGTAACAGGGCACAGTGGGTGACTATACAAATGAGGTAGCACTACTTCTATTGGCTTGGAACGAAACTGAAGGGTTTTGATGACTTTAAGACGTAAGAGCATACCCCAGCTGCAAGGCAAGACATATATTTTGCGCAAGTTGAACTCTGGGTTAAAGTTCCTTTAACTAGAATATTATTGGGTCGTAAGAAACCAAAAAAGCCTGTCAGACAAGCCGCCTAAAATACAATGTTATTATGGTTTGACATATCAAGTACTTTTTTCATACTCAATAAAAGTTCGGGTGTAACTGGCGCTTTATAAGATTTATATTCCACGAATTTGAAATAGGATCTTGCAAGTTGTGCATTTTATGCAAAATAGATATAATGTTAATATAAGAACGTATGGAACTATAAGCAAAGTGTTTTTTTTTATTCACTAAATCAGCCACGTAAAACTCAACTGTTTTTCCATCACAAGGCACCGCTTTAAACTCATACTCTTCACAAAACTGAACGTACGTCTTCAAATGCGTACGATAAGTTCCTGATGTTGATTCAGCCCACCCCTTACCTTTCAAGCGTCCTACAGTTATCTCCAAGTCTAATGGCCGGCCTGCACCATCTACAAATATAAAATTCATAAGACACGTGTCTCAACAGTTCGTCTGCACTAAAAGGAATATAACTTTAACTTGTTAAGATATCATACAGTCTTGAAAGTTGGCCTTCCTCATGCAGCCTGGACACAGCATCCGCTATAATGTTGCAACGTCCACTTACATCGCGGACAGCCAAAACAAGTCCCTTAATAAACTCATTAACACATTGTTTTTGTCGATCCCTTGTTTAGAATACATTTTGTAGTCATATTGTCAGTTAGCACAATTACAGTTTTATTTTGCCACAAGTGGCCCCAACGAAGCACTGATAAAACAACAGCCAATGTTTCTTTTATGTTTATATGTTCCTTTCGGAAAGCCGGAAAGTCAATAGCCCAATTCACATAAAAGTAATCTCCGTTATAATAGCCACCGCCTCCTAACGAAGAAGCGTCAGTTTGTAAGTAAGTGATAGGCTTAAAATCCATGAATTTACCAGTTCCATTAAATACACTCATAAAGTTTATCCACCAAGAAATGTCAGCTTTCAATTCAGAATTCAATAAAACTTTGTCATTGCGGTTTTGTGCGCTGGAAATAGAGTTAATCAAACGTCTGAGAAAAGTTCTTCCTCCCTTTACCATTTGACAGGCCCAATTTAGTTTACCACAAAGAGATTGAATCTGTTTAATACCTGCACGTTTTTGAAAAGACAATATTAAATTATAAAAGTCAGACTGTTTCTCCGGTGGAATAGTAAGAGTGTCTATAATTATACCCAAAAAAGTAATGCGTTGTGCTGGTCTTTCAACCTTAGACCAGTTTATGTTATATCCTAATTCTCGTAAAGTACGAATCAATAAATGTTACCCTCTATTACAATCAAACATTGTATCTTTAATAACTAGAAAATCGTTAAATATGCAATACATGTAATTTTATATCTACATTTCATTATTATACACACTGCTTCGCTTAATTTTTGGAATATTTTTGGTCTCCGGGAGTGCCCAAAAGGAAGAATCAAACATATATGTAGGACTATCATCACCTAAGAAGATCCACTTTAAACCTGTTAAATTGTGATCTGAAACATGGCAACACACGGATCTATAAGCACTTTTTAAATCGACTTTTGCAAGAAAACTATAAGGTTTGATGAGCTTTAAAGCGTGACGCATATCCATATAAGCACAATTAGTATCACTAGTATACGAATTTAAGGAAATTCCAATCGGTTGACTCGCGTCGTGTATCAAACGAATATCTCCATTTGGCTTCGGCGCGGCCCCTAATGAGCTCACAATTGTCAGAATAGATTTTGTTACGATATAATTTCCTAATCCTATCTCTTTCTTAATTTGATTTTCAACTATTGACCTGTATCTAAAAGCGGACGAATAGTTTTCTCTATTAACCGGATAATGCGGACCAAATTTTAAACACAAATGAAATCCATTTCTTATATCTAAAATATATTCACGGTCTTCTATGTCTATAGGCAAAAGACGACCCCAAGCCTCGAAATGCAAACAATTAATCGTAGAGGTCGCCTTTCTATTCACGACTATTTTCGATTTTCAGGCAGTTTTTTGGTTTATTTGTAGGTTGAGAATGACCGTTAAGCGCCGAATGCGCATTTGAGAAGCAAATCGCAAAGCTATGCATCATTCTGCAACCCGATCGAAAACAAGAATTGGAATTAAAATGTCGACAAATTTCTCTCCCATCTGGTAAAAACGGACCTTTGCGGCGCTCGTCTATCCCTGGTCTAGAAATCCTTCCTTTACCTTTAGATGCTCCAACCGACGCTTCAGAAAATGCTCGAATTGTAGGGTTGTCACGTTCAGACACCAACTGGAAATCGCGTAAATCCTGGCGATAAATTCCCCATTCGAATAATTCATCAGCCTGTTTTTGGCGATACTCTTTATCATATAATAACACGGAATACCAAACATTCCTGGTCGCTAAACGATAAATGTCAGTCGTATAGTTAAGATAACCCTGAATGTTACTAAGACGCTTTTTCTTAAGCAATTCCTGCATAATTCTGATGTTGGCGTACCCCCATTCTTCGATCGTTACCTTATCTAGGGTTTTCTTTTTACCGACACGGAACTCGACCTCGCCTTCGAGAGTAAAAGTTTGGAATTGTTCAACAGGTTCTGGCCATATAAAAGATAAGATTTGAAGTGCACTTTGTTCCTTGTTAGGTTGCGAAAAGTTTATAGGCTCACCTGTTGCAGAAGGCTGTTGTAAGGATGATGGTTGCAGTCCCTCGGGGAGTGTCAAAGCAGAACTGTGTATTGTTCGCAAACTTTCTTTCTCCTTTTCGATTTGCTGACGTAGATGAGCCTTCTTACTCTCAACTTGGAGTTCTTTCAATTGTTTTTCGAGTTCACTTATTTCCATTTCAGAATTAACATGTGCAGTGTCCAATTTCGGATTCGACGTTCCACCGTTCTCCTGGTCAAGTTCCTCGAATGATTCTTGGAAGTCATCATCAGATTCGTTCGATCAAATTTCTTCTGTTTACCACCTCTCAAACTCTCGATAATGTCTCTTAACTTTTCAGCATCTTGTCCCTCGGCTATCGCGTTTTGAGAAAGCTAGCAAAAAGCTAGCCAAAAAGGAAAGCGTGCAGCCATGAGCAAGTTACTGAGAAAGCATGGTCCAAACTGAAACGAGGCTGGGTATTTGGGGTCAAGACCAAGCGGGAGCGCGCCAAATTTAAACCTTCGTGCTAAAATACATTGAACTTCAGAAAATCCACTAGTAGTGATTATGTAAGCAATCCATTTCATTTTTACAAGAGATAAAAACAACAAAAATAATAAACAATACTGTATACAATTCTATAAGCAATCATCATTCTAAAATGTTAAACAGTAACACCAAAAAATTAGTCTCGTTTCCACATTTTTACGCAATTCGACTTTAGTAACTCGCAACTCGACTTTCTCAACTTGGAACTGGACTTCTGTAACTCCCACCTCGACTTTTGTAACTCACAACTCGACTTTTGTAACTCGCAAATCGACTTTCGTAACTCGCAACTCGACTTTCTTAACTCTAATTGTGCCTACAAATAGTAAACAATCGTACAATACTCGACTTTCATCATCGGATAGTTTTATTGTCCCTAAATCAAATACAGAATTATACAAATCAAGTTTTCCTTTTAGTGGTTCAAAGGTGTAGAATTCATTATCCTGTGAAATTAAAAAATCAAAAATTATATCTGCTTTTAAGTACACTTTACAGTCGGAAACCCAGTTGAAATAGATCAAAAGAATCGAAGCTCTTTGTCAGAGAAGCCGATAAATGCTGACTGAAATGTTTACTATAGTAACAACATTTTTGAAAGTTAATAGAAATGAATAAAACGACAATTTTCTTCTCAATTACGAAGTGTTTTATTTAAAAAAACACCATTTGCATAAGTTTTCAATTAATCTATTACATAGTAATGCAGAACAATAAGATATCAAGTCGACGACATGGGTATCTATCAAGTTGGATGTAGAAAATGCATAACCTCCGATCTTTTTTTAAATTTTTACCACGCACGGAGAACACATCAATCTATTAGTTCAGTAATTTTCGTGTATGCCCTTCTATTAAGTGACTCAAGAAAAATTCCAAAATCTGGGTAACAAATGTATCGAAAAGAGAAAATCGAGTGCACCTTTTTATGTTAGGGCGTGTTGGAGGAGAATATTTTGTCTTTGAAACGTACAAAGAAAGAGTATTTGATATATCATCTCGCTTCAGATTCTATCATTTTTATATATCAAAGCTACAGGCTGACTGTATAACATGTAAACAATCACAGTACGAAAAGATAAAATATATGGGTCAAGTGAAATACCTATCCAATGAATCACAAAAAACAGAGTAGGTGTGTTCTAATAGCTAATTTTTTTTTTACTAAAAGTACTTGACGACAGTCTTTTAAATTGGATGATGAAAATGCATATCTTCGAAAAAATATATTGTTTGTGTGATAACTAGGTTTATAATCTTCAACCACTGAAATATTTTAGTCTGCCCTTCCACGAAATATTAAATTAGAATTTTTATAAATGTTTAAGAATTTTCGAAAATTCCACCTGCCAACCAATCAGACAATAGTTTTAAGTTGAATCAATGCATACAAGATCATTAACTGATGCTCATTAGCTAGTAGATACATTTGTCTTTTAAAATACAACTGACATATATAAGGATCGTAATGGTGCTATGTGGATAAATTGGCAGCGTGTCATCCCTACAATGGTCATTTTTACGATTGTGAAAATGAACTGGCGTAATGGTGTGATAATTTTAACGAAGAAGAATCCTGACTGTTACAAGTCATTATATTTTTAAAAGTGCCAATTTCCCGTGAATTCTTTTCATTAAATAAGATAGGTAAATAATGTTTTAAATAGCCCGATAGATGCTAATTATAGTACATTAAAATGCGTCATATCATCTATGTTCATACCTTGAAAAGTATTCCTACAAAAAACAAGGCCAAGACTATTGATTTTTTATATTGATTTTATCGAATTGTTAACACCCTTTATGCGCATAAGGTAAAATAACACGTTACGATAACTTGTTAGGAAGCCAAATAATTCGAACAAATTCAAATGGGATGTTGTTTATCTCATTCTGAATATAGGCGACACAATTGCTGTTGACTGCATTTATTACATATAATTAATGATACCATGTCCGTCCGAGGTATGAAAACTAAACAGATATCACATTTGTGGATTGGGAAACAAGTTATTACATTTGGTTAATGAGGTCAGATAATTTTGTTATGTGATAATGTGCCATCCTGACTCCCGGAATGACAAATGTAAAATAATTTAAATAATAATGCCCCATCCCCGACCCCTAAGACTAACGGCCTAATTTATGTACAAAAAATGTACAAAGAATGAAAGAAAAACAAATAATTTATGTAACACATCAACAAAAGAAAATCACTGCTCTTGACTTGGAACAGGCACATACATGCAGAATATGGCGGGGTTAAACATGTTCTCTTGCCGATTACAAATCTGAAATAAAACCGGCAAAATAGCAAAACTCTATATAATTTTAATCGTTATTTTGCCGAAGCCTTTATATTTAGACAAAGAGTTCTTGATACTTATAAATCAATTCTAGCCGTAGAATTTATAAATCAATTTTAGCCGTAGAATTTATAAATCAATTCTAACCGTAGAATTTATAAATCAATTCTAGCCGTAGAATTTATAAATCAATTCTACCCGTAGAATTTATAAATCAATTCTACCCGTAGAATTTGTAATCAATTCTAACCGTAGAACTGTTCTAGAAGTAGAATTGACCAAACATTTGGTCAGTTCTAAGTAAAACTGTCTAAAACTGTTCTAGGGTAGAACTGTCAGGATCAGTTCTAGGTAGAGCTGTCCAAATCAGTTCTAGGTAGAACTAACCAAATCAGTTCTAGGTTAGAACTGTTCTAGCTAGAAGTGACTAAAAGGTGTCAGGCTGACAGTTCTATGTACTGTCCTAGAACAGTTCTCCTGACAGATTCTGACAGATTTAATGAGAGGTTAGAAGTGATCTCCGCTGTAGCTCTTCAAATTGCTTGGTTCTTATACCAACTCTGCTTTTGAATATCATGGGTCATTATAAAAAACATGCAAAACCATGTTTTTGGGTCTTTTTAAGTCACAGTCATGAAAATATATCAAAATAAATAACACTTGCATATGTTAGATATGAATATTTTGTGATACACAATATACAGTTTACAGTATGAAATGTTATAAAAACATCCTTAATGTTTTCTTAAACCCTGGAAGATAGCCAGAAATACCGGTTAAATTTTTATATAAATCCTTTCAGACTTGAAACAGGAATATTATTCATATCATTTGTTATTATGATTTATCACGTTTTGTTTTTGCATTTTGATATATACAAACATTTCTTAATGATTTAGGAGGTGTATGTTGGTTTTATAATAAAAAATTTCACCAAAAGGAAATGTAACACTTTTTAAGTCAATGGTGTAACCAAAGGACAAATTAGTAGGATAAGAGTTATCTGTCGAAAGATTTGGGTATTTACAACAGCTTCTCCCTTAGCAATGTTACCTGTAAGCATGTTATGCAAAAGAAAACAAACAATCATGTTGAAGATTTAGTGAAAAAATCGTAAAAGTAAGTAAAGGTTATATCGTAATTGGAAATAGTGTCCATGGTGTACCCTTTATAAAAATCATTTTTTGAAAACATTTCCTTAACTTTGAATAATGAAATATTTTGATTATAGAAACATGCACCAGTAACAACATATAGAATAAGGGAATGGAGCACTTGTTTCGTAACTGAATCTTAAAATACACCTTAAATCATTGGTGTTATTGTCAATGGTGAGACCATTTTGATAAAATAACACCATTGACCAGTTTAGTAACACCACTGAATATATCATGACAATCAGCATTGTTTTGTGTTTCTTTCATGTTTAACAAGCGAAACATCATATTATTTATGAAAAACAATACTTACTTAACAAAGTTTTAACAATATCACGTATTACACATACACAGTTTTCACACACTGATGTAGTGATGTATACTGATAACACCAATGATACTATTTAGTAACACTATTGACATTTTTAGTAATGGATGTTATGTTATATAATTTGAGATTTTTTAGCCTAAGAATTATTTTTCATCTTTTTCTTTTGCCCGGTGATCTTGGCTTTGTGTTCAGTACATGATAACGGTAAAATTTGAAATGTGATGTCAATGGTGATACTTTTGTGTCATTGGAGTTACTGAAGGGTCAGTGGTGTTACTATATAAAAATGCGACATTTTTTTTAATCTTTATTCATAAATGAAAGTGTTTTTAGGTCGTGTACAAATGATTAGGTATATTACTATCATTTAATCTTATGCAATTCACATATATTCAGTTTGAGTGTATTTTTTAGTATTTACAACGGCCATAATTAAGACAGCCAACATATTTACGACAATGTATTCTAAAATTTATGTTTAAATAGAATGCACAGCTATATGAATAATGTCAATAAGTCGTAGATTAAACCTAAACAACAAATTGGAACAGTTGTTTGATGTTACACAATAATATGTAGTACCTAAATGTATGCTTTAAATTGGTAACACCATTGACACGATTCTATCAAAGGATGACCTAAAATTGTTAAAATTGAAGAAAGTCTTCATTTTTTCCATTGCATATATCTGAATATAGTTGCTACCATACTATAGAAGAGCGGGACATATTTAAATGTTTTAAACAATGACATCATTTTTCAAAATACTACCTCGTCGACATTTGCACTTTTTTTGATAATGACCCATATTCGTCTTTGAGCTTTCCTGCTGAAGTTAAATCCAGAAGAGAATCGCAGACTGATTCATATTGAATGATTGATTAATTGGTGATCAATCCACATATAGCACTATTGTGCTTATTCGTGGCGGTTTATGAAGTGTTTTTTAAAATTTAGTTTACTTCATTATGTAGCTTTTGGTTAGCTCAATTTTAAATTCTATAGCTCATTTTTTAACTATGTTAGTTCCCAATTCCGTACTACTGGATTTACAAAGAATTTTACATACCGATAGATTGGTTTCAAACCATTGAACCATTTAATGAACCAAAACTATAACATGAAAAACATATATTTACATTTCCCCCCGTTTCAACGAATAGCGGGAAACATTTGTATTAACGATGCGTATGAATTTTCTAGTTTAGTCACGTGAAAATTTTCATGTGCGGGAAAATGTTTTGAAAGCCTTCACTTCCTACCCAACAGTCGTAGTGTCAAGTTTATTTTTTTGCATATTTCAGATATGTAACATTTTAGTTTAATTCATGTTTCTGCTCATGGTTAGTGGTTTTTGTTACGAATAATTGTAATTCAATTTTTAATTTTTTTTTATATACTGTCCAAGTATACCTCTGGAGACGGTCTTCCGAGGATAGGGTTTGGACGCAGGTTTCCAACTTTTTTCCACTACATATTTGGTATTTAATGTAGTTTGACCCGAGTTAACTCGTTTTAGGCAGCAACCATTTGATTTTCTGGGGGGGGGGGGGGGGGGGGGGGGGGGGGGGTAGGCTATGTTTTTTTTTGGAAAAAAGGTTTGTTTCCAGTTTTTGGAGAAAAAAATAATTTGTTTTTGATTCTGAGAAAAAAAAAATAGTTTGTTTCACCCTCAGCTGCCACTATATGTAATGCTAAAATTGAAAGAAAAAAAATGTTTTCGACTTGTCGCGAAAAAAATTTGTCCAGAAAAAAAACCATAGCCCCCCCCCCCCCCCCCCCCCCAGAAAATCAAATGATTGCTGCCTTAGTTGGTTGTTCCTGACCGGCGGGATCGTCGATGAAAGAGCCTTTGTAATTATTTGGTATTTAACTAAATATACTAAAAATCCGGTGTCCTTCAAACTGTCTGGGTTATCGGCAATATGAATATGTTGTTTTGTTTTATCATAGCCTATGTATTCAGGGGGAAAAGGTTAAGGTAATACCAAACAATAGTAGTTGGCTATAGTTATTAAAACCCATTTAGTGTTTACCATGTGTACATCGGCATTAGAATTACAATCTTACCTCTTCACGGAGGGTCACCATAACATGCCACAAACCTATTTTGTTTTGAAACATGTTCTTGTCAACTGTTATTTGGAAAATCGGTTTTGCAACTTTGTAAATACACTCATCATAGTTACCAGGATTGAAATTACAAATTTTTTGGAGACCAAAATATTTGTTCTGACAGTACATATGGGACGAAATGACTAAGACATGTTTAAATTAGTTCAAGTGTTATCCTGGGTATAGCCCACGTATTTTTTAAGGCATATTGAATGACAATTTAGCACAATTATAATTCAAAACAAAATGTAATTTATTTACTATAAATAAGAAGATTTTGAATAAGTTCCAACGAGTCAACTCTCCATGTATAAAAAGTAAACTAGTATGATTCATCAATGATTTCTTTTTAATATTCCGAAAGGATTTCACAAAAAGATCAATTTTATACAAAGTAAACAACGATATTCTCATAGAAAACTGATAAACCGAACATCGAGTATTCAAGTTATTCCTAGTATAAATTAATCAACAAATGAAAAATAAATATAATTACTTGCATAGATACTATCAATATTAGAGCAGGTATTAACTGTCTCCTCCTATATTTCGATATTTCATTTTACACTGAAAAAACTCCACAAAACGAAATACGAAAAAATAATGATTTTCCCCTTCAATAACATTTATTTTTTGGATTGTGATGGTCTTTTGGCACTACCTTACGATGTTCATATATCCCTACTCGTTGGCTATGTTGTTTCTCTGTTGTGAAGTTTTAGATTTCAATAGATAAACGAAGATGTGGTAAGAGTTTAATGAGTGAACTCTCCATCAAAGTCACAATTTGCAGAAAAATCCTTTATAGGTCAAAGAACGGTTTTCAACACGGGGCCTTGGCTCACTCCGAGAAGTAAGATATAAATGGCCCAAAAATAACATATGTAAAACCATTCAAACAGGAAAACGATCTTATCGATACGTGATGATGCAATACAATACACGTATAAGCCTTCTACTATATATAAAGAATACCAATGTTGTGTAAAAAAAGCCACACTTAAATATTTTCTAAATACCACTAAAAGTAATTTTCCGCGGCTAGATTTATTTTATACTTTTGGTACGGCAAGTTATTGTATGAAGAACCCAAATAAATAATTTTAATATTTGGCGCAACATTATGCATGCCAAATGCGGAAAATTTTGCATGGTTAATTACACGAAAGCAATTTGCTTTAAAGAAATCAAGTACGACAGAGAAGAAAGTCTGTCTGAAAGTTTTCGTCTTTTATTTTGCCACGCTTTAATCCGCAATATTTACTACTGTAAATAAAACAATAAATCAATTTGTTCAAATGAAAACATTCTACGAGTATTTTTCAGAAAATATATCAAAAAGTTTGCAATGTGTTTAAAACTATAAGTATGAAACAAATATCAGTTCATAATTATAATATCACTCACCTTAAAAAAAAAAAAAGTGGGGGTATACTGTTTACCTCTGTCTATCCGATAGTCCATCCATCCGTCAGTCCGTCCGTTCGTCCCATGACTATTTTTGTCGCATATTTCTCAGGAACTACATTACAAGGATTTCTGAAATTTGGTTTCAGGGTTTATATATTAAGTTATATCGTGTGATGCATTTTCAGATTCATCACTCAACAACTTTCTGTTTTCCGAAATATTTCGGCGGGGTATCATCAGTAAGCAGTAGCTCACAGTTTCACTTGTTTGATACGCTTTTGAAGTTTACTAAAATCCCCTACAAAACTCGCCTATAGAGGTCCCGGTCACTCATATTTTAAGTGGAAAGGGGTTGGAATTAACTCGGCACATACGACACAAAAACTATAATAAACATACAATTCGGTTCTTTGGTCTGGTTGTTGTCTGTTTGACAGATTCTGCATTTCCTTTCTCAATTTTATTCAGGATATCTTAATTTTTGATTTACATTTTTTAGAAGTAAACAAAATATATGTGTTCTGCTTCCATTCGAAAAAAAATCCTTTATTCCTAAATGGTCTGTGTGGTAGGCCCCGAAGAAACAAAACAACAAAAAAAGGAAGAAAAATCAGTAATCATTAGAAAATAAAAGAGGCTAGAGGCTTGAGTTAATTCGAAAAATGATTAACAATTTTGAATGCATATACCAGATTGTTTACACTGTTACAATGTTGTCAAATATATGTATACTATTCAGTGGTCACAGTTTAATTTCGTTTTTATCAATTTTCTTTGATTATGAATAACATGAGATGCGGGATATTGTTTGACTTAAATTGAGTTGTTAACTTTGTTGAAATAAATATGCAACTCTAGTACGACGACGATCAGACAATTTTTAAATTGATGTTTGTGACTTAATAATCAGAAGTCACTGACTGTATCACCCGTCGTGTAAATCTCTAAATTCACGGATAGATAAGGTTAACAATCCGATAATAAACTTTCAATGGTATTTTTTAACCCCATGTAAAATCAGAAACAGAAACAAAAGCAATTTAGTAATGTTGCGTTAGTTTTTGAAAAAGATGATGCTGGATAAAATAAAATGATCTTTAAATATGTGACAAGGACTAATTTTAGGCAGGACAAGCTGAAAAAAACATACAATTAGATCACATCAAATAATCTTGTTGTTCTTCATATTTTTTTCAAACTTGAAATGTAATACTTTAGATGTTAAAAAACAATCTAGTTTACTTTTGCATAATGTTGACTTCGATAAATTTCTCTGACAAGGGTATCGAGGCGAATTTTTTTTTTATAATAATGCATAAAAGTAGTCGATATTTATGACGAAGACGGATAGATTGAGATTTCTCACTCGAGATACATTTTTAATGTTATTTAATAAAGTTTGCAAATGTTATTTTTCGTTTAAATCACTTAGTTTAACGCATTTTAGTTTCTTTTGTAAACATTTACATGCGTATATATTTATTGCAAGACATATATATATCTGAAACGGGTGAAATTGCACACGCAGCTGCAGCTTTCGTTTAACAATAACATTGAAAATAATACTTGCAGAAAAAACTTTAACATTTTAATATGGCTAAAATAACTAGAGATTGCCGTTGTCTTGTTATATTGAACAGGATGAAATAATAAGGTCCATTCTCTCTAAGCGTGAACTATCCAAAGAAGACAAAGATATGTATTTATTGGGTAAATTAAAATAAAAAGGCGTAGATAAATCCCGTTCTAGATACGGAGAGCGAAAGCGAACAAAATTTTACATATACTTTTGACGACAGATAAGTTTGTCGAGATGTATTTCTGTTACCTATATTATTCTAGAGTCCCATTTAAAATCTTTGATTAAACACACCAACAGCAATAAAAATACCAAGAAAATATCAAAATTTTAATAGAGGTCCGAAAAATACATTTTCATTTGAGGGAATTTCAAATATGGTACATTTCAAAAATAAAAATAAAAATTATGCTAGTCTGCAAGGTTTACCACAAACTTCCTAACAGATATGACTTTGACCCTCAGATTGTGTTATCTTCTTGTGAATCAAAACAGTCGAGTTTCGACACATATGTATCAGCATTTCAGACAAATTGAACTAGATGTAAATATAAAAAGATGTGGTATGAGTGCCAATGAAAAAACTCTCCATCCAAGTCATAATTTGGAAAAGTAAACCCTTATAGGTCAAAGTACGGTCGTCAATACGGAGCCTTTATAGACTAGATCTGTCCACTTAACAGAATGAACAAATGTCTGGTCGCCTTGTCCGCACATAATATTTGAATCTATGCATGCTGATGTGTGTCGTAGCTGGGACTCTTAGACTAGTATTATAGTCCCAGGTCGTAGATATAGGCCTTTAACAATCAGACAAAACATACCGTATCGTCGGCTATAAAAGACCCAATATGAAAAATATGAAACAATTAAGTTGATTACAGCCGATTCCATTGAGTGTGTAGGCAAAAGTAATATCTTTGGTAGCTAAGGTATAATACCATCCTTTCGATCTAGACTAGTCTTACAGACAGATAGATTGGTTATCTGTCTGATGAGTACTTTTAAAGGAGGGTAGTTTATATGACCTAATAATGACTTCACGGTTCAGCTAGCAAGCAAGCTAACCAAAGATATTACCTTTGCCTTCACACTCAAAAGAATCGGCTGTAAATTAATATTAAACGCAATATTGACAAAATATATTCCACTCCTTTAGGTTAAATGTTCAAAACACGACCTTCAACAACAAATTCCCAAAATGAGCTCCTTTCATCTATATTTCATTTCGAATTTTATTGTCAAGTTGATTTTGAATGGCCAAACTGTTTTAACTGGCAATATGAATTGATTCAATCTGAACCTGAGAAAGATCGAATAAGAGTAAAAGTTAGTCAAGTTGATCCTTAATATCAAATAAATAAAAACAAACACCACGCGTGAAATCATAAATCATAAACAGAAAACTCAGATGACCATATCATACTGCAAAAGCAAATAAGATCTTAGGCTTTCTTAAAAGAAACTTAAAAATAAACCAGGAAGAAACAAAAAGTTTAGCATACAAATCAATGGTACTTTCGAATTTAGAATACTGCTCTTCAGTTTGGTCACCTCACACCCAAAAAAAAACCAACAACATTGAAAAAGTACAAAGAAGGGCAGCACGCTACGTCACCAACAGGTACCACAACACCAGTAGTGTCACTTCCATGATTGACCATCTTCAATGGAAGTCACTTGAAACTCGCAGAAACATCAATCGAGTAACTATGCTGTACAAAATCTCACACCATCTCATTGTAGTAGACCCAAACCTTTACCTTTTACCACAGCCAGTCAAAAACACCAGATTCACTAATAATAAATTATTCATTACAATACCAAACATTTAGCACAAGAACAGATTACTTCAAGTACAGCTTTTTTCCATTCACAGTTGTACTGTGGAATTCACTTCCACAAAACGTCATCAGTGTTAACTCCCTGGATCAGTTTAAAATACTGATTCAGAGTCAGTATATTTAGATATCCAACCTGTTTGTAAATATGTAAATGTGTAAATTTTTGTTTTGTTTTTGCACACAATTATTTTTGAATTATTGCACTCATTGGTTATTATATTTTATTAAATGTCTGTTTGCGATGCGCCGACGTTTAGTCATCAATGTAATGATGGATCGTCGTATGATGTAGATGTAGATGTAGATGTAAAAACAAACGAGTGAATAAAAAAATAACACAGAAATTTGAAAATTAAGCAACACGAACCCCATAAAAAACAGATAGTGCCCTGGAAGAATCAGGAGTTCAAACTTCAGTGCTTTTTTTTAATTACATTTAAGATAACACTGAAAAATAAATGAAATTGCTACAGTGGAGATCAGTTCTAACCTCTCATAAATTCTGTCAGAATCTGTCAGGAGAACTGTTCTAGAACAGTATGTAGAACTGTCAGCCTGACACCTTTTAGTCAGTTCTAGGTTAGAACTGTTCTAGCTAGAACTGATTTGGTCAGTTCTACCTAGAACTGATTTGGACAGTTCTAGTTAGAACTGATCCTGACAGTTCTACCCTAGAACAGTTTTAGACAGTTCTACTTCTAGAACAGTTCTACGGTTAGAATTGATTTCAAATTCTACGGCTAGAATTGATTTATAAATTCTACAGCCAGAATTAATTTATAAATTCTACGGCTAAAATTGATTTATAAATTCTACGGCTAGAATTGATTTATAAGTTTTAAGAAATATTTGTCTTAATATAAAGGCTTCGGCAAAATAGCGATTAATATTATATAGAGTTTTGCTATTTTGCCGGTTTTATTTCAGATTTATAATCGGCAAGAGAACATGTTTAACCTGCTATATTCTGCATGTATGTCAGTGCCTGTTCCAAGTCAGGAGCCCGTTATTCAGTGATTTTCTTTTGATGTGTAGTATAAAATATTTGTTTTTCTTTCATTTTTTGTACATAAATTAGGCCGTTAATTAGCATTATGGGGGGGGGGGGGGGGGTGGGAGGGTTATTATTTGAATTGTTTTACATTTTTTATTCTGGGAGTCAGGATGGCTCGTTATCACATAACAAAATTATCCTCATTAACCAAATGTAATATCTGTTTATGAGTAGTTTTCATACCTCGGACAGACCTGTTTAACAAAAATCTTTTGACCACATCAATCTAAACTGACATTATTTGCTCTTCAGTCTTTCTGCAAATCTATATAGTGCACAGTACTTCAGTTTTAATTTTAGGTCAAGAGGGACTGTACTATACAAGTTATAGTGCCAGCATGCAGGGGCAGATCCAGCCATTTAAAAGGGGGGGGGGGTCCAACTATATGTTCAAATTCAAAAGCATTGATCGTCAAAAAAAAGAGGGTTCCAACTCCTGAACCTGAACCCCTGCCCCCCCCCCCCCCCTTGATCAGCCAATGAGCATGTCCTCTTTTATTCAAAATATTGAATCATAAAAAAATATCAGTAGTTTTCATACTTCAGACTGAGTCGTATAATAAAATCTTTTGACCGCATCAACTGAATCTTACCATATTTGCTTTTTTTTATGTAAATCTAAATAGCTGCACAGTAATTCAGTTATAATTTTAGGTCAAGAGGGACTGTAGTATATAAATAACTACAATATTGGAATTGAAAGTGCCAGCATTTCCTATTTTTATTCAAAATATCGCATCAGAAACAAATATCAGTCATGTCAGTAGTTTTCATACCTCAGACTGACAGTAACATGTAATCATGTAACAAAATTTATTTTCTGCATCAATCAAAACTGACCATATTTGACAGCATCAACCAAAACTGACCATATTTGACCGCATCAACCAAAACTGACCATATTTGACCGCATCAACCAAAACTGACCATATTTGCTCTTTTCTATGTAACTCTTCTAGTCGCATAGTAAATCTGTAATATTTTTATGTAAGGATGGATTGTAAAATCATGAAAATACAAATGATAGAAATATGGGAACACAATGCTACCTAATTTCATTTGCATCAATTTAGAATGCCAGCATGTCCTCTTTTTATTCAAAATATTGCATCATTATAAACAAATATCAGTAGTTTTCATACCTCAGACTGACTGGTATAACAAAATAATTTGTCCGCATCAACCAAAACTGACCATATTTGCACTTTATTATGAACATGATGTGAATCTTAATAGCCGCAAAGTAAATCATGTATATTTTTATATCAGGATGGATTGTTTAATAAAAATGAAAGCAATATTGGAAAATAAAATTATGCTCACATCAGTTTATATTGCCAGCATGTCCTCTTTTTCATCAAAATTTTGAATCGTAAACTAATTTCGGTAATTTTAATATCTCAGACTGACTCATGAATATAACAAAATTATTTGTCGCATCAACCAAAACTGACCATATTTGACATCATAAACCATAACTGACCATATGTGACAGCATCAACCAAAACTGACCATAATTACACTTTGTTATGAAAATCTTAATATATATATTTGCCGCATACTAAATCACTTATAATAATACATATACCGGTAACGATGGATTGTATAATTCAAATGACAGCAATATCAATGAATATTGGAACACACTGGCTACAAAAAATTTTTCACATCAATTTAGAATATCAGCAAGTCCTCTTTTTATTCAAAATATTGAATTTTAAACAAATTTCAGTGGTTTCGATATATCAGACTGAGTGAGAGTTGTTTTAACAAAATTATTTGACCGCATCAACCAAAACTGAACCTATTTACACTTTATCATGTAAATATACATGTATATATATGGCCTCATTGTAAACATGGTAAACCAATGTTATTTCTATGTGAGGACGGATCGTATGATAAAAATGACACCAACTTTGAAACACAATACACCTTATTGCTAATCTTGGCTGACCTGGCCTCTTGAACTTTTGAAGCATACAACAATGACTTTTCCATTGTGGCGTCAGATATTTTGTTTTATGACGTCAAAATTTTACGGGAACCTGTGTGATATCCAGTAATGGCAGACAAATTGCGACAAGGTGTATTTATACTACATCTAAGAATTTCGCGCGCCATTATTTCCTCTCTGTATCCATAATAATGAACCGTCATTAAACATGCTAAAGTGACTTTTTAAACATGTTTAAGTCAGTAGTTTGTGATGGTGTTTTTTTTAAACAAAACTATTTAATTGCATCATCCATCACTCACATGACTGATTCATATACTTTATTTTAAAAATAAAATAAAAAGTACATGTATGGGAAGTTTTCTTTTTGGAATAGTATACTGTTAATATAATTTGAAGAAGGCAAAGAAAAATGCATGATTTTGTTTGTAGCCGAACGTCCAGGGGCAAATGTTCCATTCATGTTCAGATCCAGTATATTTTTCTGAGTTCCAGACTCCCAGATATCATTTATTTATATAATCGTTACGGATAAGTTTGGCTAAGACGAGATGGTGCAAATGTATATATAGTTTTTTTTACGTTACACAACACTTTTTTCATTAATATCCCATAATTCATCCACTGTACGATTTTCGTTTGAACATTTGTCAAAAACAGAATTATAAATGAATGTAAATCCAAGGCAAACAAGGTAAATTACGATTAAAATTCCATGAATCAAATGTAGAGTTTTATTTACAAAGAGACTGTTAAAAACGGGGAACGAAGTAACGTAAACAATGATGTTTCTGTATGCAATCTTATAAAAATATCTCCGATGAGTTGGATAACCTTCTATTCACTTCGATATTTGTACATGTAACGTAATAAAAGTCGTTTGATTAGTAAAAAATATAGAAAATCTGCTATTTAATATATAGCAAAGTAATTGGAAGTGATTTATTTCTTCTAAATTCTAAAGTGCCCTTACTGCAGTGACGTCATTTAGAACTGTTCTACAGTCCTGACTGATTAAGTCAGTTCTGCTGACAGTTCTACGGTTAGAAGTGATTTGGACAGTTCTACCTAGAACTGATCCTGACAGTTCTACCCTAGAACTGATCCTGACAGTTCTACCTAGAACTGATTTAGTCAGTTCTACCTAGAACTGATTCTGACAGTTCTACTTAGAACAGTTCTAGGATAGAACTGTTCTAGGTAGAACTGTTCTAGGATAGGTTAGAACAGTTCTATGACAGAATATTCTGACAGTTCTAATGAGAGGTTAGAAGTGATCTCCACTGTACCAAAATAAAAAGAATTATTTTATATTTGAAATCCAACAAATGAAAGTATTTATAATTATTGTTCTGTTATTGTAGGAGAAAAAAAATCGGTATATGACTTACTAGCTTGCTTTGCCTGTGCTAACTGGACGATATTAGAAAAATAAACCTAGTTCTTTGGTCATACTAAACGTTTAGTAGATTTTGTCAAGCTAAAAAAAATACTGACGATCAAACTGTGATACTGTATCTCATGTAGCAGAATTCTTCTCCTGAAAATCACCATCAATAAAATAAGTTGTTTAACAGTGTAAGCAAGAGAACGATGAAACTACTTAGCAATGGAGAGACTAGAAACCAATTTTATCTGTTTTGTTTAAACCTATTCTATGGTATCAGAAAGTACCATTATTTCATCGACCCTCATGATAAATCAGGAATTAATTTTGCAAAAAAAAATAATGCACAAGTTAAAAAAGAAATAGATACTTTTCATCGTCGTTTATAATAGTTCGATATGTTGGCTCGTCCTGTAGTTATTCCTGCAGCCGGAATTGCACGTGTTAGGTAGGAACATTTATATTAAAAAAATTGTCCATATGCTAGGAAGCAATATCAGGTTACATTTTGTCAAGCACCAGGAGAAGAGTAAACTAGTAAATTTCAGCAAACTTAAATTGACGTTAAAGTGTATGATTCCAACGTTACATTGAATTTTACGTTAGAACACATTTTCATGTGTAACTAAAAATGAAATTTCTCAACTAGTTTTTTACCGATTGTTTTCAATTTTTTTACATTGAGTTGGCATTAATATTTTCTGTTTAATTAGTAAAAAATCTGATAATTCATTATTTTTGCCATAAGGGTCGTTTTTGCTTGGCGGGCGTCATATATTATTGATGTTTACATATGCAAATTCACGGTTCAACAATCTTACAATACCTGTGTGTTTAAGGTTGTTTCACTTCAGGTTTGTAATAGAAAGGCATCACAGCATTTAGCTTTTCCATATTTTATCAGGTCAAGATACCGCTCTACTTTAATGATCCTTCTTTCTGCAAGAAAAAAACCAAGAAAGTACTTTACAAATGCCATCCGTATTATTTGGTTCGCAGTTATAATAAAAGATTGAAATTTGTTTTCCCCTGTTTCAAAGAGATAATATTTAACAATTGTGTCTGGAAGGTACTAGTAGTTGGTAATGGGTATTGTTTAAGTTGTCAACAGACAAAATGTCATTGACACAAGGAGAAAAAAGATATACTAACTTTTACAGATATTTTCTACCTGCTCAGTCCTTGGATTGATAATAAATGACAGTATATGCTTTGTATACTGATAGTCCCCGAGAATATAACCAGCCCAGAAGCCAGGAATTATACTTGAATTACTGTAAATGACCTCGAAAAAGACTCTTAATTGACGAGTTTAATGTTCCGGATAACACACGGCTAAAAATTGTTAAAAATGGTAGAAAAATATCTGTTTTTTAATTTCCGTCTTGTTCAATTCAGACTCTGCTCGTAATAAATTTTCGATACACATAAAGCAAGTATCATCGGAATGATAAAGACATAAACTTAATACCATTCCCGAATGCAAAAATAAACGTATGGCAGTGGAAATGTATTTCTCTGTAAAAACTAGGAAACATACGATTCAAAAGCAGTATTTGTCATTTGAGAGGTAATAATATATTATTATGATACTGCATTCAAATTTTTATAGGTAAATTTCAAACAGTTTTGTCAAAAACTCAAAAACAAAAACATCACTTGTACCTTGTTTTTATTACAGAAATTTCATATCCATCAATCAGCTCCATCATTTATAGTTACCATATATCAAGATCGTCACATGGTCGTTTTGCTCCACCTTTCATTTGATAGTTTCGACATAATTATGTACATTTTATTTGATAAGTTGATTATTTTTGAGTTTTTTTTAAGTGTGATTTTTGTATTTTTTTTTGTGTTTTTCCTGTAAAAAAGTTGTATTTTTGTTGATTAAATTTGGACTTTTTATAAGAATTTACCCGAAGCCTTCTGAAACGTTTATTTTTTTGATAATGCAAGTTATGGTAGTCCAGTAAAGTTTTCTCCTTATAATCTCAAAAAAAAAGAAGAAGAAAGAATGATATTTTGTGGGAAAAATGCATTGTGTGTCAATATTCAATATGAGAGCATTAATCATATGTATTCGAACGGTTGGGAAAAAAAGTTTATTTGAATCTATGGATATACGATTTTTTGAGCGACAGTTAGATGCAACAATTAACTCCTGATAATCTTCTTCCATCGGATGAAAGAGTTGTTTATCATCGAGCATAGTACAAGACATACACTAGCAGGAAAATCTGTAGCGTCTTTAAATTAGAAACGGAAAGCCAAATATGTGATCAATCTGACAACCTGATACTTTTGTACAAACTAAATTTTCTCCTTTTTCATGTTGTTGTTTGGATATGAAAACATGTTTATTTGTGTAAAAACAAAACCTTTAAAATGGACAGAAAACTACACAAAATTGAGTCGTGTGAACGTGTTGATGAGATGCAGAAATGTGAGTAATGATTTATCCATGGTAGGTAAAGATAATCGTTAGTACAGATGTTTTTCAAATGCAGATTACTCGTGTGCAATCAGGCAATGTAGTAACTGAAGGATCAGAGCATGCATTTGATTTCGCGTCATTAATAACAATTGTTAATGATGATCTGTTGTTCCTCGAAAATGCCTGTCTTATGTCGCATATCCCTGACATATACCGATCTTTTCACCCAAATATGTCTCCGATACATATTAATCTGCAAAACTTCAGAACAAATTAATTAGTTATTATTGCAGCTCAGTTGCCATTTAGACAAAATGGCGACAAGGGATGTAAAATATATTGTTAAGCTCTATAGGGGATGCCATATCTGCTGCAGGAACATTAAAGTTATGTTAAGACTTTCAGAATTATACCAAGGCGTGCCAACAAATATAAATGATACATTAAATGGAGACCAATTACTTTACTCTGCCGCTGTCGCTCTTAGGGGCGATATTAAATACCTCGCTATTTACTCTGATGATTACCCGACTGCCAGTGAAGCTTCGCTTCTTAAGTAAATTTGTTGATTGATTGATGAAAAATCACACAAAAACGTATGTTTTCGTAAATATAAAATTCGTAAATGTATAACTATTACAGAATGTATTGTTTCTGTAGCAAAATCAGCATTCATCCCACTCAATTTTGGCCTGGAAGAGTAGTTATATCATGAATATGGGTCATAATGTACATTATTAGAGTTAATACATCAAAGATCAAGGTTACAGATAATGAACAATGAATGATATTGAAGTTAAAAGATACTAATATTAGTTTTGTTTGTAAGACAGATAAGTGTATGGTTTCACAAGTAAGATTTCCAGCATTATTGTTAGCTATCTAAAATAGAATCAATCGAATGTGTTCAAAGTAAAAAAAATAAAGGATTACTAGATTTTTTGAGAGATAAGAACGCTACCTGAATAAATGAAGATTTGATTTCCTTACACACTGTTAGAAATCGAAAATGGTGTATTTGTCAATTTTTGTCAGTAGCACAAAATCATGAAATTAGACTCCATGAAAACTGAAAGAAAAGGGGCATCAATATTTTTCGGGAATTTGATTTCTTAGATGGAATTGTATGCAACTGTCATACAAGTGTGAGGTTTAGATACAATGTAGCCATAAAATAGTTTTAGCTTTACATCAACTGTTTAAACACTGAAAGGTTGTAACAGTATTAACATGTGTGTTTCAACTTTAAAACATTGTTACAATAAATATATCCTAGAACTAATTTTGACACTTTTTCAAATAGTTTAGAACAGTTTTAATTAATCTGAAACTTTAAAAACAGTTTATAACTGATTACAACTGATTCCAAATATAACGATGCTTATGATGCTGCTAGTCACAAAAAATCCCGATAATTGATATAAATAAATACTACAAAAAAGTAAAATCGCAAAAATACTGAACTCTGAGGAAAATTCAAAACGGAAAGTCCCTAATCAAATGGCAAATATAAAGATAAAACACATCAAACGAATGGACAACATTTGTCATATTCCTAACTTGGTACAGGTATTTTCAAATGTAGAAAAGGGTGGATTGAACCTGGTTTTATATTGCTAAACCTCTCACTTGTATGACAGTCGCATCCATTTCCGTTTTGTTTACAACAATGCGTGAACAAAACAGACGTAATCGGTAAAATAGTCAAATATGGTTACAGCAGTCATCACTGTGTTTGAACCACAAAACAAATAAACATTAAAAGAAAAAGCACAAAAAGTATATATCAAATTAAAAAACACATTCATTGTTTCGCGTGTTTGGCGTCAGAAAATGTAAACGTCACATAGGAAGAAATTTTGTCGTTCAATGTATATTCAAAACAAATATAATTTCACACGGAGAATGGTCGTGTGCAGGGTCAAAATAATCAAAAGTTATATAAGAATTATTATCAGAAACAGACCGAGATCTAAATTAATCCAGAAGTTCTTTAGAATTTTTAAGAATCCATATATGGTTAATACCACTACGCGAGTAAAATAATATTGTCGTATGTCGTTCAAAGTATTATCAAATGTATGATAGAACAATAATATAATGACATACAATAGAACAATAACATTATGACAGGATCTTTAAAAGTACAGAGTCACGTTATAAGAACCAAAGAAACACTAAAAGTCGCATATAAAAAACACACCAGCAAAATGAAAGATAATACAAACACATTGACGTGATGTATAAGTACCGAGCCACGGCAAATGAATATCACACAAAACAGACCAAACAGTAAAAGTAGTTTTAATAATTGAACTAAGACAGATAAAAGACCAATACAACACTTTCCGCGTTTGATTCTTGTTTCAGTATTTTTAAGTCGATGGTTAGGATTCTTTTAAGTTAGATTTACAATGTATTTTATTCATGTTTAAGAATTCGTGCAAATGACAAGATAAAAACCCACATAGGTGTTCATGAAATGAAGTCCATATTAAAAATATATTTTAGGAATTGTTTCTCGTATACACTAAACCATTGTTCCTTCTTTCAGCAAAAGTAATATCAACCATCGTCTTAAATTGACAGACTTTAACGAGTAGGAAGATGATAGCAGTAAAACAAAATGAGTCGGAATAAATGACAATTTATTTCATAAAATGTTGCATAGTCCTTTTTACATTTTATACTTTTCTTTAAACAAATTTGTTTATCAATTTTTTTCAATTTGTACAAACATATAATTCGAACATATTGTATTTACAATACACAGTATTTTATAAAACTAACAATATACATCTGAGAACGTCAAATATAATTTTTAACGTTCAAGTCAGTGATGAACAACCATACGTTTTTCGATGAGGAAACAAAACTACATTTTATGACGTTTGCCGAATAAAAATTATATGCGACATTATATTTTGCGTTTTTGTAACTATTTGTATGTTGTTAATCGATTTGATGAGTGACGCCCTTTTCGTCAGAACTTTTTATCTATTTTACATACATATGGAATACAGTCCTTGGGTGGTGTAAACTTCCCACTAACACCATTACACCATACACCATACACCATACACCATTACACCATACACCTTGTACCATTACACCATACACGTTACACCTTTGCACCATACACCTTACACATTACACCATGCACCATTCCTCATTCTATCTACACGATCCGAAATTACCAATAATGCAATTAAATTTCAAATATTAAGATTATTATTATTGTTTATGTTTACAATTCGAAAAAATGAAATAAAAGAACTTCGTATTCAAGCAATGAAATGTCGTACAACATCATTCACACCATTCCCGATCGCACGTTACACAATCACACCATTCCTCAAACACCATTACAACATTCCCCTTACACCATACACCATAGCACCATACACCTTACACTATAACACCATATGCCATACACCATTATACCATACACGTTTTTTGGAAGTTTACACCATCCAAGGGCTGTAATTTATACACTTTAAACATTTAAATATCCTTTATGATATTCTATTAAACGCCGAATAATAGGACATGATGTTTAGCATTAAAAATAAATTGTGCTTCCAACTTTAATTACTAGAAACAAATTTATCTTAATATATAGCGCGCGCAGAAGTTGTCAAAAAATTGTTAAATGTAACCGTTGTAGCATACTGATAGGCACTCGTTTGATACAGTTGTTCTCAAACGATAGGCAAACAATTTTTTAAGATATTGTAGAAACCAAATTGTCTATTTGATTGCACCATACTAACGAGCTAAAGATAATTGTGATGTGAATTATGGATATTTAACATGTTATGATAAATTGTGGTACATTACAGTTAGATTGAAAATCACTATAAGTTGCTCGATTTGATCCTTCTACACGTACTTGGATTTAGATGTTTTAACAACAATATAATTATCTCTTTTGTATCTATTAATTTTTAGCCAGTCTATGGAAAGCCCTGCAACTATCAAATGGTTCAATATAAAAAAATACATAATACAATATAAAATAGATACGGGAAAATGTGGTATGAGTGCCAATGAGACAATTCTCCTTTCAAGTCACACTTTATAAAAGTTAACCATTATAGGTCAAAGTATGGTCTTCAACACGGAGTATTAGCTCACACTGAACAGTTAGATATTAAGGGACAACAATTACTAGAGTAAAACCGTGCAAACGGGACAACCAACAATACACTGTTTTGAAACAGATATAATTTTGAAACTATTCTAAAATTCCGCGTTGATCAATGAGGAAATTATTTAGAAACTTAGGGTCCAACTGCCTCCAGCTAAGTTAGCCATAGAAACTATTTGCCATTATATGAAAGTCCTTTTTGGTTGTATACAGTTTCTAAACGTAATATGGGGACGAGGTCCCCAATAACAGTAGAAAAAAAAATTAAAAAAAAATAAATAATCGGGAAAATTCTTTTATGTCATGTTTTGAATTCCCGCATTTGCGCAGAAATCTACAATGTACTTCCTTTTTCCGGTCTTGTTTGTATGAAACTTAGAGTAAAATATATATATATCAGTCTAGTATAAAATAGGAAGGAACGCAATACTAATTTCATTTTTAATAATTCCTTGATATGAAAAAAACGTTACCTGATGATAGCGTGTCTTTGTTTACAATGCATATGACGTCATAACATAAGTAACATCACAACTGAAATCCCTAACAACAGAACCAAAATCTGAAACGTTACGGTATTTCCGTTTCTTTTTTTTAACAACTATTTAAGTTACAAAAAAATAATTCATACAGACTTCGTCCCCATTTACAGGTAATGCCTGCCAAATATTACATATCCATGTTCTAAATAAGCGTTTTTTTTACGAAAGAAAATACAGAATAGCGATCTTTACGTACGAGTGGGACCCTTGAACACGACATCTTATTCATATCAGTGTGGACTAATTGTCAAAGAAGTAAAACACAAATGATAATAATAATGAGAATTAAAAAGAATGAAATTTGACATCTGCAGCGTAAAATATTAATCATGAACTTTTATCACTTGACAAACTTTGGGCGTTATACATACTACAAACCATTAAAGTCTGAAATGGCCTATATCTGTACTGTACTGATTTTTACTCGACCAGTCTGAATTGGTCTGACTTTTACTTGACATTAATCGACCCAAGTCTGATTCATACTCAACTGTGCTGAATCGTACTTGACCCTTATCTTTGCTGTTGAAAATAGTCTGAACTATTACTCGACCAGACTGAAACAGTCTTTACCCATTCTTGACCTGTACCTGACCTATTTTTCCAGACTAAACCATACTTAACCACAGGTCTGAACAGTACTCGACCAGTCTAAACCATACTGGATCAACTAACCTCTACTTTTTAACTATGGAAATAAATTTCTTTTTAACTGACATATATAACAACAGCCAACAAATTTTATAAATTGTTTAACCTTATATTAGAAATATATCTATTATTATATTTAGGAAAAAAAAATGTTGTACATAATTTGTATTAAAAAGGGATAAAATTAAATAAATAAATAAAATTGTTTTTCTGATTAGTGGTGAAAGATAAATTATAACCTCTGCTTGGGGCAAACTCATGAATAACATCACACCTGGTCAGAGGTATTAAATTCTAAATAACATTGATTCAAAATTGCAACATCCTGTTTAACTTAAATAACAAGGCCTTTCAAATATACATGAACATGTATTAGATAAGTAATACACGAATTTAAGAATTTAGGGCTTTCTTTTCACCTGTAGAACACACATGTACTGAGGAAATTATACCATATTAAAGTGTTTTATGTATGCCATGTCTTTAATTTGACAAACATTACTTAAATTAATCAAAATAAATGTTTACTGTTACTTTGGAACACATTTCCATTATTAAAAAGGTTATCAAGGATTGCTATGGAAATTCTATTATCATGCTTATATTAGATTCTTGGTTAAATAAAACAAAACAATGAAGGTCTCGTTTTTTTTAAATTTATTAAGGCGTTTTATATACTTTAATATATATTTATATAAATGATATATATATATATCATGTATATATTAATAACAAAAAACATTCACTGCATTATTAACTACACTCAACTGACACCACAAATCTATACTAGGCTTAAGTTAATGGTGAAAATAGTCCAGTTACCATAAAATACTTCTGAAATATTCTGAAAATTTTGAATAATATTGAAAATATTAGTCACAATTCATTTTTTAGATTATTTGATCAGCTTGTTTTATTTATATTTTAAAGTTGATATGTATTATTATGTAAAGGTTGATAAATATTGTGTTGAAGTTATATATTATGATTGATTATTGTGAAATTTTGATTTTAATGCTCTATTGAATACATTTTTAATTTCAAGTTGTTGTTCAGATTTCATTTTTATAAAAAAATATTTTCCTAAGTTGATAACATTTAGTTGATAGATACAAAGAATAGGTCTAGGTTGGTTAAGACTTGGTCGAGTATGGTTCAGACTAGGTCGAATACGGTTCAGACTAGGTCAAGTACGGTTCAGACTAGGTCGAGCATGGTTCAGACTCGTAAAAAATTATTAAGTACTGGTCAAGTACAGATTAGACTGTTAAGTATGGTTCAGACTACAGTCGAGTATTATCAAGTAAATTTCAGACCAATTCTGACTGGTCGAGTAAAAATCTGGACAGCCGAGTACAGATATAGGCCATTTCATACTTTTACTGGTTTGTAGTGACATGATGTGATACTAATAGCCCGCTAGATGAATACTACAATACAATACAGAAATTTACCTTAATTAAAAATTCAACCCAAAACTTACTTCACTGAAAGATGAAGAAGTACATAAATTTATCTTTACAATTTTAAGCTCGTTTTGTGACTACATGTAAAAAACTATAACAGGATAACTAATAAGACAATATTGATATGTCTGTACAATTTCTTCCCGTGTTGCATACCTATCATTGTAATCCTAGCAATGAGATGGAAAATTTACACTCAGAAAAGTAGGTTCATTGAAATCTTCAGGAGTTATACTGTGTTCATTATGTTAATTGGTATAATGTAACATATGTACTCTAAAACTTCACCGGTTAACATTTACTATAATTTAATAAACAGTACTTTGAGAAAATATCCAAACTTTTATCCGCTTGGTATAACAAAATAAAGAAGGGACGGAATGACAGACTGAAAGACACGAGTATCAATGAAAACAGCACCAAATTACAGGAATGAGGATGCAATCATATTCATCTTAACAAACAGCATTGACCTGCTTGCTTTTTTTTTTATCCTTTTCTAGATAATTTAAGAATGAATGATGCAGGAAATTTCAGATATCTGCTAACAACTAATTGCTTAAAGGGATGAAAGATCAACTAGAAGGAAATAGATCTAACTAATGACAACGGTGGATGGGGTATTGTAACCTGAGCCAGTCAAATTATCAAGTACATTACATGCAAACAATTTGACATAGACCAAGAGACATATAACAAATGTTACAGCAATCTCACTGTTCATAAACAAATTTATAAAAATAAACAATATACTTTCTTTTCACTTAATGCGTTAGTAATAAATTAACGATGGTGAAAGTTTCTTATTTAAACAGTTAAATATCATATGCGAGTCGCGACTTGATACAAGGAAAAGCACCATCTTGCTTGTGGTTTGACTTGAGACATCATATCACCACCTTTGTGTCTTTTGCATTGTTTGATGATCTTTTCCTGTAAAGAAACAAATATTAAGTTTTTCATCAATATAAAAGAAGCAAATGAGAAAATATATATTACACTATACAAAATATTACGACTAACCACGCAGTTCGATTTAAAAGGCGTATACTTCGAACAAAATAGACATCAATTTCATTGAACAATCTACGCATTTTGACGATTAAAGCGAACACAATCAGCTGCTTACATGTACTAAGGTACATTTTATTGCGTGTTGTTGCTATTTTTTTGTTATAAACCTTTTATGTTATATTTATTACTGATTAATAAAAAAAAACCTTACTGTTCATGTTCAATTGGTTTTTATGAAAATCAATCACTTCTGCCTTTTTGTTTGTACATTGTTATAAGAATTGCCTTTGGACATGAAAAACATAATAAAATTATAAATTAATGTATGGATATATTGAATATTGAATGAAAATTGTCAGATGGGGGTAAATGCACACTGTGAACACTTAACTCGATGAACACATTTCTGTTTAATAATAATTCTTGTACTATAACGTATCGTCGGTTTCATATGTAGCATAATCTTTTTTCAAACTATAAGCTGGTCATACACGCATTTGTTAATAGTAGATTCTCCTCCTATAAAAGTTTATTCCACTATTTTTTACATAGAGAAATGTCTGTATCAATTCAGAAATCTGACAGTTATTTTCGATTCGTTTTATGTGTTTAAGCTTTTGATTTGCCATTTAATAAGTGACTATTCAATTTGAAATTTCCTTGGAGTTGAATATCTTATTTATTTATTTCATTTTTTCTTATATTTGTAATTGCAAAAAAACGCACGTGCATGTAGACCATTCCAAAGGATCTTTAAGGTATTTGTACTTTCGTTATAATTTTAGTGCCATGAGGAATATATCCGCACTCTACGTTCGTGCTGTTTCAATATAAATTTTAGTCTTGGCATTTCTTACTGAGTTCGAATCCCATTTGTGAAATATTCTGCTATTCAAATTGCCAAAAAAGAAAAGCCAACTCATCATATATCTAATACGTATTTTATATAAGGAATAACCAATATCCTTTAAAACAAGATTTCAAACTGATTTTTTTTTCTTCAGAAAATTAAGAAAACTTTTTTTAAAACTGAAAAAAGAAATCAAATCATTTGTGAAGGGTGAACGTCCCGTAACAATCGATTTCAGATTGTTACTCCCGTCATTTTTATGTTTGATGTATATATTTTCTTTTAAATCAATGAACACGACAGTTCTAGTCTAGTTTTGTAACCACTAAATATTGAAGAGTTCGTAAGTCATAGACTTGCATATACTATTTAATGAAATATTGATTATACTGATTGGATAAGAAGTATGAAAATTTTACGATCTTTCCTTTTTTAATCGGATAAATTGAAGTGAAGGTTTATGTAGTGGGTCAGTAGTTAACAGTATAAATTTTCGCGCACATGACTTTTTCTGCAAATTAAACCAATCACAACGTCAACAAGTCACCGATGTGGGGTAAATTGTGAGATCACAAGTTTTCCTGCTAAACACTGTGGTTTCGTCCAACTATAACAAATGATCGTCGGGAATTCCTGACTGCTCAATGTAAAGTTCTACTCTCTCAATATTTTTTTTCAATCTAATCATTTTAAAACAAATTTCAATTCATTTTCATATTCAAAATATAAGAGACCCAGTGGTCCCAGTTATCCACCATTTTGTCTTACAGTTCATATTTCTATATGGTTGACAAATACTTTTCAAATATTAAGTCGTTAAAATACGAAGTCGAACTATCACAATCATTAATCTGAAGAATATAATAAAATTACGTTGACATTTAAGCTGCTTAATCACGATGTGCATTTGTACGATTAAACACTTTACAAGTAAAGCTAAACTTGTGTAAACATAATGTGATATTAAAACTTACGTTACACCGGAACACCTGTCAATGGACCAGGATCTACAAAAATAAAATGGAAAAAGTTATGGTAAATAACACTATTTACGCTAGAAGCAATGCATGTGGTTTTTAATTTGATAGATGCTTTTCGTGCTTTTTTGTTAAATATTTGTTTGTCTTGAGATTGTGAAACAGTGATGACGGCTGTACCCGTTTTGATTACGGTTGTAAATATAATGGTATAAATGGATGTTAAACGTGCATACCCTTCATTGGCACAAGAGATCAGCCCCGATTTTGGTGCGATTTATGTTACTACAGTGTTGTTTTTTAAGACTACCGTTTATGCACAGTTTTGTCAGTTTTGCCTTTACCTTTGTTATCTTAGCTTTTTTTTTCCAACAGAACGACTATGAGACCCACAACATACATATTTTCTAAGCTTGGTACAATAATATTTTAGCAAACAGTAGGTGTTCAAATATAGAATGATTAATACTCATTTTTCATCTTCTAATATCTATTATTTACACAACCAATGACAAACTTGTTTTTGTTATCATATAAAGCAGACTATATACAGAACCTCTAATGAAATAACAGCTTTTATATGTATTGATGACGTGTCAATCAACTAAATATATCAGTAAGCTTGAGATAAGGATACTATCAAAATTAGAATATGTAATACTTCAAACTAGAATATATATATATATAAGACATTCGAAATTTCAACATTTCAATTTGAACCTCAGTTTCTTTTTAGTAGCATACCCTGTGCTTATGCGTATACATCTCAGTTTTTACATGTTCATATTATACGCACATTACATTCAGGAATGTGCTGATTACATACCTTCGGAATAACGATTAAAACTGACACTACATACTTTATTTTTTACATCTGAATCTTGATGATGTTTTGAAATGTCAACATTAATTAATTAGCGGCAATATTAGCTTACCGAATATCAATTCGGTCAAAAATGTCGAACTGCAAGGATGATTAAAAATGGAAAGTCCTTTATCAAATGGACATACCAAAATCTCAAACACATCAAATGAATTGTAGACAGCTGTCATATTCTGGATCTTGTAAAGGCATTTTCTTATGTAGCATATTTGGGAATTTAACCTGGTTTTATATCTAGCCAAACCTCTTACGTGTATGAAATATACATATAATAACGTATCAGACCTCGAAATGTCTTAAGTGAGTTAATATACAGATACGGTTAGCCAATACGTGATGGTGACTGCGGTAGTTCGATTTCAGTCGATCTTCCTCATGAACTGTTAGCTCTGAAACTTTCTACGGAATCAGTTTTATAAATAATGTGATTATTATTAGAAAACTTTTTCTTAAGGCAAAAGAAGAACAGATGAATTCCCCCCTTATTAAAATAACGCTATTATTCAATTTCAGTTTCATGAATATTTCTATCCTTTGAACAGGCATGCTGCTTATGTCTTTGAAACCCATATTCTGACATGTCTTTACTTAAACAGAACTCATTGTTTAATAACATAATATAAACGGTATTTCAGATTCTAAATTTTACGGCAATTTTGTATCAAAAAAGCGGAATTCACTATGTGATCCGTGTTAACTCATCGAACTTTCCACAAACTTATCAGTGAATGTAATCTTATCAATGTTTCATTTAAATATTGTTCACATTGGTACAAATATCAAGTTTGTAATCTGTTCAAATGTTTTTTGGGATGTTTAAATACACATCTATGTTCGTGTTTTCAGTTATTCTATCTTTATGTAGTATTATTCATATTTCTCAAATGGTTTAATTCTTTCTATCCTAATGCGTGTCGAAACTTTTATTTTGGAATTGCACAAGTCTTTTCTTCTTTGACCGTCCATGACGTTAAAACATTTAAAACCCTGGGACTAGTTTTAATTGATTTTGGGCCGAGTTCACATCAAACGCTATGTACATGTACAGTAAACATGTTTACAATCAGTCAATGCAATGTACACTGGTTTCATATTAAATTTGTTCTCATCTATGCACCTTGTTACATTACCTGTACATAATATTTGTTCACACTTGTAAACTATATGCCATTTAAATTTTATTCTGAGTCAAGAGTTTCCCCATACACTATAGTGTTAAAAATTTGGAAAAAAATATTTGATTGCTAGCATCGAAACAAAAACTGAGTATAGACGTTTGCGCGAAAAAAATTCTGACTCAGAAAAAAAGATACCCCCTCCCCCCTTTTTGAAGCTAAGTGGTTGCTTCTTTATGATAGCCATTTTGACGATTTGCAGTAGTTTAAAGAAACTTAAGATGTCTCCATTACGCATTAGACTGCAGCAGCAGGCATACAGACGAAGAAAAGGATTCAGATGTTAAGGGTCACTACATTCCTATCTTTTCTGTGTGTTTCAAATGGTATTTCTTCTCTAAGGAGCTAATTTACTTCTTTTATCTTAATTTAGTACCATCGCTGTCTAATTTGCTTATATATAACATGGTATGATTTAAACTACATGTAAATATTGAGTTTTATCAATGGGGACGTAATTGTGTTTAGTTTACATGTGAGTTACACTAACACAACACCGAGTTTATGTCAATGTAAAACACGGCCTTAGTTTCTGATGTATGATTTTTAATTATAAATTGTTTATGACTTTTAAATAGCTTTCAGTTTCAGTGATTGAGAGATACTCTCAAATCGTACTTTCGCGTTTATTTGATCTGTTGATACATTTGTTAATGCATTTTTGTTATTTAATGTTTACTTATTTTGTGCTATATTTGTTTTTACTATTTTTAATGTATACCACCTTTGGGATGACGATTACTTTCACTTCTGTTATCGTACTATGAACAATACTTGTTCAAATTGTGAAAAAATGTCCGTGTTCCATGTTCTCCTCAAATCAAAATACTTTTTATTTACCTGTGTACGTTATTGTATTTAACGGCATTTTATCCAATGTTTTAGTGACAAAGTACCGTAACTCAAAACGTTTTAATTTTATTTTCACCTAAAAGCATACAGATCATTTGACAATCATAAGAAACAACTATATTAAGTTTCTTGAAATTTGGATAAGTCGTTCTCAAGTTACGGTGCGACATGTTTACGCCGGACAGACAGACAGACGGTTCAACAGACAGACGGACGGACGGAGAGACACCGGACATTTGTATACCATAATACGTCCCGTCAAATTTTTGACGGGCGTATAAAAACTAAAATCACAAAAATACTGACCTCCGCGGAAAACTCAAAACGGAAAGTCCCTAATCAAATGGCAAAATCAAATGATAACAATTTAAACGAATGAAATCCAACTGTCATATTTCTGACTTGGTACAGGCATTTTCAAATCCAGAAAATGTTGGATTGAACTTGGTATCATAGCGCTAAACCTCTCACTTGTATGACAATCGCATCAAATTCCATTATATTTACAACGATGCGTAAAAAAAACCAGACATAAAAGGTTAAATTGTTAAAATAGGGATACTGCATTCATCACTGTGTCACAATTTCAATTAGAACAAAAATAAAGAAATAATTAACTAAGAAGCACAACAAACATATAAAACGTTTAAACCCGCTGCATTTGTTTGCTTCTATCCTAGGTCAGAACCTGTTTTTTAGTAGTTATCGTTGTTTGATGTGGTTCAAAAGTGTTTTCCTGTTTCTTGCTTTCTCTATAGATTAGACCGTCGGTTTTTCTGTCTAAATATTTTTCACCATTCATTATGGGGCCTTTTATAGCTTGCTGTTCGATATGAACCATAGCTCCAAGTTGAAGGTCGTACTTTGACTTAAACACTTGTGTATACTTAATTGTGAATTGAATGGGAGTACTCGTTGGCACTCATATCACATCTTATATTTATTTGCTTAAAAACACCTATCGTGTCAATGCATGATGTCTTCTAAGTTTTTGACATCAATAAATATCTCTTTATTTATATCAATAGGTGATACGAAATATAATGATGTCCTTTAATGATTGGTGCTGATAAGAAAACCTTCAAATCAAGGGTTTTGACATTGAAGCTGTGCCTTGCTTAACGAACAGTTTGGTTGACTGTTCATGATTACCCGTATTACTTTTGAAAACATAAATGTTCTCATTGTTGTAATCACAATCTTTGACATCACCGAGTAAAACAACTGGTTTAACATGTTATGCTTGCTACACGTACGCTTCCGAAATCGATGAGATCATCCAAGATTTTTGATTTGGTTTATGATGCCCTGTAAAAAGTATTTTAACAAGGATTGTTGCTTTTTTGTTTTTCCGTGTTTCGTTGATCGTTTATCTGCTATTATAGCGGTGTAATTTTTCTTTTGCATTTTACTTAAGGTAACGCTTATTTCACAATGAAATAATGCATTTTACATCTTTTCTTATGATGAATATAACTTATCCGAAATATTTAACATTTAAAATTTCGACATGAAGGGCCAACCCGTGGTAAAACCAGTATAATGTTTTTGAAATCTAATAGAACAAATACGGCAATTCTTTTGGATCGAAGCGCTCTAGGTGAATGCAAATATTTGTCGTTCCCATAAATAAACGCACTATTAAATTGGCACAAAAGAACGGAGAAAACTGAATTGGCGCCATACTTAAACTATTTACAATAAACAAGGTATCTTCTTTTTTTATATATTAAATAAAATCAACATTAAGTTTAGCAAACCTGTATCACTCCTTTACGATTTATTTCAGGATGTTAGTTTAATAATTTTTTTTAATTGATTGTAGTATCATTTCTTCCTTTTTCGTTGATTTTGTCATATTTCACTTAAAATTTATAATTTAAAAAAACTTTGTGCGAATTATAACTTATTTTATTTAATAAGTTACAAACTCTTGTAAGTATGACTGAACTTTTTCATATTATGTAAACATGAAAACTTTAAAACTAAGCTTATTCCATGCAGGCATGAAGTGAGGAAACTAGCGTTAACTTAGTCCATACTTGCATAGACTAGCCCAACATAATTTGTCCATGCATGCATGTACTAATCTAACTTTACATAGAAGTTTGAATTATTCTATTTTTAAGCAGACTTAGTCCATGCAAGTATGGACTAAGTAAACGTTAGTTGCCATAGTCCATGTCTGCTTGGAATAAGCTTAGTTCTCAATTTTTCATGTATGCATAATGCGGGTTTCACACATTGCCGATTATTGCTCCCGTTTGAGATCAGACAGCGATACGACACGAAAAGTGAAAAAGTCGGATTAGTATCCGCACTTATCTGGAATGTCCTATTATTGTCTGAACGCAGTCGTTTTAGTTCGTAACATATTCCTACTGGTCGGAAAGGGTCCTAATAGTTTGGCAAAGCACCCCGACAGTTAGGTGCGTCCCGTTACATTCGGGAAAACTCAGCCGATTTTGTCTAGTCGGATTACAATAGTGCCTATGTCGTGACAGATTCTGCTGTATCGGATCGAATTCCTAACAATGTTCTGTGTGTTCGGGACGCTGTCCTGTGGAATGGGAATGATCTGGAGAAATTTTTCATTGCTGTTTTTATGCCGATTGAGTCCAGATTGCATCCAGATCTTGTCGATTGCGAATATAGTTATCAAAGGTACCAGGATTATAATTTAGTACGCCAGACGCGCGTTTCGTCTACATAAGACTCATCAGTGACGCTCATATCAAAATATTTATAAAGCCAAACAAGTACGAAGTTGAAGGGCATTGAGGATCCAAAATTCCAAAAAGTTTTGCCAAATACGGCTAACGTAATCTATTCCTGGGATAAGAAAATTCTTAGGTTGTACAAATATTTAAAGTTTTATATTCATGAATTTTATAAAAATGACCACATAATTGATATTCATGTCAAAACGGAAGTGCTGACTACTGGGCTGGTGATACCCTCGGGGACGAAACGTCCACCAGCAGTGGCATCGACCCATTGGTGTAAATAGTTATCAAAGGTACCAGGATTATAATTTAGTACGCCAGACGCGCGTTTCGTCTACATAAGACTCATCAGTGACGCTCATATCAAAATATTTATAAAGCCAAACAAGTACGAAGTTGAAGAACATTGAGGATCAAAAATTCCATAAAAGTTGTGCCAAATACGGCTAAGGTAATCTATTCCTGGGATTAGAAAATCCTTAGGTTGTACAAATATTTAAAGTTTTATATTCAGGAAATTTATAAAAATGACCACATAATTGATATTCATGTCAAAACCGAAGTGCTGACTACTGGGCTGGTGATACCCTCGGGGACGAAACGTCCACCAGCAGTGGCATCGACCCAGTGGTGTAAATAGTTATCAAAGGTACCAGGATTATAATTTAGTACGCCAGACGCGCGTTTCGTCTACATAAGACTCATCAGTGACGCTCATATCAAAATATTTATAAAGCCAAACAAGTACGAAGTTGAAGAGCATTGAGGATCCAAAATTCAAAAAAGTTTTGCCAAATACGGCTAAGGTAATCTATTCCTGGGATAAGAAAATCCTTAGGTTGTACAAATATTTAAAGTTTTATATTCAGGAAATTTATAAAAATGACCACATAATTGATATTCATGTCAAAACCGAAGTGCTGACTACTGGGCTGGTGATACCCTCGGGGACGAAACGTCCACCAGCAGTGGCATCGACAAAGTGGTGTAAATAGTTATCAAAGGTACCAGGATTATAAGCGAACCGTTTTTTGCCGAAACCGTTCCGAAACTGTCCCGTTATTAATACTAAATTCGTCAATGATACCCACGCCAATTACAGAATACAATACGACTGGCCATACAAAGCCGTTTGCAATGCGATAGAGCGGACCGTGATAGGATTACGTTCCGACAGTACCTGATCATCCCGAGTATGCCGACAGTTTTCAAACGGATAACTTCCGTCAGCATCGGTTCACTGTCTTGTCACTATCTGATATCTGTCGGATTACATTCGGTAGAATCGTGACGCAGTCGTGACAGACTCGGTCGAATTTTACCTGGCGACAGATACAAATCGGATTAGAAGCGGATTTAGAACGGGATTATCGGGATAAATTCGCTTGGAACGGTTGAATATCGACGCTTCCTGAACAGTATCTGATTGTTGTCGTGATAAAAATCTTTTTTTACAAATTTTAAATAAAGTTTGAATTTCCATCCACGATTCATATGATCTTGCTCAGACTTTTAAAAAATTTTAATAGGGAATGGTCCTGTCAAGGACGGCAGTAAAAATCGTGTGACCCCAGCTTAACAGGAAAATATTCAATCTCACCATTCTCAATTTTTTTTATATCAAGTGTTAGTAATTAATTCAATATAAATGCACAATATGCCTTTAAATTTTAGGTTGAATATGAAAAAATCATTTTTTTTATATTGCATTGCACTTTGTAAATACAGCTGTTTCTCAAACCATGCCTCTTTTGGGGAGATTTAGAATATTAATAGAAAATTAATTTTGTTTACATACTGGTTCCCAGTTATGTTCTCTGTGTAATATCTCATAGAGACATAACTTGGGAATTTTACCAGTAAATATATATAAATGTGCATATTGTTTACATTGAAATCTGTGATAATCCTTCATTCGAGGTAGGGGTTGTGAAAATTAGTGTTAGTTTAAACTCTTAAAAGTTCAGGGCATATAAACGTTGAAAATATGCCGCACAGCTCTATATTTTGACCTTTGAAAAAAATTGTAGTGCATATGAACTTTCAATTCTAGGATAAGATTGTTTTAAAAACTTCATAGTAAAAGTGGTACAGTTTTAGCCGTAAAAGGAGTTCCTATGGGAAATTGCATTGTCAATATTTACAGAAATGCAACCTATATAGGGTGAAAAAAGAGAACATTCAGAATTTAACCAAATTTGCTTCATCTCACAGATTGTAAAGAAATTAACTCAAATATGAAGTTTTATAAATATTTCATGAAGATTGATAAAATCTTGGGCCTTAGATATGATGACACAGCATAAATTCACAGTTTACAGTATGCATGGTTTACTTAAAGTCCTGAATACAAAATTAATAAATAATATTTTCATATATGTAAGTTGAATTGTTAAGAAGTGGTTATAACTACTCTTCGCAGTCATTGAAACTCATCGATCCTTCCTGAATATAATTTTGGGGTGTTTGTGTCCTGTCGATAACCCAAAAGTAGGCCGTAACACCTTAATCTGCTTTTTTGTCACCACGGCATAAAAAATACAAGCTAGAAATACAAAAATATCCCAACAAAACTTACAATAGCGTGATCTATCCTGAATGTATACTTAATATTCAAAATTGCTAGAAACAGCAGAATAATTTAGGAAATGTGATGCCCCAGGGACAAAAACATAGAAAATTGCCTACCACCTTGGTCATAAAACAAATAATTTAACTTGTAAATGATATGATTTTATGATTTTTAAGTTCTTGATATAAAAAAAAACAATAATTATGGTTGGAAGTTATGCAAATATCAGATGTTAGCAGTCATCTCTATAACATTTTAAGTGAATTGATATCTCAGACTGGTATCTGCATACATACAACTATTGCAAATATGGCTTTGTTTGAACACTTCTAGTATATTTATTTGGTAAATTGTGACATATATATGGTTAAAGATGATACTGTTGTTACAAAAATTTTAAATTGACCATTAGAGGTCGACAATGTGAACCTTAACTGACAAATAGGCATACAGTAAGATGTGGACTGGAGACAGAGGCAGGATTGCATACTTTATATGATCTTGAATGTTGTATTATGATTGACTGCTAAACATTACTTTGTAGTATTCTGATATGCTTTCAATATGTTATCAAAACAGTTTTAAACAGGTTGTAGGCATTTTATATCAGAAAAAAATGCAAAAAGGGTAAGGTGGCAATAATTAAAGTCTTGTTTTCAAATTCTGTTAAAAATTGAAACAGGGGAGAAGGTATAACATGTTCAGTAATAAACAAATTAGAGTATACACAGTGATTTGTTTAAGGCTATAATTTTAATAAATGAGCATTAATGTGAGAAAAACTGATTTTAGAGAGTTTTCTATTTGAATAAATGTTTGTATTGGTTGCACTTTGTAAATACAGCTGTTTCTCAAACCACGTCTCTTTTGGGGAGATTTAGAATATTCATAGAAAATTGATTTTGTTTACATACTGGTTCTTAGTTATGGTCTCTGTGTTCCATCTCATAGAGACATTACTTGGGAATGTTTCAAGTAAATATACATGTGCATATTGTTTACATTGAAATCTGTGGTAACCCTTCATTCGAGGTAGAGGTACATTGTAGTTAAGAAAATTAGTGTTTAAACTCTCAACAGTTCAGGGCATGTAAACGTTGACAATATGCCGCACAGCTCTATATTTTGACCTTTGAAAATAATTGTAGTGCATATGAACTTTCAATTGTAGGATGAGAAAACTTCATAGTAAAAGTGGTACAGTTTTAGCCGTAAAAGGAGTTCCTATGGGAAATTGCATTGTCAATATTTACAGAAATGCAACCTATATAAGGTGAAAAAAGAGAATATGTCAGATATATGGTAACAGATGATACTGTTGTGACAAAAATTCTAAATTGATAATTTGAGGTAGAAAAGGTGAACTTTAATTGACAAATAGGCATTCAGTAAGATGTGGACTGGATACAGAGGCAGGATTGGATACTTTATATAATCTTTAATGTTGTATTATGATTGACTGCTAAACATTACATTTCGAGTATTCTGATTGACTGCTAAACATTACATTTGTAGTATTCTGATATGCTTTCAATATTTCATCAAAACAGTTTTAAACAGGTTCTAGGCACTTATATCAGAAAATATACAAATAGGGTAAAATTTAATGATAACTTTACTTATATGTCTTATATGTATTTTCCAATAAAATGCTTATATGCATTGTTCTGTGACGTCGGGTAGCTCATTAATAAAAAAGCAGAAGACGTTTGAGTAAGAGCCCAAACAATATATTCATATTTTACCACGGATGTGTACTCAAAGCGTTTGAAGGACGTCTTGTTAGAATACACAAATAAGCAAGTTATAACACTATGATAAAGATTTGTAACGTTGGTGGTATGCTACCATATATATATATATATATGATTATACTTGCCCCTAGTTTTACATGAACACAAAGCAAATAACGGTCCTGGAAGCATTCCAAAGAACACATACAACACAATGCACACATCTACAATCAATGGAAGTAAAAATTAAGGTAGGAAATTAAAAAATAAATATAAACACATGTATTACGCATTTATACATGTTATAATTGTATTACTTTTTTTAATACGGAGAAACGTCAAATGCAGTACTCTGCATATACTAGATAATGCACGATGAAAAACATCGGTTTGATTGTGATGTCTGAATAGGATCTATTCTTCATTAGATATTTTTTGTTATTCTTGATGAAATCAATTTACGTGTACACAAATCAAATTCTAAAAAAAATCTCCATCAGATAAACTTGTTGTAAAATGGCTTGAAATTTCAATGTCCTGATGTTCTTATATAATTAGTTGTTCATCTTAAGTGATCACTAGGCCGCTCGTAACGATGAACTGTTTCCTATATTAGAAGGATTGTTAGTCGATTGTCGATGGTTCTGTGGTTACTACGGCTTCCTCAAGTCTGTCTGTCATGATTTATGTTTGTTCGCTGAAAGTTGCGTTTAACACCAACAAAGAAACAAACAAAAACGTCCTGAAAGTCGAAACTAGAAAGGAATTAACGTTACTTGAAGAAGCTGCAACTTCAGTTATATAATACTCTGCCACAATTTATAACAGAAATTAAATTAAAACGTATGACTTGAATCGTGTCAATTTTAATGTACTACATCCCAGCCGGAGATTCCACAAACGACTGTCGTCACCAAGTGGTATTAATTAGACAAACTCGTGTGCATACGAAACGTGTTGATTAATAATTGTCACTCAAAGAATTTTGTATTTGCATACATTTTATCATTTTTTTAAATAATCAAGTCAGTCTATTTGAGAAAATGATTTTAAAGAAAACATGTACATCCTATATTATTTTTTTTCTTTTCAAATTTCTTAGATGTATATTTTTTCAATCATTTATAACCAAAAAAAAAATAGCCATTTTGTTCTACAAATAGAGAAAATCATCAATTTACAAATGGACAGCATTGTAAATTTGACAAGAAAAAAAATCAACATATGATAAAAATTTCTTATATCAACACCTACATGTATTTATTTTTTAGTTAATTTTATTCAGATTGGTTCACTTCATTTTTGCTAAAGGTATGAACAAAAGTTTAATTTTGGAATTGTGATTTGTTTCACGATAATTGCCCCAAAATGGGTAAATATTGATAAAAAATGGGAAAATTTTCAAAATTGGGTACTTTCAAAGAGCCGTATTAAAAAAAGATATGCACCACCTAATGATGATTTCTTCACCAATTTTTTTTTACAGTCATATTAACCAAAAAATCAGGTTGAAAAAAAAGTATTATTCTAAAAATATTTGGCTCCTCAGAAGTGTATGTCCTTAATGTGTGCTTCTACATTTCTTAAAATCCCAATTCACAAACTTACCATGTTCTTCATTTGGAAGATTAGATGAACAAGATATAAGGGGACTACATATAACCCAGACTGCCAGCAAGCCGCATAGGAAAATCTTCACTACTGTAAACGAAAACAATTAGTTTATATTTATCAACTAACAATTTATATTCTAATGAAACATCGTTTGTAACCTTCGTTTTAATTGGATAACATCTCCAATGTTCAAGGCATCAATTCACAATTGATGCTTTGAAAATATACGCGCAAGCGCAGACGACGTATGGTAGATTTGAAAAGTAAACTATAAACGACGTGCCAGTAAACGTAATTTGCGACCATCAAATCATCAATTGATGGCGTCGGTGCTTTAAATACAATAGAGTCATCCACAAAGTAATACTAGATCTGACATATCAATGCAATATTTAAAGGAGCACGAATGGTACTGTCCACTCGTTTTAGTGGACAACAAACACTACAATCTACAAAATGTATAATGTATATTTCTAAACCTACATAGGATGTTAACAATTTTTTTTTATTAGATATCTGTCAAAAATGTCTTGTACTTGACTTTGTTGTAAGATTTGCTAAATGTGCCACACGTTCATTGTTTGATCTATATCTTTGAATCAATGTGTAGATCTAAGAGTTGACGTTTCCCTAAAATATATTTCAATCCATAATGTCTTTAAATTCAAGTTTATTTGAATTTATCTTTAGTTTAAATATATTTGTTTGTAGTGGATTGGGAAACAAGTTATTGCAACTTGAATTTATCTTGATATCTTTGCATTATTTGCCAGTAATTTGTGATGATTTCGTTTCCTTATTGAAGCATGTACAGTCTGAGATGCCAATGATTTTCATAAATATCAGTGTAAATTAAATATGTGCCTTAAAATGGGTTGACTTTATCATTCCACTTGTTTCTTGTATTATTTAAAGAATTGTTCAATTTCAGCAATGTTCGAATTATTTTGATTTTGCAAATCATTCATTCCTCATCAAGAAAGAAGCAAACTTAGTCACAGAAAAACAACGTCGTGACAACATCAAAATACCGATACAGTCTACAATTGCAAACCACTGCAAGGAAGAAAAAAGAACTCATCACCACAAACCAGCCAGTAACACTTGGATGATTTCTGGTAATCTGTTAGGGTATACATTAGTATAACAACGTTGCAGTCCTTTTTTCTTCAATTTTGACATCCCAGACTGATCCTCTCGGCATATTACTTCAGCACTTTAATCGTAATTAGTATACATTGGTTAATACATCTAATTCGGTAATGCCATAATGGAGGGACAAATTGGTATATTGATAACGATAATTCAAACATATCCGAGATCTTCAAAGTCACTTACTTTCATTAATGGTCAACCAAATCGTATGGCGAAGAAAGAAATTTCGAACAGAGGATCAACGTTAAACCCCTTTTAACACTTTCTTCAATAGCACTATAGACAGGAGCTACTGATATATTGATATGTATAAATGTTTATTTGACAATATAAAAGCTTAATTCATCTGATTTTCCTTAAAGTTCAGTTTTTAGCCAACCCTTATTGTCAGTTTATTCAAGATAAAAGGACAATTAACCGCAACTGTTTTGTTCTAATTCCAAAGTAATTTGGTTTGAAGAAGTGCATAATTATTGTTTATCACAAGAGAACGACTTCTCCTTTATGTTTTTATTTCAATTTTCAATTTACCATCTATAAGCCATGAATCAAATGAATAAGATTTAAATTCTTTTCCTCAACCTTTACAATTCAAATCTACAACGTTGCCATTAATATGTGTATTATGGCGGATAAACGTAGATATGCCCACCTAATCGGTACATAAGTGACTAATCACGTTTAACCGAATTAAACATAGAGAAACACTAGTTGTTTCAATAAGCAAATTAGCAGATACATTTATTCTGACACAACGTTATAAGTGAACATGAAATATGAAATACATTCCAATGATTTAAAGTTTAAACATCCATACCTTGGCGCACAGCATCTTTCACAATCCAGTTACACGAAATCATATGCGCTATTTTAGCTAAACTACACCAATTAGTTTCCTCTGTACGTGTTGTGTCTGAAAACAAATAATTTTGTATTAATAACACGTATGTTTTCCCATGTTGCTCTCTTTGGTATACATTTGTATAATAGATACTAAATAGTGAGACAATATAAGTTTCCTTACCAAATTATACAAAAATATAGTTTGTCTTGTATTGCCTTACGACTTTTACCACTAGATACATTCTCAATCGGTCAATTCATCACGCTGTGTATTAACGGAGGGGAATCATTGATGATCCCGATAGTATATTTTTCAATTTTCGATTTGAATAATTTTGTAATTAACTCATTTTACATTAGCTGTTGACACACATTGGACATACCTAAAATTTTCCTGCCCTCGTTTTTAATTTAATGACTGTAACCCATTGCTGCATATACATTCCAATATTTTTTTAATTGTAATCATTTGATAAAAAAATGTCTTCAGTAATTTCCCCCTTAATCCTTCTTTTGCTGTACTTGAATTGAAACTGTTTAAGGAAGATATTTAACTGACCAGTCATTCTTCAAAATATTGTGTGATTTGTTGCAGTGATTGAAAACAGTTAACGTCATATTGTTATAACATTTTGGTGACAAACATTGACTGTTGACCATTTCTAAGACAAATCCTGAATATTAATCGTATGAATTCTGATATCGTCCTATTTTTGTTTTACAGTTATAAAGATATCAAGTATTCATTATTCAGAAAGACAATCGTAACTAGTGAGTATAAATCCAGAGAGACCTAACTGTAACATTATTTAAAAGTTCATCATTATACAATTTACATAATCTTCACCATTCCCTTATTTGTTGTACATTACCTTCCCTATATGTGAGGACGTCAGAGGATTGTAAAACTGTCATTGTCACAATAAAGGTGACGAAAAATGCTGCGAATACAGACTGGAAGGCTTGACTTGAGCATTTAGCAGTAGTAAAAATTCTTTCTATATCTAGAATGGAATACACTTGCTTGAATACATTCAGAACTTCAACAATCAAAGCACATGTAAAAACCTTAATTGTTTAAAGTGTCTATCTTACGAGCATCTTGCTTTTAATCATATTCTAATTGACCTTTATATCATCCTTACTTTATCTGTTCAATTAAAGATAAATACTAATAATTCAGAATTTTTCGCGATGTTTTTTTTAATGCATAAACATTCAAAAAAGCAGGCACAAACAACACAACCTGGCAATTACCTGTTTTTTCCTAGCTTTTTGTGTTTGCAATATTTAGTGAAATTACATTAAGTAGTCTCGCATTTTTTTTTTAAATTCTTTGATAAATACGTAGTACAATATATTTAAAAACATTCTAGAATCAACATTCGATTTCATTTCAACATTTTACAGGAGTGACTTTTGCGTATCATTTATATTCTTTTTTTAGTTGCAAGTCTTCGTGTTCGGTGAATTATATTCTAGTCATTTATCGTGAGTGTCATTGTTTTTTACTACTATGTGTAACTCTATTACTTAATTTTCACACGTGTTACTCATTCTACTGAAAACTTACAAAACCTTTGAATAGACTTATTAAGAAGGGATATAATTACGATACTGTTGTCAAGTCATTAAAGATTGCATATTTTGGCGTTAATATTGAGTCACTGATAAGGTCTTTGCATCGGAACTAAACACATGTATTCTAAAAACAGTTGTTGGCATGACACGGGTTATGTTCTTCTCATATATGTTATGATGGTATGATACTAAACCCCTAACGGGAAGGATTGTGCCTGATGCTCATATGATGAAATCATAATCTTTCAGTCAGTTTAATTGAAGTCTGGAGCTGGCATGTCAGTTAACTGCTAGTAGTCTGTTGTTATTTATGTATTATTGTCATTTTGTTTATTTTCTTTGGTTACATCTTCTGACATCAGACTCGGATTTCTCTTGAACTGAATTTTAATGTGCGTATTGTTATGCGTTTACTTTACTACATTGGTTAGAGGTATAGGGGGAGGGTTGAGATCTCACAAACATGTTTAACCCCGCCGCATTTTTGCGCCTGTCCCAAGTCAGGAGCCTCTGGCCTTTGTTAGTCTTGTATTATTTTAATTTTAGTTTCTTGTGTACAATTTGGAAATTAGTATGGCTTTCATTATCACTGGACTAGTATATATTTGTTTAGGGGCCAGCTGAAGGACGCCTCCGGGTGCGGGAATTTCTCGCTACATTGAAGACCTGTTGGTGACCCTCTGCTGTTGTTTTTTATTTGGTCGGGTTGTTGTCTCTTTGACACATTCCCCATTTCCATTCTCAATTTTATTGGTACAAGTATACAGTTTACTCTTTCAAAATTTTCAAAAACATAGAAAAAGAAGAATTACGAAGACCAAAAAAGGTCGTCAGGTTTTATCTGACTCTATAGCCAGTATTGGGATACTCGACCAAAATGTATTGAAGTATAAAACCAATAACATTTGAAATACAGTCTGCTGTGACATTACAATTAAGTGGAAATGAAAATAACACTTTATAAATGTCGTGCGTCTGAAGAACTTTTCTGGATTTAACTCTATTACAAACGCTCAATCGTAATAACATTGCTCTTCAACTTCGTACTTTATTTGGATTTTTTTAACTTTTTTGGATTCGAGCGTCACTGATGAGTCTTTTGTAGACGAAACGCGCGTCTGGCGTATATATAAAATTAAGTCCTGGTATCTATGATGAGTTTATATTCAAACTTTAGAGATCTGAAAGCAGTTATTGAACAGTCATGTTCATAAAACAACAGTTTACAAAACACAATGAAACATTGATTTTTTTTTCTGAAAACTAAAGACTTTGTAGGTCAAGCAATAAAACACCTTATTTGTATTTTGGAAAAACGTTTTGGAAATTAAGGGACCTCAATGCCCTTCAACTTCGTACTTGTTTTTGCCCTTAAACTATTAGAGTTCAGACAAAAAGCGCGTTGTATGTACAGAATTATAAGCCATTTTGCATCTTGGTGGGTTTATTTTTTTTAAACCATTGGTTCGATTCTAATCGGACCTAGTGAAAGTTTCCGCTGGCCATTCGGAATATTTGGGTACTTAATGCTCCACACTTTCGAACCTGATTCAGACGTCTACCTTTTTTTATTCGAACATCATGAGACGCGCGTCTAGTGTTTAAACATATCTGTCTGAAACCTTCTAAAGGGAGGGAATGTGGTAAAAATTCATTTAGAAGCTACGAAAAGACGTTCGGCTCGATACATTCCTATAAATTGGAAATGATTACGCAATTAAAACTAAAATATACCATATATATATACAATCGTTAAATGTCAAATTGAAACAGCGTACACTACGTCTATACATAAGATTACTCTTAGACTTACGATTACAGTTGACGACAAACAAGGGATAATCTCAAAATTAAAAAAAAGAATAATGATACTGAGTGAAGTGAAGTGTTTTCAACAGATTGTAATCTCGGTTTTGAACATGTTGAATGTATTACCGAAAGATCCCGATAACTTAGTATATATCTTTTTTAATTCTCCGATGGCATTTTCATGCTTTTAGATTATCTTCTTATGTGTAATAGGTCTATTTGACTTCCTCTAAATATCATTGGGTTTTCTAACAATCTGTTGTTTTATATAAGGTTTATACTCCTTTTGTCAAAGTGCCAAAATTATGATTTACTATTTTTTAGTAAAGAAAAATCAGCCAAAGTTCGTTCAGAGGGTACATTATAAATGATGCACTTAAAAATCAGGAAATATGCGTTAGCAAGTAAAACCTTTGTGCAATGCTTTTGAAATGTCAATGTCCTTCTTTTTACAATTATACATGTATTTTGTATTCAAACTGCTCCATAATAGACGTATATAGATTACGATTTTTTATAACAATTTTTCTCGCCTTATTTACGATTGCACCTGTTATCCCCTTGAATCAATTGAATAATTCCGCAGATACATTTTATGTGATCGTCATATATGCACTTTACAGTACAATTGTAACGGTTTCTGATCAATAGTTACTGCTCCTGCTTCGACCATACTTGAACTATCCATGTGTATGGGTAAGAGATAATTATCGACACCTTGAATAATAAACCGCCTGAACTCAAATGATGCCGAAGATCTATATAAAACAAAATGCACAAAAACCAACAAATCAGAACCTGATTGTCACTGTAACTTGCGTCGCTGAAGGCGAAAACAGGTCTAGTTATTGCTTGGCTCTGTCAGTCCGTCCATCCCTCCGTTCGAAAGACCTTGTGTATAAAACTTTCCTTAAAGTTTTGTTTGCCTTTATAGATAGGGATGAATTCATATTTGGTCCGCAGCTTAAGGAAGCTTGCTTGTCATGTTTTGGAATTTTGGTAAGATTTTCCTAATTCTCTGGTTTTATCCATTTTAATGCATTCACAAATTTTGCCCGATGACCCCCATTTTTATATTTATAATTCTCTTACATGTATAATGACAAGCTGTCTGTTAAATTCTTATAGATTTTTAATTATTTTTTAATAGTTTTTGGGGACTTAAACTTGTCAGTGATAAACCCATGAAAAGTCAAGAGAGAAAATTTCAATGCCTAATATATCGAAAACAAGCACGGTGACCTTTATATGTTTTTTTTGCTCTTTGGATTCCTTTATTAATCCCCTATCAATATAATATCTAGTGTTTTGAAAAGTTAATTACTTTGAAACTGAGAAGTGAACTCCCTTAAAAATAAGTGTACATCTGTTTTGCAACCATTTCCTGTTGCCGATAGTTCGTAATGGTATAAATCTCATTGCACAAGGAAAATGTTCGTCAACGTTCGATACCCTTGACGGTATTAGTTTATACCATGAAAAAGAGGTATTTCTTATTCCCGCATTTCAAAAAATATGGAAACTATATGTCTTGTCATAAACATTATATATTGTTAACATGCTTCGTAGTTGATCGTTATTTATTTACCCAAAGGTATGTTGAAATCAATTTCAAATTGTCACAACCTAGTCAAAGGCATTATGATTTTTTGTTATGTCTCGTGTAAAATTTAGTAAATGATGTATGTCCTTTCTATCTTACTCCGAACAGTATCAGCATGTTAAACCTGGATAACACCGTGTACATTTGTACAATGATTAATATGTACACATTACTTCATAAAAACCCTTTTGGGCAACTATAGAAAACATCATTGGAGTATGAATTTGTTTTGGAAATGACGATGTATATGTACGCTTCTAGACGAACCATGATTTAAATGCTAACTGAGAGTGTAAATGTACTCCGAATCGTAGGTGAATGACAGTTTCCGCAAATGTCTAATAATCATTGATAAAAGGAAAGGCAACGTTGTCCTATTTAACATAAAACAGAATTCATCGTATAATATTTGAATTATCTAAAACTAAACTCCCTGTAATTTATGGCATCCATTAAATTTTCAAAGACATGTATGACACAGAATCAAGGTCATCAATATCGTATTAAGCATATGCTAATTCGAAAAGTATTTTTACCATATGGTCAATTATAATTTAGCATTTACCTAATTAATTTTGATTATGCAGTTATCAGTTGAGGGTATTTTTAATTCAATTCAGCTTATACTTAATACATTTTTTGGATTTTTTCCAAGACTTGAATTATGGAAAAAAGGAAAGTCCCAAATCAAATGGCAAAGTCAAAAGTTCAAACACATCAAACGAATGGATAACAACTGTCATATTCCTGACTTGGTACAGGCATTTTCTTATGTAGGAAATGGTGGATAAATTTATTTCAGCAAATGTTTAACTCAATTCAGCATACTGAACTCATTTCAGCATATGAAGCTTATTTCATTTAAGAACATCCTTAATTCAATAATGTCTATACTAAATTGTTGATTCTAAAGAAATCCAATGATTACACCCGTTTTATAAGGAAGCAACTATATCATCTCTAGTGGTGGGGGAGAGGAATAAGGAACTCTTGATCTCGACTATACAAACATATTCTGTTTTTTTGCTCGATATCTCACGCCGATTTTATTATGAGAATATCCGGCTTTTTTTTTTATTAACTCATGTTTTGAGTCCTGTCAATTTTTAAATAAAATATGGAGGTCCTGCCTTTCTTCGAATGTCAGCCTAGCCTATCTCCCAAACAAATCAAATGCTACCGCCCTCAATAAAAATGTTGACATGTATTGCGAATCTGAAATAACTTTAAACGATCACGGTAAAACGTTTCACAAAAAAAAAACAAAAAAACAAATGTATCTTTTAAACATTTCATTCAAGTAAATACATATAGCATATAAGATTTTACGAGTCTATGATGAGCGTTATTGGGCAGTTGTGGTTTTTCACTAGACAGAGTTATCTCTCATTTACCACATAATTTCTTAACTGACATAAGGAGATACAGAGTAAAACGGGGACGGAGAAAATTGGTAAAGTGGTACAGGAAGAGGTGTTGGGATCAAAGAGTAAAACATTGAAGACTACTGCCCCTCTAATATACCGTTTACGAATGCAAAATCAAATTATTCATATCATATAATCGATTATCTCCCATTTTTAACAATAATCTAAATTCATTTCAACATCAGCTGAATTAATTTTAGTATAAGGTTAAATCATTTGAACATAAGCTGAATCCTTCATTGCACTTGGTATTCATGATCAATAATGCAAATTAGGATATTTCTGCCCTTGATTCCGCGCCAACATTTTTACATATGCAGAACAATTCAGCATATTCTAAAATAATTTTAAAAGCATATCCTTAAACATGTTTATTGATTTTAGCATATCGTTGATTCTATAAGTATGACCTTGATTTCGAACAATAGAGATGACCTCAACGGCATTATTTTGAACTTGTGGTTCAATATCTTCCTTTTAAGCAATAACGCTCCATCAGAGAAATTATGAGATGAAATGCAAGACGGCGGAATCGTACAAACTGGGAGATGTATATTTCACATGAAGACACGGCTGAAACTTTGCTTCATAGAGAATGAAAATCTTAATTGGTTAACTAAAATCGTCTCTTTTTTGTAAAACCTTATTGGTCATGTCTTGATGTAAATCAAGGTAAGAGCAAGACTTATGTGGTACTGTTATGCCCTTTTCCCGGGTAAGGAGAGTTTTTGGATCCCGCTAACATGTGTAACCTCGCCACATTCTGTTTGTATGTGCTTGTACCAAGTAAGGAGCCCGTAAAACAGTGGATGTCGTTAGTTGCTATTATACATATCTTTTGTTAATTTTTTTGTACATTGGTTATCTCGTTTAAATTGTTTCACGTTTCTGATTTCACGGATTTTATGTCTTGCTATGCGGAATGGGGTTTACTCATTGTTGGAAGCCGTACTGTAACCTGTAGCTGTTAATTGCAGTGGTATTTTAGTTTCTTGCTGAGATTTGTCTCACCGGCAATCATACCACATACCTTGATTTTAAGTTAGATGGGATAAATGATATAGATGCAAATAACATAGTCTTCAATCTTTGAATTATTCAGAAGACACCATCTCTATAGCGGAACTCAGCGTTAAATTCATTCTATGTGATGCTCCTTTGTGAAGTCTGCCTTATATGCATAAAGTCTAAACGATGAACAGTTTAAAATTAATATTGGAATGCCGAACTTTTAGTTAAACATCAAGTTCTTCGAACGTAACAATACATGTATATAGTCCATCTAGAAATAGAACATCTTGATAATATTTTTTTTAAAACTAATTTTATTTGTTTGAGAGTGATTTTACCAAGTACATTATATCCCTTCCTAAAAAAGGATGTCTGTACTTGCGTTGACCATTTTTTTTATGTAATAAAGCAGAGTCGTCTTGATATGTGTCGTTTAATTTGGAACGTTGAATGATTGTGTGACGGGTTTAAGGGTCAAATGTTTAATACTGGTAAAAGTTGATTTTTTTTTAAATTGTATGTATTCTTACAGACCGTAACATCATTTTAGTATCAATATCTGAATTACACCATATTTTCACAATAATGTTAAAACCGGCTTAGATTGCTAATAAAATATATGTTAATCATTTAGAAAGAGGTTTTGTGGAGTACTGGAAGACCCACCATTATAACGTTCGTCTGTCAGGATACTTGTGTAATTTGTGTATCAAACACAGCAACGTAAGACACGTTCTTTATCTTTATTGATATTCCAAAAGAACACCGAACAGATTTCACACACAAAAAATCGTTATTTAGGATTTTGATAGCCAGGACTTATTCGTGAAGAATGTAGAATAGGTACTTATCAATATTTGAGTATTCAAAGATCAATTTATCATAAGTATTCACAAACCTATTGAATTGTTAAGTTACTTTAGTGTAAAGATGTTATTTACAGTCATTGAAAAACTGTAAATATACGATGACTGAGATACAGGTATCGACCGATTGTAGGACTGTGAATGATTATAGGTGGATAGCAATAATACTTTGTTGAGTTTTAATTCATCGAAAATAATATTAGTGCTTATACCGACATAAGCAGTATTCAAAGATGTTAGAACTGTTATCTTGGTAAGCGTTAAGAAGAGTTCATATAAAGACCAATCAGTTTACCAAGAATATATGTATATAATTATACATTTGATCAATCTTTTTATAAATATGTCAAAATAGAGGGTAAACATATGGAAGGACTAGAGATTTGTCATGACTGTGAAATAGCGATGGAAATCACCAGCATAGAAGTCATTATTCATGTGCTGACAAGATCAATTATCATATTTTGTATACCTAAGCATAGACACACTCAGATTTAACATATATTTTTGAATCTTTTTTTTTTCTTTCTTTTCAATGCGCCCATTGATAAAAACTAAACAAAGATACCAAGCTTATAATTGTCATAGTCTTAAATAGACGCAGCATGCTCAAGAAAACGTTATATTGATTATTAGATGATTCTTTAAAAGAAGGTCGATAACAATAATGTTCCCGAACATATTGAACGCTTAAGAATGGGAAGAGTTTTTAAATTGATTTAGCTTTATCACAAAATTCTTTGTGGTGAATTAAGGAAAAATAACGCTAAAAATTCTAATGAAAAAAAAATGATAAAATTAGATATTTACATTCTAAGTCACATTAAAATATACATACGGATTTCCACTTCAGTAGAAGAGTTGTGCTGTCCATGAACACAAGACCATCGTCCATTAAACGATTCTGGATCACAAGTTGGAATGATGTAAGTTGTTATGTTTGTGTTTACATCTCGATATATTAAACCATGCTTATCATAATTATAACATTCATGTGACGGATATGAAGATGTACAATGACCCTTGTCAACGCCCTTGAAAGCGAAGTACAAGGGGAATTTTAGGACGGGAACGTAACATTCAAATTGTAAATATCCCTGTTTGTAAACCCACGTTAGACTGACAGTGTTGTTCTGTGTGTGAAAATGAGCTAGATATGAAAAATAAAATAAAAAAAGAGATGTTAATATTAAATATCTAAAGATCAGTTGAAGGTAACTTATATAGATGTTAAATATACATAGGTGATATATAAAGATTGTATCAAAGGACTTACCAGAATAATGTCATCATCGATATCTACGGAGGGCTGAAATTATCACTTTTCAGTTAAGAGTTGTCAAAATTTCAGACCAAAGGGTACAGGACTATGGTGATAACCCCTGATCTCTCAATCTTCCTAATATTATTTAGACCTTAGGTAATATGAAGATACAAACGTTACTTAAAAGAATTTGGGTAAACTTCCAATTTAAAATGTTTACAGAAGGCCCAAATTTCCAGTTTGATATTCAAACTATATACCAGAAGTGAAACCCTACTGGAGACCGCTTACATGACGATGAGACCCCCCTCCCCTCCTTTTTCAAAATCAATACAATTTGACAAAATCATAGACTTTTATATATATAGTCTATGATTTCTTCAAATTTATATGTATATATATATGTATATATATAAAATTGTATCAAAAGGATTTCCCAGAATAATGTCATCTTCAATATCTACGGAGGGCTAAAAGTTGTCAATATTTCCAGACGAAGGGCACAGGGCAATGGTGAGACCCCCTGATCTTCATAATGATATACACACATTTTATTAATATGTAGATACAACCGTGACTTAAAGTAAATTGGGTAAACGTCCTGTCTTCTATGTTTACAGAGGGCTGAAAGAGTCAGTTTTATATTCAAAATAGGTAGTGAAAACCTACCGGAGACCGCTCAATAATGATAAAACCCGCTTGGTCTGTCAATTTCCGTAAGATTCTACAAGACAATAGAGTATATATAGCCCAGGTGGTCGTATGGTCTAGCGGGACGGCTGCAGTGCAGGCGATTTGGTGTCACGATATCACAGTAGCATGGGTTCGAATCCCGGCGAGGGAAGAACCAAAAATTTGCGAAAGCAAATTTACAGATCTAACATTGTTGGGTTGATGTTTAGACGAGTTGTATATATATATATATATATAAAGATTGCATTTCCTAGAATAATGTCATCTTCGATATCTATCTGCAGAGGGATTTGATTGTAACTTTTCGGCTAACAATTGTCAAAATTTCAGAAAAAATGGCAAGGGGAACGAAAAGACCACCCTGATTTATCAATCTTCCTAATATTATTAATTTTATTAATTATTTTTAATGTAGATTCAAACGTGACTAAATGGACTTTGGGTAAACTTTATGTCAGGGCTCAAAGTGCAAGTTAGTTATTTAAAATTTAAAGCAAAAACCTACCGGAGACCACTTAAACAACATTGAGACCCTCTGGTCTTTTATGTCCAATACAAGATTGATCAGGAAGTATTGACATAGATCTGTGCCCTTTGGCTTGTTTTGTTACGATTTTTTGCTGAAAAGTTAAAATTTAAGCCCTCCGTAGATATCGGAGATGACATTATTCTGGAAATTTTTTTTAACACCAACTGTATGATTTAATTGTCTAAAAGATTTTTTGGATTTATAAATATTGAGAGACCAAGGGGTCTAGGGTCGGTTTTCACTATTTTTTTTGAATATCAAACGGGCACTTTGAGTCCTCCGTACACTTTGTAAGCATAAAAGACAAGAAGTTTACCCAAAATCATTTTGATATCGTTTGTATCTTTTTATTAACTAGCTATCTGCATAATATTAAGAAGATTGAGAGATCAGGAGGGTCTAGACAATGCCCTGTGCCCTTTGTCCTGAAATTTTTACAACTTTTAGCTGAAAAGTGACAATCTAAACCCTCCGTAGATATCAAAGACGACATTATTCTGAAAAATAAATTTCTAATATCAAATATACGCTAAAAGATCTCGCGAAGGTATATGTGTTTTGTCCCGGTTGGTAAGGCTGCTAACAATGTCATTATCGTTTGATGTACATTTTACAATGAGGTTCTTTAAAAGGAAATTACGAGTTCCCCAACTTTCCAACTGACTTTCTATTCGAAAACAAACCATCTGTAACAAACATTCACTTTTGGGTACCTCTTTACAAGCAGAACTAAATACAACGAAAAATCCAATTGTGTGCTGGCTTCCAAAGCTGCACAAAACTACTTACAAATATAGATTTATTTCCTATTCAAGCCATTGTGACTAAACTATATCTATGTTACTTATTAGTATATTTGGTGCAATCAAAAACCTGGTAATAAATTGCTCAAATAAGTCCTTTGGGAATAGTAGAAATAATCACTTTTGGAGTGTCAAAATTCGATGGAAGTACTTGATTAATTGCATGCTTATATTGGTGATTTCGAATCAGTTCATAGTTTTGATTTTTCAACCCTATATACCACTTTGCCTCATAATCTTATTAAGAAAAAAAAAAACACACCTGATTATCTGGGCATTTAAAAAGTCGGAATGATACTGTATATGTTCAAACTTTTTAGGTCGTTTTTTTATAGATGCAACAAACAAAATAACTATCATGTCAATTTGACCTACTTTGATACTATAACTGCCCTTGAATTTTCACAAGATACCATTTCGTTCGCTATGGAGATTCCGTATATCGTCGGGTTATCAGAATTCCCATGACGACTAACTAATAACCACTTATTCCAAGCCCCTTTTTCTATTATGAGTTACAATTTATGACTAAAACCAGCAGATACCAATCGAAACAAAATCTGAATCACAAAAATAATAACACTTTTAAATATTTAGATGATATATTGGCTTTCAATAATGGCGAATTCAGTATGTACATGTACACTAAAGAGATTTATCCTGCCGAACTGATTTTAGATAGAGCGAATTCTAACACTAAACACTGCCCTTTCTTGGATTTTGATATCTTTATCTTTAACTAAAAGCTTGTTCGATTCACTAGTGTATAGCACAGCGTATTTGATTTCAACAAAAGAAATCTCTGTATTACTGAAAAATTATTACACCAGGGTTTTCGATATTACAAACTAGTCAAAACATTTACTAAATTTTATAACCGGTACAAGAACATCATTCATAAATAAAAATCGCCATGCAGAAATTTCATACGTGGAGGTATTTCACATTCAGAATTTGTAGTAATATTCTTAAAAAAGCACTAAAAGGTTGGTATGCACCTCAAAAGCTAGCCAAATCTTTAAACAGACTTATTCTGACAGGATATAGTAACACTACTGTTCTCGTTAAGGATAGCCTATTTTGGTATTCATATTGATTTACTCATAAGGTCTTTGTATCGGAAATAAACACATGCATTCTATAACCAGCTTTTGGCAGGATACGGGTTATGTTTTTCTCATATATGTTTTGATGGTACGATACCAAACACAAAACGATGAAGACATAATCTTTCGATCAGTTTAAATGAGGTCTGGAGCTAGCATGTGTTTAACTACTAAAAGTCCTTTGTTCATTTATGTATCATTGTCATGTTGCTTGGTTTCTTTTGTTACCTTTTCTGTCATCGAACTCGGACTTCTTTTAAACTGAGTTTTACTGTGCGTATTGCTGTGTTTGTCTATATATTCTATATAAACTAGATGTAAAGAGTAGGGTTGAAATCTCACAAAACATGTTTAACCACGCTGCATTGCTGCTGTCAATTGTCATGAGCCTCTGGCCTTTGTTAGTCTTGTATATTGTTTTTTTAGAACAATTATATGTTGTTGAGTTTAGTTTGTTATCAAATTTCAATGAACTAGTACACACGTTAGAAGCCAGCCGAGAACCACCTCCGGGATGTGGAATTCTCACTGCGTTGCCTTCGGAAGATGCCTGCCCTTTGGCGGGTTGTTGACTCTTTGATATATTTGCATCTTTTCAAATATAATGGACTTTGATGCGACTGTCATATAAGTGAGGGGTTTAGCTAGCTATAAAACCAGGTTCAATCCACCTTTTTCTGACGCCTGTACCAAGTCAGGAATATATAAGGTATTATCCATTCGTTTTATGTGTTTGAGCTTTTAATTTTGTCATTTTATTCAGGATTTTCCGTTTTTAATATTCCTCGGAGTTCCGCATTTTTGTGATTTTACTTTCCCCATTTCGATCCTCAATATTATGATTTCGGCGAATGTTATGGACTATGAAAGACCAAGGGGGACTCCTCGTCATTTAAGCGGTCCTCGGTAGGTATTTACTAATTTTTTTTTTTTTTGGGGGGTTTGAGGGGTCTATTGATAAAAACTTATATTACATAAAGACAAATATGCAACTTACATAAGGGTTTGTATTCAAAAATAACTATTACTTAAACCGAGCTTAAGATAAAAGACTAAATATAAAAAAATCGAAATCCTTATATGTCACAGTTTCTAAATCTCAAATAAAGTTTTGGTCTAAAGAAATGTGTTGCAAGGTGAGTTTTGTTAGTTGTTAGTTGTTGTATATTGTTTTCAATGACTAAACATTTTTGAAAGTGTACGCTCTTAAACTGTTGCATTCATTAACATCTCATACTGCATACTTTATTATCGTTCTACTTTATATGAATCGTTAATGAAATTTATTTGTGCACTACTGTAGATTCGTTTGTATGTAGGGAGTGTCAATCAATTTTGATTTAATGTGTATAGGTAAAACACGATTTAAAATGTTTAACGAAATTCAAATTAAATAAAGGTTTTGTTTTTCTTTACAAAACCACAAAAACAAATATCAAATGAGTTCAATGCTCCGAAAAGGATTTTGCGAATATTGCATTTTAAACTATATATAAAAAAATTATAGAAAAGTAGGGGACAGCGGGAAATGTTTTTATTGGCACTTCATGGATATAACTAGATGATTGCGAACATATGACACTAAAACCGGAAACATGAGTAGCGAACCAGCTTATAATGTATAAAAACTTTATTGTGATTTAAGACAAACAATTTTGATCTATTTATACATTTTGAACAAAGGAATAAAGTAACATTTGCAAGAAACAAACATGAGTTCTTCTCGTGCGTAAAATAATATTTGAACGCTGACTTTTACTCAAAATAGCAGCAAAAAATAATTTGATTGCGTTGGGAAACAAAATGAAATAGAAAGTGTTAATTGGGCGACTCTCTTGCAATAGAAAAACAATAAGAAACAATTACCGGAATACATTTTTTATCACATTTACTTTCCCTTACTTTATCGTTATAATTTGTCCTTATAAATCAAAGTTATCCTCATTATGGTATAGTACCATAGACAAACTTTGAATTGTACATGAATATATGACCAGTATAAACATTTAAGATTCAGTGCTCTGTAACTCACCTGAAGTCCATTACTGTTAACGTCAAGTACTTACCGCTTGAAATAAGTAGAAAAACAACTATTTGGCATTTGTATTGCATGTTTCCCCCTAAAAACATAAAATACATCACGTTTGAATAAGGTGATAAAAAAACAACATGTTCAACGTACACACAATCAAACAGTGGTAAACGAAAAATAAAGAACACACATTGTCATAGATATTGTTTTAAACTGTGTAATGTCTGGTGAAATTCGTATTTTCTCAATGACTGCATCACACTATTTGTATTGTTACTATGAAACAATAACAGCTGTAACATTGTTTGTTTGTGAATTAATTCTTTTCTCTCGTCATTTGTAACTGAAAAAAACTAAGAATACACAACACATTTATGTTCAAAGATTTGGCTTACAAAAGAATGAATATCTGTAGTTGTTGATATAATCTTACATGAATTAGTACTTCAAAGTATAAAAATGAAGAGGCCTTGAATAATTTTGACTGTTTTTGCAATTTCAGGGTCAACTAATGGTTCCTATTACACCGCTCATCTGAGACGTGCTTTTAAAAATTGACATGATTGATTTATTGAATGCTACTCTATTAACATAATCTTAATGTTCATCATTTCTGAACAATATTGGTTTTTTCTATGACAGTATAACAGTGGTAATTTCATCAAGTTGTGAGTTTATTTCAATTCCAGGTGAATGTAATCAAGAAAAAAACTTGAGACTAAAAATTGCCTTAAGATTACATCTGTATGCTTGGCAATACACTCATTGTTCAATCCTTTTGTAAATAAATTTTGTGACAATTTTGTTCATCAAATCTTCTTTTCAATCCATTATTGATTTTCTCTTTTTTTTTTATTGATTCCAATGTTAACTAGAGACCCTCCAAAACCTATAGTATGCGGTGTATCAACTCTCGAAGTTTGAAGGAGACTCCAAAAGGAGGTTTATCTAATGACAAAACTGGAATAAAATACCTTGTTTAAAAACGCAATGACCGGAAATGTAGTAGCCCTCGTGAATACTAGAAAACTGAACTTTAATTGATACTACTAAACGTCAAAAAAAATTTCCAACTACAGGTCTTTTTGCAAAACGGAAAACCTTATATCCTATAGTGTATGCAACACTTGCAAGGAATGGCGTAATCTTATTCACATTCCATCGTCATGATCAGAACTGATAATTGAATAAATGTAAATCTCCTGATCTGAATGTTTTCAAAATGAATAAAATGGAGGCATCTCATTTAGTACAAAACTCTATATAGACAATACTACAGTACTTGCAACCTTAGGCGTTACTATTTCAGCGATCAGTCAGCGGTCATCGATCAGTCACCGATCAGTCAAGTTCGCGTCAAACTCACGTCAGCAATCCGTCAGACTTATAGTAAAAGTAATTGACTGATCGGACTGATCGGACTGATAGAACCGATCGACCTTGATGACGGATTGACCTGTAATACGTCACATGATAAAATAATGCAAATTACGGAATCTTAGTTTCGTTTAGTTTAATTAAAATGGCGACTAGTGAAAATCGAACGTTCAATGATCATGATGATACATTTTGCTTTAATAATAATTATTTAGCAAAGTTTTATTGAAAAGAAATGTACAGATAAAACCTAACATAAATATTATTATTAAAGAATGATATTTTTGTTTTATTTAGGTTATATATTTTCGAACACGGCGGGTTTTAAAACGGTGTCTACATCGCGATTTTTATTTTTTTATTTTCCAAACATACTCGGGAAAAGCAACGATTTGTATAGTTAGAACAAGGATTTGCATAGCTATACAAATCCTTGTTATCATCATAAAATTCATTAAAAAAACACGAAATAAAATGTAAGTAAGATTTATCTGACACTCTTAATTTCATATAAAAAAAAACCACTATTCTAATCTATAAAAAGTACAAAAAAATACAATGGCGGTCAATAATTGTTAGTAAAATGAAGAAATATTTGCATTTAAGGCAACTCAAAAAAAATAAATATTTTTTTCCTTAACGTAGGCATATTTTATGAAAAACAGCCAATTCTGATGTACAAAAAGTACTCATATCATATGACGGTTAATAATGTGTATCAAAATAAATCAATAACTGCATTCTTATTCCACAAAAATAAAAGTTTAAGTATTTTAATTCTCATTATATCTCAATTCTGATTAGAAGACTTGTCTGGAGATGGTAAAAATTACTAATTTCAAATAAAATAGAATCATTTCTAATAAAAAGAAGACTAATTTTGGTTATTTTAAACAATGCGAATAAAATAATAGTATAATTTCTCTGACACTTTTTTAATTTCATGAAAAAAACTATTATAATCTATAAAAAGTACAAAAAACCCAATGGCGGTCAATAATTTTTAGTAAAATATTTGCATTTTAGGCAAGCCGTACAAAAATTAATTATCTTTTTCCTTAAAGTAATCATATTTTATGAAGAACAGCCAATCTTGATGTACAAAAAGTACTCAAATCATATGAAGGTTAATAATTTATATCAAAATAAATCAACAACTGCATTCTTATTCATCAAAAATAAAAGTTTAAGTATTTAAATTCTCATTATATCTCAATTCTGATCAGATGACTTGTCTCAAGATGGTAAAAATTACTGATTTCAAATAAAATAGCATCATTTTGAATAAAAAGAAGACTAATTTTGGTTATTTTAAACAATGCCAACAAAATTTATGTATGATATCTCTGACACTCTTTTAAATTCATGAAATAAAACCTATTCTAATCTAGAAAAAGAACAAAAATCCAATGGCGGTCAATAATTTTTAGTAAAATGAAGAAATATTTGAATTTTAGGCAACGCGTACAAAAATTAAATATTTTTTCCTTAACGTAGGCATATTTTATGAAAAACAGCCAATTCTGATGTACAAAAAGTACTCAAATCATATGACGGTCAATAATGTGTATCAAAATAAATCAATAACTGCATTCTTATTCCACAAAAATTAAAAGTTTAAGTATTTTAATTCTCATTATATCTCAATTCTAATTAGAAAACTTGTCTCAAAATTGTAAAAATAACTGATTTCAATTAAAATAGCATCATTTCTAATAAAAAGAAGACTAATATTGGTTATTTTTAACAATGCGAATAAAATATTAGTATGATTTCTCTGACACTCTTTTAATTTCATGAAAAAAAACTTTTATAATCTATAAAAAGTACAAAAAATCCAATGGCGGTCAATATTTTTTAGTAAAATGAAGAAATATTTGCATTTTAGGCAATGCATACAAAAATTAAATATTTTTTCCTTAACGTCGGCATATTTTATGAAGAACAGCCAATTCTGATGTACAAAAAGTACTCAAATCATATGACGGTCAATAATGTGTATCAAAATAAATCAATAACTGCATTCTTATTCCACAAAAATTAAAAGTTTAAGTATTTTAATTCTCATTATATCTCAATTCTGATTAGAAAACTTGTCTCAAAATTGTAAAAATAACTGATTTCAAATAAAATAGCATCATTTCTAATAAAAAGAAGACTAATATTGGTTATTTTTAACAATGCGAATAAAATATTAGTATGATTTCTCTGACACTCTTTTAATTTCATAAAAAAAAACTATTCTTATCTATAAAAAGTACAAAAAATCCAATGGTGGTCAATAATTGTTAGTAAAATGAAGAAATATTTGCATTTAAGGCAACGCATACAAAAATTAAACATTTTTTTCCTTAACGTAGGCATATTTTATGAAGAACAGCCAATTCTGATGTACAAAAAGTACTCAAATCATATGACGGTTAATAATGTGTATCAAAATAAATCAATAACTGCATTCTTATTGCACAAAAAACAAAAGTTTAAGTATTTTAATTCTCATTATATCTCAATTCTGATTAGAAGACTTGTCTCAAGATGGTAAAAATGACTGATTTCAAATAAAATAGCATCATTTTGAATAAAAAGAAGACTAATTTTGGTTATTTTAAACAATGCCAACAAAATTTATGTATGATTTCTCTGACACTCTTTTAAATTCATGAAATAAAACCTATTCTAATCTAGAAAAAGTACAAAAATCCAATGGGGGTCAATAATTGTTAGTAAAATGAAGAAATATTTGCATTTTAGGCAACGCATTCAAAAATTAAATATTTTTTTCCTTAGCGTAGGCATATTTTATGAAAAACAGCCAATTCTGATGTACAAAAAGTACTGAAATGATATGACGGTTAATAATGTGTATCAAAATAAATCAATGACTGCATTCTTATTCCACTAAAATAAAAGTTTAAGTATTCTAATTATTATTATATCTAAATTCTGATTTGAAGACTAGTCTCAAGATGGTAGAAATAACTGATTTCAAATATAATAGCATCATTTCTAATAAAAAGAAGACTAGTTTTTTTTTTAAACAATGCGAATAAAATTTTAGTATGATCTCGATGACACTCTTTTAATTTCATGAAAAAAAGACTATTCTAATTTATAAAATGTACAAAAATCCAATGGCGGTCAATAATTTTTAGTAAAATGAAGAAATATTTGCATTTTAGGCAACGTATACCAAAATCAAATATTTGTTTCCTTAAATTAGGCATATTCAATAAAAAGAAAAACAATTTTGGATATTCTAAACAATGCGAATAAATTTTGGATGATTTCACTGACATTCTTTAAACTTTATAAACAAATATAAAATAATTTTAAACTATATACAGTGAAAAAATCAAATTGTGGTCAATAATTTCCATTCAAATGAAGAAATGATTGCATTCTGGCTCAACAAAATTAAAAGCAAAAAGATACTTCTTCTTCAAATATTCAAATTTTATACAAAATTTGTCAATAAAAGGAATTTATAGCAACAGTTTGAAATTGAAGTTACAATATTTTCAAATATGAGAAGAAAAATTAGCATTTTACGCAACGCGTACATAATTTTAATATCTTTTTCCCTAAAGTAAACATAATTTATGAAGAACAACCAATCCTGATGAACAAAAAGTACTGAAATCATATTGCGGTTGATAATTTTTATCAAAATATTAAATAACTGCATTCTTATTCCACAAAATAATAGTTTAAGTATTTTAATTCTTTTTATATCTCAATTCTAATGAGAGTATTTATCTCGAGTTGTTGAAAATAACTGATTTCATATGAAACAGTTTCATTTTTTAAATAAATAGATTTGTTTTGGTAGTTTTAAACAATGTGGATGATATTTGAATATGATTTATCTGACATTCTTTTAATTTTATGAAAAGCGACCTTTTCTAAACTATAATAAGTTCAAAACTTCAATGGCGGGGTATCGGCATTTTCGTAGGTAGAACTTCATGTTAACTGAGACATATTATGTATTATATATAAAAAATATATATGTAATACAAAACTATCTATCAACAGAAACAATTTAACGCTTTAATTAAGCATCTAATATAACTGTTATACTATTTTTACTTTTTTATTGCAACCAAATTAACGTGTAAATTATGGTGTCTTCGTCGAGGTCCGCGTTCATGGAGCGTAAACACTGTTGAGTTCGGTTTACATAAGAATTTGAAATATATACGTATCCGTCCGATCCGTGCATAAATTTGATTTACTGATCGATCGATGACCGTTGTCACGGTAACTCCCACATAGGTTATTTGACTTATCTGACGGATCCTATGGGTCACCGATCACCGATCAGTCATCGATCAGTCAAACATCCGTCACCGATCATTCACCGATCAGTCAAGTTCACGTCAAACAGTAACGCCTAAGGTTGCAAGTACTGTAGTTTATTGAGTTGACACATCAACGATATTAGGATAAGGCTTGGAAAATTATTAACAAGTAAATATGTGTTTCCAACAATTTAAAAAAAAAAGGTGAGTTGTTCGACGCTTCGTTGTTTACATTGGAAATGCAGACAGTTGGAAGAGGTCATCATGAATCATTAAATATAGTTCCAGCAACTATTATTTAAATATTCATGTGGAAAAGTGATATTGGCCGGGTCGGTGACTGTTTATGACATGGAAGTATACAGACAACGCATTTTTACAGTCAAATAGAAGAATTGCGGGCAGTGTAAATAAATATTCAGAGTAAAGAGATTTAAATACGAAACCGCTAAGTTATTTCCAACTCATAGCATTGTTTTATTTTTGGTGACCTGTGCAATTTAATTATTGCCCTTCAAACATTGTCAAATCCCCTGTCAATAATGAAAAACTTATTCAATCATTACAAAACACGTTTTGTTATTGGCTTCAGTTACTATAGAAAATCTTATTTCGGTACTTGGTGTTTATACTAACATGATTAAGTCTTTAACAATTGTTTCTGTGCCGCGTATCAAGGTTTTACGTTAAGACAATTTTATTGATTTTTCATAGTTTGTACCGATGTTGTACTTTTAACACACTGTTCCAGGTTAATGGAGTGTTCATCACTATGAAAAATGTTAACCCGGCACAAGTGCCTGTTCAGACTCAGAGCTTTTAGTAGTCCAGTAGTTGTCGTTGGATCATGTCTGTTGTATTTATCTTTGCATATTGTTTTGTACAGATAGTTATTTTTTTGTTTTGATTTATTAACATTTTTCATGTTGGGACATTTTATAGGCGACTTAACGGTTTTAGTTGTTCTCTTTGTTGAAATTCGTTCGTTTGACTTCAACTTTTCACATTCGCTTCATTTAGACTCTGATTTATAGTTGTTTTGACCACAATTATAGCACATTTCTTAACTATTTTAATATATGATCACAAAAATCAAAACACTAAAAACTGTAATTCGACGTCCTATTTTACAATTTAAATTCAAAGACTATACCTTTTTTTTTAAAGAAAATTATAGGGGAAAGATTTTGATTTTGTCAGAAACAAAGGATCATTTTAGATAGATTTAAAGATATTTATTAAATATATAATTTGGAACAAAAAAATTCTTAAAAAAATCTTTGAAACATGGAAAATTTACATTCTTTAGATTACAAACCAGAGTCACGTACGTTTCTTAGAATGTATGTGTGGTTTATATCGCTTTCCTCTTAAACACTGATAGAAACCATAAATAAATTGTATTCTTTACAATTTCATACGAAACTGTCAAATGGTGAAATTTAGTTATCAGAATCGTGAATTATCATGTTTTATGTAACGCCACGGAAAATTTTCTTTTTGGTGACATCAACAATAACGAAATAGATGGATGAACTAAAGAACATCAAATTAGTTTTCCTTAACACTGAAAATTCTGGAAGACTAATTTTAAAGAAAAAATGAAACTGTATTTTACCATCAAAGTTGTTCTATGATAGGTTGGTGTACATATACCGTTATTCTAATGTCCCATTGCTAAAATACTATTACTATACTGTTCAAACATGAAATGTTCTTACGAGTTTTTTTACCTTAAGAATGAATGCGACCATTAATGGTAATATACAATTAAAATAATTTAAATTATTTCAGAAGGATTGTAATTGTTTCAAAATATATGGTTTGCTCTTTTGTCGGGTTATTATAGAATTGGTGTTAGTCTCCTACGTTCCTTGATAGACAACAAAAGAATTGAAGAATCATACTATGAGTTTTTGTCACTGGCAAGATTTGGAAAGTAGTGGAAATCTAACAATGTACCGAATTCAAATCGATATTATTTTAAGGCGGTACACAACATTTAAGAAAGATAACTCTAACTCATGGTTTGTTTCATTGGAGAGTTTTAAAATCATGTGCAATATGCAAGACCTTAAACGATCCTGATCAGAATGTTTACTTTGTGTAACAGTAAAATATAAAAAGCGAACTTTACAATTCAGTTGAAAAAATCTTAGTTCATCAGACGGATACAAATAAAAATACATATTACAACCACAGAATGGACGTGGAGGGGTACTTGTACATCCCAACAACACAAAACAATAAGTGCAGATCTGATAGTACTCAGTGTTACTGACAGCTAGTTAAAAGTCAATCATAACAATAAAACAATTTATACATCTAAGATCAATAATACACAGGCAACAGAGTTAGTGTGAAGACGTCATAAACAATATTTTCCGATTTTGAAGAATTTCTTTTATGTATCCTATGTATTTTTTGCGTTTCGTTCTGTTAATTGCAACAAATCGTATCTCAAAAACGATAAACATTTACTTTCTTTTCATTTAATTATCTCCTGCAAAACTTCGTATAGTGAAATTAAAAATCTGTGGAGTAGTTAAGTTCGTACACTTCGCCTCACTAGAAACTATGTAACTACATGTCACTTATTTATTCCGTGTCCATAACATTTGTTGATATGTCATAATGTGTGTCTAAATTGTTAACGTTGTATGGTTGATTAGAGCTGGTGAAGTATGTATTTGTTAACTAAGTATTGACGATAAATAATACTTTGAATTCAATAAAATTAAATTAACTCAGGCCTAAGTCAAAAGAAAAAAGCAATAGCCTGCGGAAGTGTTATTGCCAAAAATACAGTTATCGTCCACGATGTCAGAGTTCAAGGTCAAACCTGCAAGGGGCACACCATTTCATGATGATACATCCACACGCCAAAGATGTAAGGTATACCGTATAGGTAATAAAGTCGAAGAAGTTATTACCTGGTTGTGTTTCTTGCAAACAAATACATTAAGTTGACCTTGAGGTCAAATTCGAAGGTCACATGAAGGTCATCTTGATTCAAGACACTCAACCTCATGACTATACATCAACATCCTAATATCAAGGCATAGATCAAAAGACAAAAAAATGTATGTACTATCAGAACCAAGGTATGTATGCTCTTATTTATTGAGGTTGGAGGTATATTTTAATCTTGAATTAAAAACTATCAGACGGTTAAATTGTTATAATTTTTTGTGAGAATAACATGCTTATCTAGTACTACAAATGGTTAGTTTCTCAAACGACACTTTTTTATTTAATAAACATGTTCATCTAAAAAAATTACAAATCATAGTCATTTTTTGGTTCCTTCTTCTTATACCCGCCTTTTTTATTTCAGGCTAAAATTTGAATTTAGAAACACACACTTAATCATCAACTGAAAATTGCCTGAATCATCAACTATGCTTTTGTCAATTTAGGCTTAGTAATCAAAAAAGAAATAACAAGTATACCCCTTTACTCAAATTTTGGAACTTCAAAACTGAACGAAATTGGCATGTGGCCCAAGCCATATTTGGTTGGACATATACAGAGTTCCCCCTTAAATTAATATTTTACAAGTAAATACTTTGTACTTAACTTTGTTATATCAAAATCAGAAGATGCAAGAATCCCCATAAGAGACAAAATAATGTAGAAGTTAGCAGTTTATGGTAATCCTTCAACAATAAACACACACTTATGCAATTTTATAAAATGCCATAAAGCGGTAAATAATAAACAAATCTGTTACATCTCAAACCGATATCCAATTACAGAGTTGTGACTTGGGACATACATCATGAGGCGGGGCTAGACTTGTTTTCGGTTGCCGAATCTAACTTGTTCTCGGATAGGGTTGTAACACAACAACAACATGACAAACTACTAAAATCAGTTGTAAAGGAACTTATCCGTATAATAAAAGCCAAAAATAAAAAAAAGAGCAAAACACAAAAAATAGAGCTCTTGAGTTACGGACGATGAGTTCAAAGCCAACACAACTTATAAACAATCATATTACTTATAAAAAAGAAGATATGGTATGAATGCCAATGAGACAACTATCCACAAGAGACCAAAATGAAACAGAAATTAACAACTATAGGTCACCATACGGCCTTCAACAATGAGCAAAGCCCATACCGCATAGTCAGCTATAAAAGGCCCCGAAATGACAATGTAAAACCATTCAAACGAGAAAACTGACGGCCTTATGTATGTACTTAGACTTCAATCAATATACATTCAACATCCAAGGGATTCAGTGTGAATATGTCATAGAAAAACATGATCAAGAGTAATTTTGAAATATATTTATCGACTGGTCATGATATGATGAATGCTTATAAGTGTATAGCAATAAAATTTAGTTATGTTTTAATTAACTAAGTATTTATACAAAAAATAGAAAAAGCCAAAGAACTAATATAATTACAGTGTTGATGGGTTACTTTATGAATAAGTTTGTTTAACAATCGATAAGTTTAACCAGATCGTATCTTAATTTTCAGTCCAAATGAATAACATCAACGTTCACATTAGGATGTGCAAGTCTACCTTTAAATTCAAATATTTTATTTATAAAATAATTAGGTAAAGGTGTTGATTAACCTTTGGTAGTGAAATCCTTAAAAAAATAATTTCCCTGGTTTAATCTACATATTTCTTAGAAAAATGCATGTGCGAAGTTAGGAATACGACATTTCTTTTCACTAGTTCCGTTAAATTGAGTGCTAGAGTTCTATTTCATCAGTTTGTACGGACTTCCTTTTTTTAATTTACCTTAGAAATCGGTATTTTTATTATACTTCTTACAATTAGCACATTGACTACGTACATTGACATTCAAAACTTCAATTCAGAAGGGTGCATAGTGAGCGAGACTAGATATAATCATTGTGTTATGGTGCTTATGAAACATAATCGTAAAAAAACCAGTAGAGAACGAAAAATAATCCATTTAGTTATAAATATCTGTATAGGTTTTCCGAAACTGAAATAACAAAATCGAGGAAAAGACTGTTACGGATGATTGATTACATTTGATTTATATTAAGACGAAAATTCATCCAATAAATAAGAAAAATAAACAACAATTACTGTCCTATCCAAGATGAAGTTTGGGTATGTTTCGGCTGCATATTTAAACAATTCTTGATCATTCAACGAACACTTATTATTTAATTTATCGAATGAGTGGAATGGAATCCATACGTATCTATACGTAGTTGGGTCATCCGTGAATTATGACAATATAGGAACAATTCTGATATTAAAAGGGGTTGAATTGGTGACAATGGGAAAAGTAACAACCACCTGTCGATAAACTTTATTGTCGAAACGTTCATAGATGTTGTCAGCAGAAAAAAATACAGCTTTTATTATCTCAGCTCCCTTCCTGTTAGTATATCCAGCAGATTTATTCATTTCGTTATAGATTTTTTTTTATTTGAGGTAAAGAGGAGCAATTTTGCTATCAATTGTCAAACAATCATTTTATTAAATACAAATAGATATAGGAAGATGTGGTATGAGTGCCAATCAGACAATCTGCATCCAAATAACAATTTATAAAAGTAAACCATTATAGGTCAAGGTACGGCCTTCAACACGGAGGCTTGGCTCACAACGAACAGCAAGCTATAAAGGGCCTAGAAAATTAGTAATGTAAAACCATTCAAATAATATATTTATCACACTTACCAGGCTTATAATTTGATACGCCAGAGGCGCGTTTAGCCTACATAAGAATCATCATTAACGGAAAAAGTATTAAGAAAGCCAAACAAGTATAAAGTTGAAAAGCATTGATGACTCAAAATTCCAAAAACTTGTGCAAATCACGGCTATGCTAATCTATGCATGAGTTAAGATAATCGGTAGTATTTCGAATAATTCATACTTTTGCAAACAGTTACTTCATTAAAATTACCATATTATTGATATGCATGTCAACACGCGATCGTTGACTACTTGGCTGGTGATTACCTCAGGAAAAAAAACGTTCACCAGTAGTCGAATCGACCCAGTGGTGTAAATACTTATTATTAGTAGCAGCCGTATAATTTGATACAACGACACGCGTTTCGTCTATTTTAGGCTCATCAGGTGGCGTTCAGATCAACATGATCAAAATAGTAAGAAAGCCAAACAAATATGAAGTTGAAGAGCACTAAGAACCTTAAATTCCAAAATGTTGTACACATGGTCAAAACCATAATCCTCGGGACGACACGTTTATCAGCAGCGGATTCGATAAATAGTAAATCAGAGGTACCAGGCTTATAATTTAATTCGCAAGACCCGCGTTTCGTCTACATAACGACACGTTCTGTTTGATAATGTTTGAGAAGAAGGATGGAAGTGAGCTGTGCAAAGAGTCGTCAAGACAAACCGTCAACTGAATGAAAAGGACTATTCATTTATTTTAAACATCAAAATAGTTCCAAAATGTTCATATCCTTTATTATGTCTATTCATAAGTTCTTATAAAGTAGTCATAAAACTCGTACCAAAAGGTTAATAGTAGAATATTTACTAGAGTTTCAACGATAATATATGGGTTTTAGGTAATCGACACATATTTAGAGGAGACTTAGCAGCTATGTGGTAATGGTATGAATGTTTAAAATGCGACTCTCTCTGGAGTGCATTGGGCTGCAAATGTGGAATATTCGTTCTTTATTCTTTCTCGATTAATGAAAAGAGAATGACATCAAATTTATGTTAAAATCATGTCAGTAGCGAGGTACTGACTGAAAGGCCAATGATAACCTTTTGGACTAATAGTCTATCAGCAGAGGTATTAAATAAGTAGAAGAGAATACAAACAAAGTATGTATATTTGTAGCGTCATAAATTCGATAGAAATGATAAAATCAAACAACTTGAATGCAATTGACATTAATTTACATCAAGACACAACGGATTATATGGCCCAAGAACAAAAAGTATTCGAAAAGCGTTTACTTTAAAACTATTTATTCAAATTAGAAAAAATCATCTACTCTATACCAAACAGTTTATTTTTCATTCTAGTGTTTGTCTACTTTTGGGACAAATTATATCAAAATTATAGAATAATCTACAAGCTTTTAACGGAAAATGTGAGCAATTCAGTTTGACAGCTTCAGATATACTAATTTTGACCTTTCTAACTTGACCAAAACACTACTTCAACTAAAAATTCATAATCTAAATTGTGTAACATGTAATTTCCTCGCCTTATTTTATATTTCATGCATTTATATAAAAAAAGTTATTTTGTAAAGTTCATGACAAAAATTTTCAAGTACATGTAATACACTACTCACACTCAGAACTATATTTGTAGAGAAAACAAAACAAAAAGACGATAACTGTGTTCCAAAACCATATAACTAAAACAGACATAAGGACAGACCAAGTCACAATGTATAAGAAAAATCAACAACTATAGGTCCAAATTCCGCCTTTGACACGGAGCCTTGGCTCACATCGAACATCAAGTTATAAGGGCCAAACAAAAAGACTAGCGTAAAACACTTCAAACAGGAAAACCAACGGTCTAATTTATATGCAAACGAGAAATAAGAAACACAAATGAACGCACAACAAAAAACGTTTGTATTTTAAACATTCCCAGCTTTTAAATTTGAGTTTGAACATACCAAATGAAGATACATGTAGAAAAAGTATTTGAAGCATTGAATTGATAAAATGTTATTTTCTATTAATGGGTAGATATCTCTGCTGGGGGGTTGTAAGCTCAGAAGGCTTCAATGTTGTCAGGGAGAAATGACATACGATGGAGAGGACAGTTTTAACGCAGCATTATCGTGTTTAATTATTTTCACATTGGCTTTTAACATTTTTGGATCTGAGCGTTCATGACTATGATTAATCAGTAAAAGCGCTTTGGACGTAAAGAAAGTGTAATTTACATCGTTCAACAATGGGTACACACCTATGATAGACCAAATCAGGTGATATTTGTAAAGGGGCATTGGGTTATGTTTATAAATGAATTAAGAACTGATCAATGATTAAGTTAGGATATTTGTTATAGATTATAGCAATTACTGAGCTGATGAAACCCTCTGAGAGTAATAGTCCAACAGTAAGGTGTCCACACGTTTATTAAAGACATCCAACATATTGAATACATTGCAGCGTAAGACGGGATTGCCTGAAATCACTTCATACACTTAACCAAGTCAAATCTACAATTAAAGAAGTGACCTGTGTTGACAAATACGAAAGAGTTCCGCGGAACCAAGTACATCGCCTACTTTTGCTGTTAGTTGTAGGCCAACCAAAAATGGGGAAAAAATCATCTAAAATTTTCCTCTAGATACTTTCTGTTGATTGTAAGAAGCTTCTTTACAAATTTTGTGAAAATTCAGGTTGTTTTATTACGAAAGCCGAGAAGGATCATTCAAAATTCAAAACTCAGAATTCAAAATTCAAAATTCAAAATTCAAAATTCAAAACTCAAAAATCCTACATGATTCGATCATGATTCCCGCGCTTACGAAAGCTAACAAAGATCGCTCTTTACACTTTAAATACTACTGAAAGCTATTTTAGAAAGTTTGTTAGGAACACACACCCATTGAAACAAGGCAAAGGGTCCGTAACAATTTCAAAGGGATATATCCAACTTTACCATTTGCAACCCTTGGTAACACAGCATCCTTGCCAGTAGCAACCCTCTATCAAGAAAATAGGAAAGGAAACTCAAGCCTGGAAAGTCGCTTCTCTGAAATGGAACGTTCACAATGGAAAAATTGAAATCATCGCTTTTTCGTAAAGTTTAAATATGTATGAAATATTTACCACTGGAGGTTAAATAAACAACAACAAATTTCTTATAATAACCTAGTTTTACAACGGAAGAATCTAGTTATTAAAATATGTATATACAAAAGACAGATTTTGTGTATCGTTTATCAAATTCTAATAATTATATGTTGTTATATCAACAAAATTCGTTTTATGTTTTTGACGATTTTTCTTTATGTTATTTGGGAGTTACGGTCTATGATTGACGAAAGATGATACTTTTGGCTTTTACTTAGTATGTAATTCCATTTATTACGAAAGCGTATTAGGGTCATCCTTTTTTATTTATTGTTTTCAAATTGTCGACTTTAATCTTGAAATTATCAACTTTAATCTTGCAATTTGCAACTCTAATCTTGAAATTATCAATTTTAATCTGGTTGGAGGGGTTAACTTCGATTTTTTTTGGTAGGGGTGTGCTATGTTTGTCTTAAACAATGTACCCATTTTTATATAATATTAACTGATATATGGTACCTATGATTATATATTAAAATTATGACCCGGCATGACATTTCCAGGCTTATGGAGGTAGAACGTCATGGTTAGTAGAAAAATTATAAACATGATAAATATCGAGATTCAATAAAATACGTATGGCTTCTGTCTTCTGAACTATAAATTATATACAAGTTTTGAAGAAGTTTTATTTTATCGTTTGAAGTGAAAAATATTTGAATCTACATTTTAAATTGATACACAAAAAGAAAATTCTCTGCTATATAGATTTTATTTCATAAATGGAGTCTGAAATATATCCATAACAAATACACCGTATCAAAGTCATATATCAAAACACTTAAATGTAATTAAGGTCTTTCCTTTTTCTATAAGGAAAGACCTTACTGTATTTCTTCTGATTATTAGGTCTTTCCATTTTCCGTGGAAAGACCTATTGGATTTCTTCTGATTATTATTTTTTTTTCTTCCGCCAACTTTTTTTTCCTTCGCAGTTTTTTTGTTTCACAAGATGTCGCTTAGACATATGGTACATGATATCGAACAGTTATTACGCTTTTGTAACTGACACCGCGTAACCAAAATCTTGTCAATGTAAGAGTTATCTCCCCCCAACACTGTTTTTCTTGTGATCGCTTAATATTCGCAACCGTATAAGAAACCGACAAATTTATTTTACCAAATTGCTCGATATATCCTCAGGATGATTTGATTTATTTTGACCGAAGTTATCCGGAGACTCCATATGAGAGTTATTTCCCCTTTTCTATTTGATATAAGTGATATGCATTTTTAACTGGAAAACCATAAGTGTTAGAGGCCTAAGGTCTTTTGTTTTGAGGTCCTTGGTCCAAAAAAATGAAAATGAGGTCAAGGTCCAAGGTCAAGGTCATGATTAAAATTTTGATTTTGGCTTGTGATCCCTTATTTTCAGAAATCATACAAGATATTGACAAAATATTTTCATAAAATTGTTAGTTACGAGATGTAGTAACACATAAATTTTAGTCGAAAGGGTACGTAGACATTTGACTCGAGTTTTCCCCCTTTTCATATCTAATATCATACGTATGGTAATATAACTCATGAACAATATAAAGTAGAGGACTAGAGTCTTTTGATTTGAGGTCCTTAGTTTATGATCTTGAAATTGAGCTCAAGGTCATATGCTAATTAAACGTTCTAGATTTTGACCTTTACTTTTACCTCATATGTACACATGATAAAGCCATGGGACTGTTTGCATTAAGTTGGAAGCAATGTGACCTTAAAAAAACACAACCGGAAGTGACCTTTTGTAAACCGGAAGTAGCAATTTTTTGCACTAAATCAATGTAAAAGTATATAGAACCATATATTTTTGGAATTAGTGTCAAGTAAACTATCAAACAATACCGGAAGTAAACTTTTTAAACCGGAAGTAAAAGATTATCTCCCTTTTCTATTTTTTTTTATAGAAACCATATATTTTTGGAATAAGCGTTCAATAAGCTGTCATTTGACGCTAAAATTGACATTTAAAACCAAATTTTAATATTTTCATATAAAAAAAAGGTCTAAACTGGTGGAAAGACCATCAATAGTTCTCTGAACGATTGGTTTTTAATTAGGTCTTTCCACTTTTCTGTGGAAAGACCTATTGTTTTTCTTCTGATTTTTTTTTTTCTTCCGCCTAATTTTGTTCTTGCGATAAACATTTGTTTCGCAATATGTCGCTTTGATATTTGGTATATGATATCGAACAGTTTATGCGCTTTTGAAATTTACCCTGCGTAACACTAAAAATTTTTATTGCAAGGGCACGTTGAACGTAAAAATGAGTTTTCTCCCCTCTTGTATTTAAAATACGTGTTTGGTGATATAAGTCATTAACCAAATATAATTAAGACCTAAGGTCTTTTGATTTGAGGTCCTTAGTTCATGACCTTGAAATTTTATATGTATACATGATAAAGCTATGAAACTTTTGGAAAAAGGTATCAAACCATTTAACCTTGAAAGAAACAACCGGAAGTGACCTTTTGTAAACCGGAAGTAGCTATTTTTTGTACTTTATTAATATAAAAGTATATAGAACCAGATATTTTTGGAATCAGTGTCAAGTAAATATTCAAATATAATCGTAAGTAACATTTTTCAAACCGGAAGTAACAAATTATCTCCCTTATTTAAAAAAAATGTATGGAAACCAAATATTTTTGGAATCAGCGTACTAGAAGCTATCATTTGACGATTGAAATGACATTTTAAACTTAGTTTCACAACTTTTATATCAAAATACATTGTTTTGATGGAAAGACCTTCAATTGTTCTCTGAACAATTGGTTTTTAATTAAGGTCTTTCCTTTTACTAAAGGGAAAGACCTTACTGTATTTCTTCTGATTATTATTCTTTTTGTTCCGCCAAACTTTGACGAAGTTAGCAGCCTTAACCGTAAGACGTGTCGCTTTCATGTTCACACTTTGTATTGGTGACATGAATATCTGTCTGGAACTCACCCTGTTAGTCAAAATATTTTGTCGGTTCGGAGTAATCCCTCCGAAACCAAAAACCTTGTTATCGTTCCAACACCGTAACCGTAATAGGTAGAAAAAAAAACGAAGGGTGAAATTTGTTCAGGACCAGACACCGGTTCTTCGTTACATTTGGATCGAAAAGATTCAACGACTCATTGGTAGGGTTATGCCCCTATGAAAATTAACCGGTGTCGGTTGGCCACCAAAACTCAGAAACCGAAAGTCGTAGACACCTAGGATCTTCACCAATCATCATCAATTCATGTATCTTTGAAAAATACCTCAAGGTCAAATTTGTATGTTGACCTTGACCTTTGACCTAACACCTTGTTATGGGATAATCTCAGAAACCATTATACTTACAGAAGTTTTAAATAGTGGAAAATGTTTGGGTCATTACGGCGCACATTTGTTACATTTTGACCGAAGAGATTTGACCTTTTTTTTAAGGGGCATAAAGCCTGTTTTAGGTTTCTGAAAAGACAAAATCAGCTTTTACTACATAACAAAAGGTCCTAGACCCATGGGGTCTTCAGCAATGACATTGGGGACTAATGACCTTGACAAAGGTCAAAAGGTCAAAGGTCAAGGTCAAGTCAAATATAGCTAATTATGTGTTTTTGACCTTATTTAAAGGATTTTCAGTGTGTTTTAAAGCTTTTCAATACATTTTAAGTCTATTGGAACATGTATTTTACATTATAAAAGGAAAGACCTCTCAATTGTTCAAGAACAATTGACAGTTTAATTATTATTCTTTTTGTTCCGCCAAACTTTGACAAAATAAACCTTCGTAACCGTAAACCATATGTCGCTTTCATGTTCACACTTTGTATCGGTGTCATGAATACCTATCCAGAACTCACCCTGTGAGTCGAAATATTTTGTCGGTTCGGAGTAATCCCTCCGAAACCCAAAAACCTTGTTATCGTTCCAACACCGTAACCGTAATAGGTAGAAAAAAACCGAAGGGTGAAATTTGTTCAGGACCAGACCCCGGTTCTTCGTTACGTTTGGATCGAAAAGATTCAAGGACTCATTGGTAGGGTTATGCCCCTATGAAAATTAACCGGTGTCGGTTGGCCACCAAAACTCAGAAACCGTAAGTCGTAGACACCTAGGATCTTCACCAATCATCATCAATTCATGTATCTTTGAAAAATACCTCAAGGTCAAATTTGTATGTTGACCTTGATCTTTGACCTAACACCTTGTTATGGGATAATCTCAGAAACCATTATACTTACAGAAGTTTTGAATAGTGGAAAATGTTTGGGTCATTATGGCGCAACTATGTTACATTTTGACCTTTTTGTAAGGGCATAACCCCTGTTTTAGGTTTCTGAAAAGACAAAATCAGCTTTTACTACATAACCAAAGGTCCTAGACCCATGGGGTCTTCAGCAATGACATTGGGGACTAATGACCTTGACAAAGGTCAAAAGGTCAAAGGTCAAGGTCATGTCCCAGATAGCGAATTTAGTGTTTTTAACCTTATATAAAGGTTTTTTATTGTGTTTTCAAGCTTTTTAAGGTTGACCTTGACCTTTGACCTTTCAACTTTTTATTGGATATCTCAAAAACGATTATACTTACAGAAACAGTAAATAGTGAAAAATGTTGAGTTGACTAAGACGCAACTTTTTTACATTTCGACCGAAGAGCTTTGACATACCCTTAAGGGGCATAACCCCCATTAACGGTTTCTGAAAAGACAAAATTAGTTTTAACTCTTGAACCAAAGGTCCTAGACCCATGGGGTCTTATATAATGACATCGTGGACCATTGACCTTTACAAAGGTCACAAAGTCAAAAGTCAAGGTCATGTCCTAAAAAGCGAATTTGTTGTTTTTGTCATATTTAAAAGGTTTTATGTGTGTTTGAGAGCTTTTCAATGCATTCTACGACTATTTGAACATGTATTATACATTACGAAAAGGAAAGACCTCTCAATTGTTCAAGAACAATTGACATTTTAATTTTAAACTGTTACGGGTCGCATACTATGTATAGAGACATGCATAATAAATCTAAAAAAGATGACACGTTTGGCTTCTACTTATGTAATTCCATTTATTACGAAAGCGTAGTAGGGTTATTGTATCTATATTACGTAATACAGTTTTACACAGTTTGAACTGCTCTGTGCACATGTAATACAATGATCCGATATGCCATATCGGAATTATAAAATAGTTTATATAACAAACCAAAAGTTACTTGAATATACTTGAAAAATATTTTTTTCTAAAACAATGACAAATACAAATAACGGATTATAGAAAAATAAGTACAAAGCTAAAAATAAACAATAGAACATAAGACTTATTTATCGAATTAAATATGCATGTACAGAATACAAGAATACCGTAAATAATATCAGATTAATTTTTCTATATAGACTTTAACCTTCCCTAGTCAGAGTGCGTGCAGACTCGTCGTATTGTCTAGTTTGTGTGTTTGTGAGGGGGACGGGAGGGGGAGTGTTGCATGCCAACTCATCACCCATTCACAAGATACACACATTTCTATTTGTGACACTAACATCTATAAAACTTTTAATAATAACAATTCTTATTTTGTATACATTTAATTAATGAAACGAGTGCATATCCCAGAAGCTGTTTTCATGAGCTAAAACAATTTTTAATGTCTCAATATTATATTACAGAACGTGTTTTTGTTTATGTCAAATCAAGTTTCAAATTGAAATGGGTACAGACCAAAACCTTTCAAGAATAATATTTTGAAAATAATTACACACATTTTTTCAAAGTTGATCAATTAAAATCTTCTCATAGAAAATGATTTACAAAAAGGTCTGGTGTACAAAGTGTATATATTACAGTTACATCCCAAAGATAATTAAAAGATTGTCTTATATTAGTGTGTAATATGTGTAAACATGGTAAAGACCACTAACATACAGATGTTCTTTTTCTGTTTTTAATTCATTGAAATTAATACTTAATATGTAGTTAATAGCCTTACCATTTGTATTAGCAATCCAATAATAATCCGTCTTCAACTTTTGAATGCTTTCTTATTATTATAGGTTAAGAAATGTTCATAACTTGATACACAAAAAAAAACAATTCAAAAATTCACTGCTCTATAGATTTTATTTCATAAATGGAGTCTGAAATATATCCATAACAAATGGACCGTATCAAAGTCACATATCAAAACACTTAAATGTAGTTATAAACTGTTACGCGTCGCATACTATGTATAGAGACATGTATAATAAATCTAAAATAAAAGAAGGAATTCTTAAAGCTTACTTTGACAAATTTTAAACTGACTTCATTTCAACAAGTTTAAATCTTATGTTCTAAAATAGAGCTACAAAAAAACCAAAATGCTCTGCTCTATAGATTTTCTTTCATAAATGGAGTCTGAAATATATCAATAATAAATGCACCGTATCAAATGACTATATGAGTACACCAAGACTTATAAACTGTTACGTGTCGCATACTTTGTTTAGAGATATGCATGATAAATCTAAATTAAAAGACAGATTGAAAAAAAAGGAATTCTTAAAGCTTACTTTGACAAATTTTAAACTAACTTCGTTTCAACAAGTTTAAATTACATATGTATTTATCAAAGTTGTACACAAGTCGAACATGAAAGAATGTTGTTGCTGTTTATAGTTAACACGTGTTTAGTTATTTATAGTAAGGTCGGTTTGTATGGGGTTTAAAGTTTCATGCACGAGTGAATTCAGGTAGTTTAAAGTCATTTGAGCCATTGCAGTTAAAGTGACCAGTAGCACTTTTCCAAATAAAGAATACAATAATGTTATATTATTTATTTTCAGATTGACCTTTAGTATGCGGTTACCAGCACCAGCTGAGAATGTTCGGTGTATTTACACAAAAACATTGATTTCATTATACATATATATACGAATAATAAATGTGCACTTGTCTCTGCAAGTGGCGTCTCCCATGTGAGAGTTTGTGGTTATTATATAAATATTTTATATTCGTTTGAGTTTACGAATTAGAATTTAAGTTCTAAAATAAAGCTGAGAATTGTTCGTATTGTAGTAAATTTAATTCTTTGAAGTTTTATTTAAATACGCTATTAAACATTACTAAGAGCCAATAAATACAATAATTTTGTATTTTATAAATTAGTGCCTTCAATAAATAGAAGTCGTCATAGAACAGTCTCTAGTATATATTTGTTTAGGGGCCAGCTGAAGGACGTCTCCGTGTGCAGGAATTTCTCTTTGCATTGAAGACCTGTTGGTGACCTTCTGCTATTGTCTGCTCTATGGTCAGGTTGTTGACTCTTTTGCACATTCCCCATTTCCATTCTCAATTTTATCATTTTCATACCAGTATTCGAAATGACTCGTTTCATTGCTATTACAAAAAATATGTCATAATAACAGTGTACGTATAGGAGCCAGGGTCAAAAAGGGGACAAAATTATGCCCCCACTCATTTTAAGACAATTTTGAAACTAAAAAATGAAAATGAAAGAGAACAATCACTAAAGTTAAGATTATTACATTACATAGAAAATAGTTTTTTTTTCTTATCACTTTCAGAAGTTTGCCTCCAACCCTTTTCAACACAAACTTTTTTCAAACTTATCCATTCTTATAAATGGCATATTTCTTTACGAAGGTATACACAGACAGACGTGCCGCCGAAATAATCTCAGCTACAGCGGAGGGGGCATTAATTTTAACACTTGTCCGTCTGAACGTCCGTACGTATTCATGGGAAAATTTACAAACTGAAAGTTTCCGCAATTTAACTTTATTTTGCCTCAAACAAATACTATGAAACTTATACACAATGCTTATTACCACCACACTGAGATCAAGTTAAAATTTGGTTGGCATCACTTTCACCGTTCGAGCCCATTTATAAGTGGAAAAAATGTTAAATTTGTCGTCTACGCGCTCTAACTTTATTTGCCTCAACAAAGTGTTATGAAAGTTACATACAATGCTTATTACCACTTCAACAATGAGCAAACTTTATACCACATAGCAATTCATATAAAACCCCGATGTCATTATATGAAAAAGAGGACTGCTTCAAATGCCATCAGCACCGCTGAACCAAAATGTACATATGATACATATGCGGATAATTAGTATGTTCCAGAGAGGTATACAGCCAATAAAAACATAAATTAAAGCTAGTACTCCAGGAATATATTCGCATAGGAGTAATTCCACCTAATTTGACACAAAGCTTCATCTTTTTATCTTTATTATACAAAAAGTTTCTGTAGTCTGTTGTACTCGTCGTTTAATTGCTATTTTAGGAGGGAAATGATAACTTTATTTTGAAATGTTATTTTTAAGTGCAAATTTTTTTTTTTTTGTTACTACCAGAAAGTTTTCTTGTGAATTTTTAACTTATAGTGTCTTTGCTAAAACAGAACCAACATTGAAAGATCAAGTTTTCAGTGTTTACTCAGAAGGTAATATTTTGACACTAGATTTCCCAATGACAGCAATGAAAAAATCAGAAAACCCTGGGAAGAATTGATATCCAGGAACATTGCAAAACATTTTCACCAGTTTCAGAGGCGGTTTCGGGTTAAAGAAATAACAGAAATAAATTAATAAATAATCATTTAAAAAAACAGTTGAAATTTTATATTACATTCACATATAGTATGTCAAAACTATGTAAGCATCCTCTACAATAAAGGAAAATTTGTCTTTTCGGACACAATGCAAAATGCTTAATTTCTTACAGCATAAAACTCTCAATGTGTTCCCTGTGTGGATAAAAAAAAAACCGCTACGATCTCCATTCTTCGCCTGCCTATTCTCTTATTTTACACCTGACAACCATTCTAATTCACTACACCGAAAAGTGGACGACATATTTTTGTGTTGTATAAATGAGGATGGTGCACATTCTGTATGTGCCTGTCCTAAGTCAGGAGCCTGTAATTTGGTGGTGTCGTTTTTTGCTGTATATCAAATTTGTTTTTTCGTCTGAATTGTTTTACATTAAAATTTTGTCATTGTGGGGTCTTTTATAGCTGACTATGTGATATGGGTTTTACTCATTGACGAAGGCCGTACGTTGACCTATAGTTGTTAATTTCTGAGTCATTTTAGTCTCTTGTGGAGAGTTGTCTCATTGGCAATCTTACCACATCTTCTTATTCTTATATAATGAAAGATTCTCAAGTCATGGAAAGAAGAAGAAAAAAATCGAATAAGGATTGAAGTGACACTCGAAATATCTCTCCCCCGGAGTAAAAGTGATAACAAGAAATGTTTCACTTGTCTGACATAATGTCGGCACATATCCTTTGAAAAGTGTTATAATGTTTTCTGTGCACTATTATTTTATTAATCTACGTTATATTTTATCAGATCAGTTGATCAGATTAAGGAAATATTTATTGTGTTTGGATTGCAACTGCAATAAAACAGGATTATCTTTCTTGATTTGCGAGTTTTGAATTCTGAATTAGAAATGATCCTTCTCGGCTTTCGTATTTTATGAATCTAAAAATGTTTTAAAAACTTTATCTGCAGACTGTATGTAATGATAACTTGAGGAAAAACTAAGACCATTCATAAGTAACATACGGAAATAAGGAAATACATGTTTACTAAATTAAATTCCCTCTAGATACTGGCTTTCGATAAGAAACAAGCTTCTCTCAAAGTTAGTACAAATCCAGGATGTTTTACGAAAGTTATTAAAATTTCAAAAACATTAACAACAGATTGAACGTAATGTCAACTTTCAGAAAAACTAAGTCCATTTAGAAGGAAAATACTGATAAACATTATCGTTTTTTACAAAGTTTCCTTCTGGATACACTAGTATGATCAAAAACAAGGTTTTGTCATAGAGTTTTTCTTTTGTATATTTTCCCCCAAATAATCAGAATAATTCAAAACTAAAATATGATAAGTTAATTTTTTATTCATGCTCATAGAGCTGCAGACAACCTCGGAAACTTATACAATGCTATAGTCGACAGGAGTGGTATCGTCAACATTTTTGTTTAAATTGGAGGCGTTGGAATCGCGTTTCGTTTACCTTCAATGAAATTGTTACGCCAGTAGCAATGCTAATAAATGTGACAAAAAATTGTCAGATCCGATTCAATACGGATAACCTTTAAGTTTTGTCGTGGTTTTAGAACTTTGGTCTCTTAATCCTTTTGAACTATTTATTTGCTAATGTTAAAATGTTGTTATAAGATTGCATACATCAATAAGTTAGAAGAAAAGAATTGCAAATTGGCATTAGTTATTCTTGGTGACAAAGTTGTAACCAAACCATACATGTACACTTTCACAAAGTACTAAATGGTTCAGTTTTAAAGAATAGAAATAAATATTGACTCTTTGTGCTGTTACCAACATTTTAATAAACTTAGCCTTACATTATAATTCTTGTGAAACATTCAAATTTGAGGAGCCAACATAATGGATTATAATGCTTGTATCTGATCCTAAACAAACAAGTAATCAATAGTGACATACCTGATTGTTGCTTTCAAAGGCAGTGCATTTGTGCATACAATTGATTTTATTTAATGAAACAATTTTAAATACCTTTGAAATGACAGTTAGTGTTTGTTTTGGAAGGCTGACAATAATTTTGATTTGTTTATTCATCTATGTTATTTGACACGTGTACGTAATTTATGCTTTGAATTCTTTACAAGAATGTGTAATGTAATTCTGTTTATAAACCAATACAGTTTGATACATGTGATAATTGCTCCTCGATTTAATTTGATATATCTCCTAACTTCGCATATATTTATTACTAAACATGATTGATTGCTATTAATGTAATGTGTTATTACGTGCTTTATAACATACATGTTTATGCTAATGCTAAGTTTTCATACTCTTTGCAATGAAATGTACATCTTCCCAAAAATCACATATCTGTAGTATGTAACAGGATAATCAGGAAAAAAAATGATATTTTTCATACAAATTAAAAACATTCACAGCGCATTTAACGTTTGCTCTTAATTTTATAAAACCACTTCTGAACTTCAGGCAACCTGTTCCAAAAACTGTAACTTAAAAGTAGATCACAAAAATACTGAACTCCGAGGAAAATTCAAAAAGGAAAGTCCCCAATAACTTAGTGACTGACGAACAAACAAACGGAAATAATTCGCCCTTAAGTTTAAGCCTGACATACGCATCATTTTTGCACAAAGTCATATGAACAGTAAGAAAGAAAATCGACCCACAAGCTTGTTAAAAGACGTCATGTGTGTTGTTGTATTATCTCCCGCTATATTATATAGTTTAATTTCATGGATTTAAGATAATTCTTGAATACCAGTAACAATGTTATTTTAACATTTAATTTCCTATGAACAACACCAATTTCGAAATTCAAAAAAAGATAAGCCGGCCACATCTGTAAAATGGGACTATTCCCTTGAAAATTGATAGAATGTGTGTTCACGATTGGCAGAATGATAAGGCACCATTTCTACATATTCTAACACACAGTTCGCATAACAGCAGTGTATTCATTAACTGCATAGGAATTTCGAAAATATACATGGTAATGAACAATACTTGTCAGGTTACCCCTCAAAACTATGCATCAATTACGTGGTTTTTAACCCTTAAATAGTTATTCCCTATATCATTAAATACACTTAACTCCCGAAATGGATATCTTTATATTACATGTATATACTTTTTTGTTGCATGACGTTGGAATACGATTAAACATTTCAAATCGAACAAATAATGATAAGCTTACCACAGAGTATGTAAACTTTTTTGTTATATCTAGTTCCATTTGCTTTTGAAATAATTCCGCTTAAATTGAACCAAAACTTTCAAAAGAATTATCGATGTAATACATATATATTTTATTTTGGTATGAATTTTATATCATATACACATTTTTTTTTATTTCTGGAAATCGACAACCAGACTATCATACTTTGTTCGATAACAAAACTAAAATAAACTTGAGGATCTAAATTTAGTTATGACGTACATTGCAATTACCTGAGATGTTTAAAGAATGTTAAATTACGTTTTATAAAATACTCAACAATATCAACAGTATTTAAAACTCACCTTGATGTGTATAACAGTATTCCTAAAATCTTTCAATTTTATAAGGATATAAAAAGAGAGTAATATGCTTAAATGCAAAAATAACAACGCCCCACAAGGATTTCCCATAGAACCATTGATTGATCACGTGATCAATGTACCCTGGAATGAATATGGCAATGGCGCAGTTGTAAATATATATAACATGTACAACATATTATGGACTAAAATTATTCTACTGTAGTATTTTAACAAAACTTGCGATCTTGAAAGCAGAATTTACAAAAGGTAAAATTGAATTTAAATCACCTATGGCAAATGCTCAGTCATTGATATCGTTTCTTTTTTCAGATTTCCAGTCACTTGATTTTAACTATTTATAGATTTCAGAAGGAACGACATATTTGAAAATTTTCAGGTCGCTAAGCGATAAGCTTACCACAGAGTATGTAAACTATTTTGTTAAATTGAACCAAAACTTTCAAAAGAATTATCGATGTTATACATATATATTTTATGTTGATATGAATTTTATATCAAAATACACATTTGTTTTTTTTATTACTGGAAATCGACAACCAGACTTTCATACTTTGTTCGATAACAAAACTAAAATAAACTTGAGGATCTAAATTTAGTTATGACGTACATTGCAATTACCTGAGATGTATAAAGAATGTTAAATTACGTTTTATAAAATACTCAACAATATCAACCGTATTTAAAACTCACCTTGATATGTATAACAGTATTCCTAAAATCTTTCAATTTTATAAGGATATAAAAAGAAAGTAATATGCTACAATGCAAACAAAAACGCCCCACAAGGAAGTCCCATAGAACCATTGATTGATCACGTGATCAATGTACCCTGGAATGAATATGGCAATGGCGCAGTTGTAAATATCTATTATATGTACAACATATTATGGACTAAAATTGTTCTACTGTAGTGTTATAACGAAACTTACGATCTTGAAAACAGAATTTACAAAAGGTAAAATTGAATTTAAATCACCTATGGCAAATGCTCAGTCATTGATATCGTTTCGTCTTTCAGATGTCCAGTCACTTGATTTTAACTATTTATAACTATTTATAGATTTTAGAAGGAACGACATATTTGAAAATTTTCAGGTTGCTAAGCGCCATTGTTCAAATATTGTTTACCAGTTAATCGTCTATTATATTCTACGTATAATTCCATTACAAATTATTTGACTCGTTTTTCTGCTAATAAAATAGTTTGCCAAACGATTACTGTTTTTTTATACACATAATTAAATATACTATATACATACACCAGCTCCCACAATGTCTGTAATCTTTTTTTCTACATGTATGCATGTACAAAGTCAGGAATATGACAATTGTCATTCGTTGGTTTGATTTATTTGTGCTTTTTCATTTGATGGGTGCTTTCCATTTTGAATGTTCGTCAGAGTTGGGTAATTTTGTGATTTCACTTTTTATTTCAAATATTTACCAATAACAACAAACTCATATATGAAATGTTGATTTATATGAATTATCACTCTTTTTCTATTTATTATTTGTATAAATCCATCATTTAAAGATTTATGACATGTGAAAGGTTAAAAAGATAATAGAATAGTTATCTAAGGTTCACGTTCAAGTCATTGAAAGTTATGACGTACTTTGCAATTACCTGAGATGTTTAAAGAATGTTAAATTACGTTTTATAAAATACTCAACAATATCAACAGTATTTAAAACTCACCTTGATGTGTATAACAGTATTCCTAAAATCTTTCAATTTTATAAGGATATAAAAAGAAAGTAATATGCTACAATGCAAAAACAACAACGCCCCACAAGGAAGTCACATAGAACCATTGATTGATCACGTGATCAATGTACCCTGGAATGAATATGGCAATGGCGCAGTTGTAAATATATATAACATGTACAACATATTAAGGACTAACATTATTCTACTGTAGTGTTATAACAAAACTTACGATCTTGAAAACAGAATTTACAAAAGGTAAAATTGAATTTAAATCACCTATGGCAAATACTCAGTCATTGATATCGTTTCTTCTTTCAAATTCCCAGTCACTTGATTTTAACTATTTATAACTATTTATAGATTTCAGAAGGAACGACATATTGAAAATTTTCAGGTTACTAAGCGCCATTGTGCAAATGTTGTTTACCTGTTAATCGTCTATTATATTCTACGTATAATTCCATTACAAATTATTTGACTCGTTATTCTGCTAAGGAAATAGTTTGACAAACGATTACTGTTTTTTTATATACATAATTAAATATACTATATACATAGACCAGCTTACACAATGTCTGTTATCTTTTTTGCTACATGTATGCATGTACAAAGTCAGGAATATGACAATTGTTATTCGTTGGTTTGATTTATTTGTGCTTTTTCATTTAATGAGTGCTTTCCATTTTGAATGTTCCTCAGAGTTGGGTAATTTTGTGATTTCACTTTTAACTTCAAATATTTACCAATAACAACAAACTCATATATGTAATGCTGATTTATATGAATTATCACTCTTTTTCTATTTATTATTTGTATAAATCCATCATTTAAAGATTTATAACATGTATAAGGTTAAAAAGATAATAGAATAGTTTTCTAAGGTTCACGTTCAAGTCATTGAAAGTCATGTATTTCGTTAACTCATTTACGGTTGGGTTGTTCTATAGTGATTTTTTAAGTATTTTAATACGCATAATTACATGTAAAGATCGTTTCATTCGTTATTCTGTACATATAGCAGTTATAGGTGTATCACGTTAATTAGTCTTAATATTAAGACGAATAAGTTACTTCCTCCTTCACAATTGATAGAGCTCCATAAGTCTTCTATTTTTGGTGGCTTATCAATACTGTATAATATAATAGGTCTGAATGTAAAGATGTTTCAATTAAAATAAAACATAAAAAACCCAAAATATCATATCCGAACAGAAATAACAAAAACTATTCTGTACGACTTTCGCAAATAAATGGCGTTGCGTCGTAGAAAACCTCAATTGTATATTGCAAAAGCCTTGCACATTTGATAACAAACATAACAATCAATTTTGTGCAATATTTGTATTTTATTAATCGAAAAGTGATTCGTTTTACCGATAATTGACATTATGCTCACTACAAACCAGTAAAATTCTGAGATGGCCTATATCTGTAATCGACTGTGCTGATTTTTAGTCGACCATAGATATAGGAAGATGTGGTGTGAGTGCCAATGAGACAACTCTCCATACAAATAACAATTTAAAAAGTAAACCATTATAGGTTAAAGTACGGCCTTCAACACGGAGCCTTGGCTCACACCGAACAACAAGCTATAAAGGGCCCCACAATTACTAGTGACCAGCCTGAATTGGTCTGAATTCATAACTAAAAAAAAATGCTCGACTAGTCTGAACCTACGGAAGCCGATAAGGGCCATTCAAAAATTCAAAAAAAAAAAATTATGTCGTAATTACGACATAGCATGTCGTAATTTCGACATAACATGTCGTTAAAACGACATCGCTATGTCGTAATTTTGACATAACATGTCGTAATAACGACATCACTGTGTCGTTTTAACGACATAGCTATGTCGTAATAACGACATCGCTATGTACAATGATGTATATAAAAGAATATTTATTATGATTGCCAAGAGACTAAATGACACAAAAATTAACAACTATATGTCATCATAATGCCCCCAATAATTAGAAAAGCCCCCGCATAGTTAGCTATAAAAGAGGGACGAAAGATACCAGAGGGAGAGCCCTCGAAATGCTGTGTGGCAGACAGTGTTATTAATTACTTATTAGCTCCCTTGGTAAAACTCCAAATTTCATATTTAATGTATTTCATTGTTAAATAATTTACATGAAGCTTAATAAGTATATATTTGTTAATTGCAAAGCTTTTGCTATTTGAATTCATTGGTTAAAGATATTTATTTATATTGTAAAGTTTTATATTTGTATCGTCGCAAAATCTTTGGTTACCTTCTTTGGTTACCTTCTGTGAGAAGCTTATATATTTTATAGATCCTATTTAAGTTTAAAAGGTTACGACTGTGGAAGGGCTGCAGAGCCAGTCAAGGTCTATATAAACTTGTTTATGTGGAATTATATGAGGACTGACATTCAGTCCTGCCAAGGCAAGCTAAGCTTGCCACCTCCCTTTAAATAAGCGCAAACTACATGCTTTCTTGTAATAATGGTGGATTAAAGTATTGATTGCTCTTTTTCTACTATCAAACGTTGGACACGATGTTCCTACAACCACTAGGATTTAAAACAGAATCTCCGAAATTTCATCCGCTAAACAAAATAAAAATGTTAGAAAACACGAACCAATATTAAAACAAATTCAAGATATGTTTCAAATTATGTTTTTACAGCTCTTGATCATATACTAGTATATTTGAGGATTAAAATAACAAAGCTATGTGAAAAAAATGGATGTCCAACGTTACATTTATGAAAAACTGTTTTAACTCTTGTGTATAGTGATCTTATTTCTTATTCTCTGATATTCTTGATTCTTGGCAGGAACAACGACATGTGTCGGTTCTTCGTGGCCTCGGTGGTTTCATATTAAGCTGGTATAAGAAAAATGTCCAACGACGTTTTTCGTTAACTCAACGACTGAAAGTGAATTTTATAAGTAGATATAGCAGAAAATGAATAAAAAGAGAAAGACAATAATAATATCTAACAAAAGTACAAATATTTGCCTCATTGTTCGTGAGTTCAAATATTGCTGATTCAATAAAATCTTCTCTACACAGTCGTTTTTCAAACGGTAGCCATTTTGTCCAAGTATATATTTCATTTTTCAAAGCAGTTAACGCGTATTTTTTATAATTGATCAAAACAAAAGTTAGATACACGAAGAGTAAAAAATGCCAAGATTCTTTTCTTATTAACTACATATTTGGGTCTTAAAGGTATAAAATGCTTCCACACATTACAAAACGGTTGCCAATTTGTCCAAACGTCTGAAAACGTCTAAAATCCGAAAGACGCTAATTTCCGACGTTACATGTGCTAAAGTTTCAACTAAATGTTCTTGATAATTAAAACAAATCGTGTTATGAAATTTGGAAAAAGACGTTGATGATTGCTGCCGAAAAAAAAGAATAGCGCATGTTGCTATAGACTCCTGCCGGGGACATAGGTTCGACACAGGTTAAATTTTGCAATTTTTATTAATCGTTTATAGCTTTTAACGATTTATTTAAAAGAATGGGGAAATGGGGAAAAATCTCATTACATGAACTTCGTCCAACTTTTGCAAAGACAAATTGGAGACACCAAGACAGTCCTCTAAACGTAAAAAGTACTCAGAAATAGATCATTTAAAGTCGTCACTTCAGTAAGGTGCAATCACCAATATTAAAAGACTTATACCAGTTCACGGAATGTTCTACTTCGCGATTTGTCCTGCTATTCATGTTATAACTGTCGTGATGAAAGTAATTCCTGTACTAGCGAAGCCGGAACTTTTCGTCAATATAAACTTGTGCATGAAATGGAGGTAATTGAAAGACGAATCCCAAACAGCGACGAAAACCGTTTCATCGAATTAATAAAAACCCGGGATTATATAAGCCGTTTTCGCGGACGATCCAGGAGTAGATTACTATATTTTAAAATGTATATCAGAAGTTAAACACTATAGATGACTTGGGAAATAATTCTCAAGCCAAGGTTCAAGTAATTGAAGGGGTGTATTTCGACAACTTATGTGCCAGGAAAAATACAATTCTATTCAAATTTAACCAAGGGTAAAAATGTTCGATTCACTTGCAGAGTGTCAGATATATTTGTATTGGGGTTGAATTAAGATATACAAATTTTACAACGACAGATGATATGCACCTTGAAAGTAAAACATCCTATATGATAAAAGTTTTGTACATCTAAAAAAAAACATTTTTTCATGGCAAACCGTACCATATCTTTCTATATCTACTTCCGTCCCATCTTTCCTTCCTACATTACTTGCAACAGTACTGCATTTTTAGTTGATATAACTTAAAGGGTAAACTTTATTAAATCGATTTCCACAACTTGAGGTAATTTATGATAAAATGACATCACAAAACGAATCAAGCAACATATAAAAAACCGAATAAAACTTAAAAAATTAATCGAAGTCAAAAACCCTCTTCGACGCCGCATTTTAAGTGTCACTTCGTGTTGTAGGAACATCGTGCCCAACGTTTGACAGTAGAAAGAGAGCAATCAATACTTTAATTCACCCTTATTACAAGAAACCGTGTAGTTTGCGCTTTTTTACAGGAAGGTCGAAAGCTTGGCTTGCCTTGGTAGGACTGAATTATTCCATACACAAGTCAATATCGCCCTTGACAGGCTATACAGCCCTTCCACGGTCAGTAACTTATCAAACTTAAATGGGATCTATAAAATATATAAGTTTCTCACAGAAGGTAACCAAAGAAGGTAACCAAAGATTTTGTGACGATACAAATATTTAACTTTGCAATATAAATAAATATCTTTAACCAATGAATTCAAATAGCAAAAGCTATGCAATTAACAAATATATACTTATAAAGCTTCATGTAAATTATTTAACAATGAAATACATTAAATATGAAATTTGGAGTTTTACCAAGGGAGCTAATAAATAATTAATAACACTGTCTGCCACACAGCATTTCGAGGGCTCTCCCTCTGGTATCTTTCGTCCCTCTTTTATAGCTAATTATGCGGGTTTTTCTTCTAGATATTAGGGGCATTATGATATGACCTACAGTTGTTAATTTCTGGTTATTTATTTAGTCACTTGGCAGTTATAAAATATATTTTTATGTATATATATAGCGATGTCGTTATTACGACATAGCGATGTCGTTATAACCACATGTTATGTCGAAATTACGACATAGCGATGTCGCAATAACGATATAATTTTTTTTGGAATGGCTCTTATCGGCTTCCGTATGAACCAAACTTGACAAATTAACCATTACTTTTTTCAAATTTAAATAGTTGGAATATATATCTTTTTAACTGAAACGAAAATAGTCATAATAAAATAAAGATATAAATACGAGCGCATGTTTGCATCCTTGCATGATTTTCAGATTTAACAAATCGAGAAAGTTTGATTAAATTATCTAATTACTCAATTATATTAATTTAAATAAAGTCAACAGTAGTATACCGCTGTTCAAACTCATAAATCCATGGACAAAAACAAAATCGGGGTAACGAACTTAAACTTAAAGTTTTAGATTAATGTTGAAAAAAAACTTTGCCTGAAAACCACACCTACATATAAACTATTATTAATAAAACCTTAGCAAAAGGCTACTAGTTTTCTTTAAACTGAATTTTCCCAAATTCCTAAAAACAAATAAACTACATAGGTTTTATGGTTTCATACAATAATAATATATAATTATCTTTTTAATGAGGAAACAACTGCCAACAAAATCACTGAAATTGTTTAAACTTATGTAAGAAATTGATCCATTCTTATAATGATTTGATATATGTTAAGATTATAACACAATGTCGGGCGCTGTACACTAATTTTTGACATTTCTACCGATTATGTCTGTTTGTTTTGTTCACGCATCGTTGTTAATATAATGATACTTGATGCGACTGTCATATAAGTGAGAGGGTCAGCTAGCTATAAAACCAGGTTTGATCCACCATGTCAGGAATATGACAGTTGTTATCCATTCGTTTGATGTGTCTGAGCTTTTAATTTTGCCTTTTGATTAGGGATTTTCGGTTTTCAATTTTCCTCGGAGTTTATTTTTTTGGGGGATTTTACTTTTTTTCCCTATAACATATATATCACAAAGGGATAAAAAAAACTAGAAAATGATAAATTTGTTCTTCTGATTAGTGGTAAAGTAAAAATCAATACACCAGCTTGACAGAACTGATTTAAAAGATTACACTTGGTCAGAGAGTATTACAATTTAAACATTCAAAATTGCTTCATCCTGTAAAACTGAAATCACAAGGTCTTTTGAATTTATTCGATCAGTTATACACGAGTTTAAGAACACGTAGGGCTTTCGTTTTACCCATAAAAGACAAATGTACTGTTATTAAACTCCAAGTGCTTCTTGTATGCTATGTCTTTAATTTTGAAAAAAAATGTTCAAATTTAATTGTAATCAATATTTACTTCAATTTGGAAAACATTTACTTTTTTATAAAGTGCTATGGAAAGTTTTTTTCTCACCTGAATATAATTTAACTTGTATAAACCAGTGAAGTATACACAAGGGGCCCTGTGTTTACAGTGATCCATCGTACAGGGATAAACGATGGAGTCTTATAAGAAAAATCTATTTTATAATTTTAGACATAGGTTATACATTCAAATGACATATTCATTACACAGACAGAGTTTGTGAGCAAAAGATTTATAACATTCTACATTAGATAAAGTACATCAAAAGATCTACACATACCACTACTTATAATTGACATTTAAATTTGTACGTGTAACATCTGGATTACATTGTAATGTGTTGGTCAGTGATTTTAGAAGTCACATGCTCGATATTGTAAATTCGTGTATTCTATATCTCTCTTGTTGGATGTAAACTGTTCTAATAAGGAAAAGAAAGTATAAAGTACAAAATTGATAAGACACTTATTAATGTGTAAGGTTTATTATAAGTTTTATTTCAGATGCAATTTGTTCTTCTTTTGAAGATAATAATATATTCATAAATTCAATTAAACTGCCATGTTCTGTTTTGTATATAATATCAAATGATTGGAAGTTAAACTTTTAGACTGATATTTGATTATATTCCTTCATTTCCAAATAATCCATAATTTTTGTCCATGTTATTGTATGTGTAATCGAATTGATTATGACATTATACTTTTTGTTGTAATCGTACATTCCTAGTATGATAAGTCCTTCTCTCATTGGAGTATATGTTGTGTTGTTCAGTATATTATACTTTTTAAACGCATGACAAATATCATGAATATGTTCCCTAACAACCATTTTAAAGTTACAGCTGTGAAAAACGATGTGTTTCGTTTTCCTTTTTTCGTAAATGGCATTTGCCATTTTTTATTTGCAGATGGTTGATAGTTTTTGCTCCTTATAGATAATGTTATGAACAATTTTCCAACTAATTTGATTTGCTTTCTTACAGGAAATACATTTATTTAAATTTATCCAGATCTTTTTCCAAGGTAATTCCGAATCATACTGACTATTCCATTTTATTTGACAGTTTGAACTATATCTAAATTTAACGAATATTGGATTAATTTCAAAGATATTTCACTTGGGATTACTACTTTATTCTGTGTATCGTAAAATTCAAAAGTATTTTTAATATAATATTTTTTTTATTGTGGTTCGGGATGAACGTGGACGTTTTTTAGTCTGTCCTTGAACGATTTTGGAACAGCTAATTACAGTCTTGTCCCTTCCTTTTCTTTTACTTTTAAGGATATTGTATATAAAGTTGTCGCTTTTGATATTTTTCGTTATTTCATCCCATTATATATGAATTCCATTTTTTCCGAAGTTAGTAAAGAAAAAAGTTTTTTTTGTTGTACTGAATTATTATTTTTTCCGAATATTTGTTGGTTTAGGACATCTATCTTGCTTGTTGGACTTTATATACTTAAAAAATAGACCACTTTGTAATTAAATCAAGATATTATTTTGGAAAATTTCCCCTTTGTAGTCCTCGTAAATACGAACATTTTGCTAAAACATTATCACAATTATTTTTAATATCAAACTTCTGTAGCCACCATTTGGCTATCGTGTTCCAGTTATCGGTTTTCGATCATAAAATCTTTTTTAGACTTTTGATTTGTTTAGATTAAATAAAAGAGTTTATATTGATCATACAAACCCCCCTGCCTCTACCGGTAAGCAACACACGTCCCTTTTAATTAAATTTACTTTTCCCTCTCATATAAAATTCCACTTGACATTGTTTATTTCTTCTTTTTTTTATATACATTTTTCAGGTATTCTCGCATTTCTATTTCGAAACCTTTTTAGATATAATCAATGATTTTGATATAAAGACCCTGCCCTTGAATATTAGGTCAACGATTTTCAAACTTTAAGACACCCGTTAATTTTCTTTACATTTTCTAACGTCTATATTAACACTGTATCCATGCATGACTCCCTATGCTTTAGTTGTTTCATTTTTTTTATATTTTGGTGTTTCATTTTTCCAACGACGCAAACATGCCCCTACAGTCTTTTTTGATAATTTATCTTACATGTAGCTCCCGATGCTTTCTCGTATATTTTTAAAATCTTAAATGTTTCCTAGATTGATTCCTCTGTTCTATTAAAAATAAATTGTGTATAGTCTGCAAACATGTTTATTCTAGCCTCTTTGTTTTCATTTTCTGCTTGTAAAATATATAGCATCGGCGATATTGGACAGCCTTGATCGATTGATCTAGAAATTTTGACATATCTTGATGGAAAACAGTTAGTCATTCAACAAGTTTTAGCATTTTTTAAGTAACATTTTAACCCATTCCAGAAAAGTTTCTCCAAGTTGATTTTTTTAAACGTGCATCTAATCCTTCCCATTCTGCATAATCAAAAGCTTTTGTTTGGTCAAGATTATATTAAAGTGGGAAGAGGGATGACATTAAGAACTGGCGACCTATAACATTATTTGCATCTTTCGTAATTTCACTATCACATAAACGTTTTTCTGCTTCAAATAGAGTTTTATTTACATCATGTAGTAATTTTGCCCAAGCCTCTCTATTACAACCCCCTGAAATTAAAGTTTCTCATAATATTATAATTGTTCGCGTAAGATTTCATTGATATTATTTTTGTATGCTTTTCTCGGCTTATACTTTTGACCATAGTTTTTTCTTTTCCTCGTTCTTTTTCTAATCTAAAAAAAAAAGTTTGTGGATTGTTCACCTTTTTCATACCAATTTATTTTTAATCTTATGCGTGCAGCTTCTGCTTTTCGTTCGTAATATTTATTTATATATTTTTTTAGTTTTGTTAACTTCATTTAGAATTGTTGCGTTCCATCATTTTCTAGTAAATATTTCCTAATTTATGTTTCAACTTTTTAATTTTATTTTCATTTAACATCAATTTCTTTGAAAAAATTATTGTAATGTCCTTCATTTTAGTTTTTTAAGTCCCAAAACTGCTTTTTATCTTTAAATTTATTTATGTTATGTTTCGACGAATTCCAGACTGTTTCAAAGGTATTTTCAAATAGGTCGGTTTGAATTACACTATTGTTCATTGTCAAATAACCCGGACCTCTTTCTGGTTCGATAATGTTCATAGTAATTGTCATGCCGTCATGATCACTGAAAAGTAAATTAACTATGTTTGCGCTGTTTAATCTACAATCGATGTTCTTACTAGTAGATATATAATGTATTCTCGAGTATGATTGACCCGTTAAAAGCTTGTATTGTTTTTTTGTTTGGATATCAGAGACGTCAAAAGTCCGTCAGGTCATTTTTTTTCAATACAGTTTTTGGTTCATGATTGCCTACATATTCACGCCTATGTTTTCTATCGAATTTCCTATGTCGACAACAGCTAAAATTTCCCATAACGTAATTCACAACATCATTTTCTTATAAATTATTAACTTATTAAAGAATGGTTTTCTTTTATTGCCATCATTAGGGGCGTAGACATTGAATGTTCGAACAATTTCGTTTGAGTCTAATTAGAATTCAACTCTTTATTTCCTTTCCTCTGTATCTCTATATGTTTCAGTAACGTAAATATCTAAATTTGGTTTCATTAAAACGGAAGTCCCGTTACACCAAAGACTTAACCCTTCCCATTTTTTTTTCTCCATTAATTTTTAACTAATTTTGTACAATGAGTTTCAGGCAAACATATACAATCAAAATTATTTGTCTAACATTATTGAAATAATGTATTTCGGTTTGAATTATCTCCCATACCATTTGCGTTTAAGGAAACTAAACGAATAGACATATTTTACATTTTTTATGTGAAAAAATAAAAAATGTATATTATAAACTTCCAACTTCTGCATATTTAGTTAACTGCACAGTTGAATGATTTCATTTGTGTTATACATAATAAACAATAAATTTACAACAAATTGTTTTGCTCGAACATTCATAGTGCATTTTTTTTTCTCTTAAAGTTATCTGCCATACCATATATTTTATAAATACTTTTTGCTAGCTTAATTAGTTCAACAACACATGCATATAAAAATTTTTGTATCAATAATATAGTTCAATTATTTTCCAAAATATTTTCAAAACGTGCGAGTTTTTTGCATACACAATAAGAGCAGTTTTTTTTTTTGAAATTTTCCATAATATGATATATGTATATATATATAAATTCTTTTACACCAAGTTCTCCATTAGCTTGTTTAAAAAAATTAAGAAGTGATATATTTTGCAACCCATTCCTGGACGACAGAAATCATCCAAAAGATCGTCGAAATATGGTCTAGTTCGCTCGCCAAGGAAGTTCTATTAACATGCTCATATTAAATTCTTAGTTTTACAAAACATCGGTGTAATTTTTTGATTTTATTAAGTTGCTTTATATATTATTTAAAATATATTTAAATAAAAAAAAAATGTTCACTGCATTTTTAACTTAACTCGACTGACACCATTAATAGATACTAGGCTGAAACTAATGATGAACATTGTCCAGTAACCATAAAATATATCTGAAGCATTTAAAAAAAGAGAATAAAATTTCAGATTTAAAGGAAAGAAATGAATATTGACTTTTTGTGTTGTTGTCGACATTTTGATAAACGAATAGCCTTACATTATAATTCTTTTGAAGCATTCAAATTTGAGAAGCCAAAATAATGGATTATTATGCTGGTATCTGATCCAAAACAAAAAAGTGACACACTTAATTGTTGCCTTCAAAGGCAGTGCATTTGTGAATACAATTGCTTATAGAATAACTAATCGAAGAATTTAAATAGAGAAAAATATGTAACGAGTGACTGCACTACACATTAATTAACGAATGCGCGTATGAGTGAATTATCAGTGTTGTTCGGTCATGATTTCACTATTTTTTTATATTGAACATTTTTTATTTGTTATTCTTTTTATTACATTGGCAAATGGTCTTTTTTAATAAAATTAATGTAGAAAATGTAAGGAAATAAATCTTTTCCCACTCATTCACAATTTGTTTTGATCCGACGTCTTGACAACGTCTATTGTTGTATGACGTCAGAGGAGTGAAATAACAACGTTTATTTCACATGTAAAATTATCAGGTTTTTTTTTCACTAAGAAATCAATGTTAGCTAGCTATTATTCGTGTGTTTCTCTATCCTATATGTTCTCCCATTTATTTGTATTGTATTCCTGTCATGTAATGTTGTCATTTTAATATTATATTTAACATTGCCATAAAAGCGGGAAGTTTGGCATGCCACAAAACCAGGTTCAACCCACCATTTTTTTCTAAAATGTCCTGTACCAAGGCAGGATAATGGCCATTGTTATAGTATAGTTCGTTTCTGTGTGTGTTACATTTTATTGTTGTATTTCTGTTGTGTCGTTGTTCTCCTCTAATATATGATGCGTTTCCTTCAGTTTTAGTTTGTAACCCGAATTATTTTTTTCTCAATCGATTTATGAGTTTCGAACAGCGGTATACTACTGTTGCCTTTATTAATGATTGCAACCAATGTAATAATTATATTTAATGAAATAATTTGAAAACCTTTAAAATGACAGTTATTGATTTTTTTGGAAGACTGACAATAATTTGTGAAATGTTGTATTCAAATTATTTAATTTGACATGTGTACTAAACTTATATTTGAAATTCTTAAAATAATATCTAATTGAATGTTATTTAACTAATACAGTTGCCAATTGTGCCTTCGCAGATCTTCATTATTAAACATGAAGGATGTTTATCAATGTAATGTATTTTTATTATAGTGCTATTCATACTCTCCGCAAGGAACTGTACATCTGTCCAATAATGACATATATATAGAGTGAAAATGGATAATCATTGAGACAAATTGAATTTGTCATACAAATTTAAAACATTCACAGCGCATTGAACATGTGTTCTTAGTTTTATAAGATCATTTCCTAACTTTTAGCTACCTGTATCAAAACCTTAACTTTTTGGGGAGACTGACGAACAGAACAAACGGAATCGATATTCTTTTAAATTTCAGCAGAACAAACGCAACTCTTTTGCACATATTAACAGTAAGAAAACAAACGATGTGTCAAGTTCGCGAAAAAACGTTATCTCCCAAAATATAATACAGTTTGATTTCACGGAATCAAGATTATTGTGGTATACCAGTAACAATATCATGATGACATTTAATTTCCTATAAACAATACATATTTTAAAATTCAAAAATACATAAGCCGGCATTATCTGTTACATGGGGATATTCCCTTAAAAATTATGGGAATATTGTTTGACGACTGTCAGGATAATACGGCACGAGGTCTATATATTCTAGCACACAGTATGCATAACAGCAGTTTACCCATCGACTGCATACGAATTTAAAAAAAAATGTTACTGAACAATTTTTTTCAGGTATTCATACATGGGTGTTTCCCCTAAAATAATAATCATCTATTAAATATCTCTTAACCCTTAGATATATTTTTTTTTTAAACATCTCAGGTAATTACAATGTACGTCATGACTACATTTAAATCATAAAGTTTATTTTTGTTTTGTTATCGAACAAAGTATGATAGTCCGATTGACGATTTCCATAAATAAAAAAACGAAATGTGTATTTTGATATTTTGATATAAATTCATACCAACATAAAATATATATGTATTACATCGATAATTCTTTTGAAAGTTTTGGTTCAATTTAAGCGGAACTATTTCAAGAGCAAAAAGAACTGAATATAACAAAATAGTTTACATACTCTGTGGTAAGTTTATCATTACCCGTCCCATTTGATATTTAAATCGTATTCCAACGTCATGCAAGAAAAAAGTATATGTATATCCGTTTCAGATTATATTTGTATTTAATGCAACAGAGAATGTTAAATTTCGTTTATCAAAAGTAAAACATAAAGTTCAAAACAATATCACGCTCATGAGGTCTTAATCACGCTCTTTTTACGACCTGAATACGTTCATACTACGGTCATTATGAGTTATAGTCATTGCTAATTGTCTTTGTCACATAAAATATATAAAAGCTCTTCAGGTTTTGTTTGAAACGTAATTTGCAATTGAAGCATGGAAACACAAGTCCATGTTAAAAAGTAATACGTCTAACGATCAGGTTATTCCATGTTTAATGAGAGAGCATGGGAAAAGAAAAAAAGACCTTTTAGACGTTGGAGGTCCTGTCACCGAAAAGAGACTCTTGGTCATTATGATCAGTTAATAAACGAGGTACAAATCGAGGCTAACCCTTAATTCATTTGTTTTTTTCTAAGAATGTCACAAGACATCTTCGATGAACTTCTTAATCATTGTTAATAGAACAGTGTTGGTCCAAGAATCAAGAAGACAGATACCATATTTACAAGAGCACTGTCGCCTTAGAGTAATCTGCCCCAATTACAAAATTATACGAAAAAATTGAAGGAATGTTACAGTATTTATATTGAACACGATGTTGAAGTTAGTGATGAGAGCGTCGTAAAAATGCGGAATGACCGTAGTATGATCATGGTAAGATCATGCTACAAACGCAGTAGAAGCGTGGTAAGATCGTGTTGCAATCGAACATATTGCGGTATGGTCGTAGTAAGAACATGATGGATGTAGAAGTAAGATCGTGAAAATCGTAGTGACTACACAGAATAAGAGTTTAAATGTGGTATCTTCGTAGAAAGATCATTAAAGAAACGTCATAAGGATGAAGAAGAATCGTGAAAACAAGTAAAAGATTTACGTTTCCATGCCGTTCATAATGCGACCTCACCACGACCTGAATTTTTATTAGATCGCTGTGATCATACTGCAAACGTGGTTTGGTGTGGCGGGGCTTTACTACGAAAACAAACATGCATTTGTTTTTATTATATAATTTTATGTAAGTTCCAAAAATCTAAATAATTTTTATTCAGATTATTTGTAAAATCAACAGTAAAAATCACAATTATTTAACAAAATATTTTGCAAGGTCTTTATACTATCTCTCACTGATTGAATGGAATGTCGTTTTTATATAACTGGCGTGTCCGCTGTATATCTAAGCTGTTAGATATCATATCAAATAGGCCAGATGATCAGATAAAGGTTCATTTCAGATCACCGGAATCAAATTTCCGTGCAGCATTTTCAAGAGGACACACCAATATTTATACTTTGATATTTTAACGTTTTACGTGCATTACTGAATAATATTGTCATTAATTCATTATTCGTGTAATTTAAGGTCAAAAGAAGAATGTATTTCAGAACAACTCTACGACCAAGCTTATGGTTTGCTGCTAGTTTGTGTCGTAAGTAGACAAACATTGTTGATCTTTTAAAAAATATTTTATGTTTGAAATAATGGACTTTATCCACCCCAACAGTGGTGCATTTCTTTCTGTTGAAAAAAGTTATAGTTCACATTAAGTAAGCTGTTCTTGTCGGAAATCCTTTGGTTATATCTATGTAGTGCCACAACCAATTTTGCCCTATCGTCTCTCATATGGAATTTTTTTTTAGGAAATGTAAGAAACTCTTTGTTATCATGTTATTTATTCATAGTTTTGAAAAAAAAGGTGCTTATACATGTTACATATCAAATGAATGAAAACTCTACAACGAATCATATCTCGTCGAACTTTTAATAGCCTATGTCTCAAAAATAACTATACGGACCTTTATAATTTTCCTGCTTTTTATCTCACCTAGCTCACAGGGTCATATAAACTTGTCTCTTCACTTGACGTTTGTCGTCTGTAGTCGTCCATTGTCGTCATTGTCGTCGTACAATACTTTTTACCCAAAATCTCCTTCTCAAAAACTAATAACTCATATGTCACCAAACTTGGCTACAATCATCAATGGGGTAATAAACTATATAGTTTTAAAATATGTAAGACTACAAACCAGCATAAGAGATAAAATAGGAGTAAAATACAAGTTTCTTATCTTCCACTATTAATGTTATGTTAATATCTACTAATTGTATATTTACTTGAAAACTGTCAAACGATTCGTCATATGAGTTATTGTGTTTCAATGACGATATTTACTGTGTAAACCAACTTTTACTTTCTTGCCTGATATATTTAAATCCAAAATAGATATAAAGAAAAACTTTGAGTAACGAAAATAATCAGAAAGACAAGATCTACAATTAAATCATACTACTATTTTCGGGCGACTCCTTATTAAAGTGTTTGCCCTTTAACATGTTTCATGATGATGTTTCCCAAATCTTTGGGTTTTTGCCATATAACTTGAAAATAATATAAAATAGGTAGAAACTGTTGTCAGTGAATGCTTAAGGTAGATCATAAGTAAATATTTTTTTGAGACAGAATTTTCTTATACTTAGCCAAAATGAAGATTTTACTATGCTCTTTTCAAAAATATAATAAAAAGTATTGGTCACCGTGCTATTTTTTAAGCTATGAGTCGTTGAAAATTGCCTAAATTTGGTTAGATTGTTCATGGAAAAACACATTTGTGTGCATAAAAAAAAATCTATGAGATAGAATTTTGAAATAAATTGTGAAAAGAAAGGTTTTGTAATATATTTAAAGAAAATGAAAAGAAAATATGGTGTCACCGAACTTGTTTTCTTGCTACAAGTAAAAAGAAAAAATTTCCCTATCAGTCCAGTATAATTTTTTTACTAAAAGAGTTATCTTCCCTTAAATGGCTCATTTGAAAAAAAATATTCTAAAAGCAAAACAAATGATATTTGTTTAAATATTTTGTATTATACAGTAAATTACCAAGTTTTCTTAATATTATTTAACAGTCTATCCTTTAAATTGCAAATCTGTCTCAAAATTTGCAGATTTAGGCAAATAACTTGACCTATTTTTTACTGTGATTGTACAATCCAAGATTGCGGTATACCATGTATCTACCTTAATATAATTATTATCCGTAATACTGTAAGTAGCCATTGATGAAGCTGCAGATGCGCAACACTGGCTATTAAGAGACTCTATTTTAGTTCCGGTATTGATATGCTTTAGATTTTTTACTGTCTTCTAAAACACCTTGTAATTTTGAAACAGAGCAGCCAGAATCATCAAGTACAATAGATTGTTGGGTCAGATTCATACACAAGCAATATTTTCAATTTTGTTCCAAAAGTTGTACAAATAAAATTTTGAAACAATAAGTATTTTTATTGGCTATTAAAATACATATTGAAAGATGCCATTTTCATTGGTATGTCAATTATCACTTTCTTAATACCAACAATTACCTTTTTAAAAAGAAAGAATCTATTTAAAGCTCTAATTGGTTTAAAAGGTTGAATCACTACCAGGCTTAAGCTATAACGACAATTGTGGTATTTAGCTTAGAAAATATTACCCTTTGAATACATGTATGTTTAACAAATATTTACTTGACGAATAAACCTGTCAAATATAGTTGTAATACAATATTATGTAAAAAAAATAAATGCAGATAAAGAATGAGATATTAAATTCGGAAAAGATTATACTTAATGGAATCACTAATATGTCATAAATACAAAAGTAACATTTATTATGTCCATAATTAAGAATTTACAACATGTTTTACAAATGATTCAAATATGAAAAAAAGCATATACCATTTAAAGAAATTAATTGATGATCATTAGGCAAAAGTTTTTTATTGGAACATATATGTAAAACAGAGAAGTGATAGATTGATATTACGCGATGAAAAATTAGTAGGTACAATTTTGTACTCTTTGCCATGAATTAATAAGATTTGATTCATAGTAAAGCCGTGGTAGTTGATAATATACATGTAAGAAAAAATAATTCATATAAGAATTATCTATGCTTTTTTTTTTAAATCGAACTTGAATTCACGAAAAAGATGCTCAGAATACGATTTTTTTAAACTCTGAAATGCGGAAATCGTGCGGTACTGGCTATATCATTTTTCTCATTTCATTACTTTAACTGCCTTTTGTCATGTTTAAAAAAAAAAGCTTAAATATATGTCACCGTGCCTGATTTGGAAATATATCTTAATAAATCATTGTTCCCTCTTGAATTGATGACTACTATTTCCTTACTTTTGACATTTTAACCTAGCATGCCTAGTTTTGTTTTATTCACACATTGTTGTCAATTTAATTGAATTTATGCAACTGTCACATTAGTGTGATATTTCGCTAGACATTCAACTGGATTTAATTCACCATGTTTTACATCAGGATATGCCTGTACCAAGTCAGTATATGACAGTTGTTTTCCATCCGTTTCATGTGATTCAGCTTTTGATTTTGCCGTTTGATATTGGACTGTCCGTTTTGAAATATCCTTGCAGTTCGGTTTTGTGGGTGATTTTACTTAATTTTGAACACTTTTCAGATTTTCAAATTTTGAACGCAAATATACACATTTCGTATTATGACTGTAGTATGACTGTCAAATGCAATTACATAAAACTGTCAAAACTAGTAAAGCAATATCCATGATCTGATATCTGTATCAAAATACAATTTGTTTAATATCAACTACTGATATCTTGTTTCTAAAATTGAGTAATTTTAGAAGATGTTCCACTTCGCTTAAAAGCTTTTTTAACTGAACATGTAATAAAAAATCGTAAAGAATCTTCCAACCAGACAGCAAATCCAAATATGGTTTCGATGGTCACGTGATTTTCGATTAAAAAAAATACAGTTTTTAGCAATTGCAACGAAGGCACGAAATCGACGGTGTAAAGATGTTTTATCTATATACATGAATTAACCAAATATATCAATAGATACGATAGCATTCAAACATTCACTGCGATATTATTTAAAGAATGTAAATAAAAATGACACACAAAATAGTAACGTATGTTCCTTAAGATGGATGTTAGCTATTTATATTTTAAACATGAGTTACCAAAACTTGCCCGGTAAACCGGCCATGTGACTTTTCAACAGGTTCAAAATTGGCGACCGTCCAAAGCGAGATAACTCGAATGAAAATTCGTCCTGGAAGCGGCTGATTACAAGCGAAAGAAAAAAAGGCATTTCGCTTTATCTTAGTGTAGGTAAAGGTTTTTCTTTGGAATAACATCCAATAAATCATCCGTTTACGATAGTGAAATGTGTAAATAAGAAAAATATTGTGAAAATTATAATTAATTATTTGAACGAGGGCACCTGTACAGTGAGATAAAGGTTACATAATGTTTGTTTTATTATGTTTAATCAGTATTTAATATAGATATTCCCCCATAAAATTATATTTATTTAGAAATCGATGGAATTTTATACCTTCATTTTATTTAATTTAACTTGAATACTACCCACAATTAGCTCCAGAAGTAATAAAATTAATAAAGATATGTGGTAAAATGTTTTTACATTAAGTAAGTGGTATTTTATCAGTAAATTATAAAAAAAACTGAACCAAAACTTTTTTGAAAACAAATCCAGCATTCAAAAGAAATATATTTTAGCACTTCTTAAGTTTTTAAAGTTATATCATCTAACAAATAAATTACTATAAAACACCTGTAATCTTACTTTCATTTATGTTGCCTTAAGTATCATTACTAACGAATAGTGCCAAAACAATACAATTGGCTGTATTGAGGATAGGTCTAGGTTTCTATTTTTTGGTATAGCTTATAATTAAGATTGCAGTTGTTCCAGTATTTAAATTTTAATTCTTCCGAATTGTGTAAGTGCTCTTCTTTTAGGAATACTGTTTACCTTTCAATGTATATCATGTCGCCAATATTTTTTTTAGTTTTGAGTATTGTACAGACAAGTTATCGTAGAGATTATTTCAAAAACCTTCTAACATGGAATAGGACCGTTGAAAAGATATCGCTAGGAAACTACGCATGTTCATCTGGTAAGTTTTGGAATAACACACACGTCAATCAGTTAAGATTACCTTCAAATTTGGAATAATTTCACAACATTTATAAAAAAAATGCATTTTATGGTAACGTATCCTCCAATTTGTCTGCATATATCGGCTAAACAAATTTGAAATTGTGCATTGACGTCTTATTTATCATTCTTAATATGTAGAAATAATTTCGAATTAAATGAAATTAAATGGTTTTGATATAGAAACAAAATGTGGTGCATTATAAATGTATTAATTCCCCTTCTAAGTATTTTACTAGTTCTCTCCCAAATAAGATGTGTGATCACTACAGCGCATTGACAATTTTCAATAGTATTGATCACCATAACATTGCAAACTCTTCCTTAATTATTTTAAAAAGATTTGGTAGACAAAAAAATCCTAATAAATTTTCACTCTGATTAATGTTTGAATCGCTTTTGTATACGGCTTTCCATGTAAAAGTATAAGATATCCAGAAATATTATCTATTCATTGTCCTTGTTTCTCATTTAAAATGCTTAAGGCATCACATGGTATAAATAGTGGGTCATCTTTTCTATGTTTCGGAACTTTTTGTGGCACGAAGTATGAACTCAGCAAGAAAGGGAATCATATAAAAAGTCATAAAAACAATGTGTCTCCATATTTGAGACACAGGAAACTTGATGAAAAAGGGACTTACGTCCAAACAACAAGATAAACTAGCGCAATGATTCATCAAAGTCACTTAAAAGAAAGAATAAAAAAAAAGATAATAAAAAAAGTTAAAGTATAATATCAGAATATATAGTTATCAAAGGTACCAGGATTATATTTTAGTACGCCAGACGCGCGTTTCGTCTACATAAGACTCATCAGTGACGCTCATATCAAAATATTTATAAAGCCAAACAAGTACAAAGTTGAAGAGCATTGAGGATCCAAAATTCCAAAAAGTTGTGCCAAATACGGCTAAGGTAACCTATGCCTGGGATAAGAAAATCCTTAGTTTTTCGAAAAATTCAAACTTTTGTAAACAGGAAATTACATGTCCATATTTTCAATCTAAGAACAATACAACGAGAGATTTAAGGACCCATGTTTCATAAGATTTCGCAAAGGGCCTCAATACAAAAAAAAATGACTGGACAAGTGAAATACTGAATTGAAGATCAATAAATGTCACAACTTCTGAACAATGTGTAAAATACGACTAATATAAAAGTAAGAATATGTGGCATGATTTCCAATGAGACAATAATTCACGACCAAATGTATGATAATTTGAATTTGAAATAGTTTGAGAAACTTTTACAGACACGAAAGTAGACAGGTCAGTAAAGTTACTTCTAAAATGTCAGATGATTCTGTAATAAGTTTTGTTGAAATACTAAGGCTTTTCTACCTCAGGCATAGATTACCTTAGCTGTATTTGGCAAATTTTTAGGAATTTTGGTCCTCAATGCTCTTCAACTTCGTATTTTATCTGGCCTTTTTAACTTTTTGGATTCGAGCGTCACTGATGAGTCTTTTGTAGACGAAACGCGCGTCTGGCGTATATACTAAATTTAGTTCTGGTATCTATGATGTGTTTATTAATTGCTCGCTTATTATGTTCTTATTAACTTGTAACTTGCTTTTAAAATATTGAGAATAGTTTATGGACTATTATGCCAGAAAAGTAGACTTTTAAAGGTTTCGAGTAAATGTTAAATTAAATCATCTACTAAGGTAATGTCGTCAATACAAATCCTGCGCGCATACATTATATTTGAGCTTAGCTGCTTGGATCGAACTTAAATTCCTCTTGCGTTACGTATGGATTTGTCGGGTCTACAATTAAAGACATTAAACCCTACAGATTATAAGATATGCATGAATAGGACCATTGATGTGTACAGATTCAAAATTGTAATTCAATTCAATTTGCTTTAATCTAAGGTTTAACTTGTTGTATAATATGTGAACTATTTCAGTGTACGAGTACTTCAGCTTTTGTCAAATTTTACAAGAGGTATACAATTTCACTTTTAAATGTCACAAAAGGCATATATGACAGCATTGTTAAAACTCTGTGGGATTTTCTAGCTTGAGCCGGTACAGCGAAAGCAAGTAAAGCAATCGAGTTGAGATGACCAATAATAATCTGTTCATCGCTATTTTACCTATGACGACGTTGTCAATTTCATGTCAATTTCATTAGCAACGTCACGTGCCTCCTTAGTTTCTAGCGATAATTTTCCATCAAGCGAGTAGCATGATATGAAGAATTATCACAAAAATAGATCAAAGGAAAAATGCACAAACCAGCGATAATATCAAATCCATCCAATGTGAAGATTTGAATACGAAATTGAAACACAATATAAATACAAATTATTTTTAAACACCGATATCAAACTGGTGAACTAGGAAGACACTTCTACGAAGCGCTGATTTCATAATTGTTTATGCTGATCTGAAAAACATTTCATGTGCTTGTGTGTAATGTCGTGAACGTTCACGGCTATTTTTTATTCTCCCTTTCTTAGACGAAACATATACCATCTTAACCAGGATCGCGCCTTGCATATTTGGAACAGATCAACACATATCCGACATGATTTTACGAAGAAAATATTCCAGATTTAGGAAAAGTATAGATCCCCCGGTTATTTTTAGAAATAACTTTTATTTTTGGCGAAAAACCTAAAAAAATGTGGTTTTTATCAATAATTTACTACCTTCTTCTTCTCTTTTACACGAGATACTTACAAAATTAGATTTCTGGTTTATTTCTGCATTTGTGTGTGAATTTTCTTCGTCTGTTTACCTTTCTATAAATAGCGCGAGGAACGGAAAGGGTCGCATTTGTCTGTCTCGATAGCAGAAAATTGACGTTTACGTACGGCAACTCTTATCATAGTTCAAAGTTTTGTTGCAAGCTTATATACACGTTAAAATATAAGATTATTACTGACATTTAAAGCGCAGATACCGTAGTTTCTCAAGCTATTTTTTTTTGTAAACAGTGAGGGAAAAGTTGTTTTATTTGCAGTTACAAAAATGCATTGCGGCAGATATAGGTTTTTTAACGTCACGTCCCAACAGAGTCCCTATAAAAGTGATACACAACTGTAGGATAAACATTTTCTGATGGCATATAGAGGCGAATAAAAATAAGAAGAATATTTTTTACAAATTGTACTGATAAAAATATTGTTATTATATTACATTTTTTATTTCTCTTATGTATAACGATTAGTTACGTCATTTCTAGACATTCATATTCGTTATTTTTTTTCAAAGGTGAAATTATTAAACCTCATCTGGATTTGTATGCTGAAAAGAAAAGAATTTATTTAAAAATGAAAGTTTTTCAACAGCCTATTGACAACACAATTAATATTTTGTGTGATAAAACTACAATAGACGTCACACGTTACGTTAACAACACATGCTATAATGTCGATGGAAAATGTAGTAACACTATTTGTAAGTGCAACGTATCACACAAGGGTTTGACATCGGCATATCGAACAGCTTTTTTCAGCAATTGCACATCATTTGGTATGGAATATCGATTTGCAAATGGAAATGATGGAGAGATTATAAAAGTTACTTCTTTCAAAAGTTATAATGGATTATGTAAGTATGCAATCATTAAAGAATGAATTAGCCCTCGTTTCATTAAGATATTGTTAACACCGTATACATTACAGATTCAAAAGAATATGATCTCTTAGAACCATAAGTAGAAATGTTTCTGCATTCATATTTAAGCACACCCGGTCTCCTTCTTTGGGGAGCTTGTGCAATTCCCTAATATATATATATGGATTGACTACATTTGAACATCGGTAAACAACATTTGTCTCGAATTCATTACAACAATACCTGATTACTTTTAAGCTAAATCTTTGCATGGCATTTACTAATTATATTCCTACATCACACTTCTTCCTTTACAATTTAATTCAGTTTTATTCTTTCTACGCTAAACAAAACAAACTCTTCTAAAGTATAATGGTCAGGTTTTATTAACCAGCGTTGTAAACCAGGTTTTCCCGTTTGAATGGTTTTACATTACTAATTTGTGGGGCCCTTATAGCTTGCTTTTCGGTGTGAGCCAAGGCTCCGTTTTGAAGACCGTACCTTGACCTATAATGGTTTACTATTATAAATTGTTATTTGGATGGAGAGTTGTCTCATTGGCACTCATACCACATCTTCCGATATCTATGATAATTACTAAAATATTTAAAGATATTTTCAAAATCATTTAACAATTTGTTCGTTTTTTAACAATGTTTTCCTAACACGTTTATTTTTTTTACGTACGTTCTACACAATTTTGTCCCATAACCATTTGAAAATTACACATAAGTGCTTTTAGTCGACAACATATTTGATAAGTTTGATATGATTAAAATGTTAATTGATCATAATATTGCATCTTCAACTAATAATACATTTACTTCTGTACACACATAAAGAAGAATTGAAACTGAACATTACCAACACCCATAAAATAGAATCATAACAAGAGTTTTAATTTCATCTTCAGATTAAATAATGAAGTCCTGTTTTTCAATATCAATTGCATAACAGTGTTACTGAGACTTGTTTGTGCTTTCTTAATGTTTTGTTATTTGCAAGGATGTTGTCATTTGTCCTATAACTAATTTTGTTTAAACAGGTACGTTAATTCGATTAAATTTGCATGCTGTTAATTAAAAAGGCAAATAGTTGCCACAAAAGAAGATAAGACAAAAACGTTAAAACGAAGCAACGCTGAAGTGTCATTCAACTTTGTTATCGTTTTAATATCTGCTTTTGCGGTTTATGTAAGTACGCACTCATTGAGGAAGGTATCAGCCTATGTTTCAATAATATCGTTATATAAACATCTGTTATAGCGGTTTAGCTATAGGTTAAAGGTTGTTTTCTTATCTAAAAGGACACATGTATTTCAATCTATAGTATTATTACTTATTCCTTCATAGATATTGTTTAAATATAGAAAAGAAGACGTGATATGATTGCCAATGCGACAACTGTCCACAAGAGACCAAAATGACACAGACATTAACAACTATAGGTCACCGTACGGCCTTCAACAATGAGCAAAGCCCATATCGCATAGTCAGCTATAAAAGGCCACGAAATGACAATGTAAAATAATTCAAACGAGATAACTAACGGCCTTATCTATATAAAAAAATGAACGAGAAACAAATATGTAACACATAATCAAACGACAACCACTGAATTACAGGCTCCTGACTTGGGACAGGCACATGCATAGATAATGTGGCGGGGTTAAACATGTTAGCGGGATCCCAACCCTCCCCCTAACCTGGAACAATGGTATAACAGTACAACATAAGAACGAACTATAAAAATCAGTTGAAAAAGGCTTAACTCATTAGATGGACAAAAATACAAATGGACGTGGCCGGGTACTTGTACATCCCAACAACAAAAAGACACTAGGAACACATCCAACATCCAATGGATTTAGTGTAAAAACGTCATAAACAGTCAGAGAAAAACATGACCTTGTGTAAACTTCATTGCATCATATTTTGAGAATATTTAAGAATGACTGATGTCGTAATTCGATAGTAAAGGACAAAAAATCTGCAATTTTCTTACAACTTATTCACGAAACAAACTATTGCAATGCTTATGATATATGGTTGGAATGCCAAAACGACAATTCTAATATGACGTGTTTCTTTAGCTTTGCAAAGAAACCATACTTTATTATCCAATAAAATTAGTTTACACATGCGTATATTGACTACTGCAGAAAAATGAATTTTATTAAATTGGTATACGCATTTAATGTATTTCATTAACTTGGGACACTTTCAAACACTAAAATATGATACACATTTTGTTACTAATACTTTTACAATGACAACAATGTGTTACAATTCGAAATTGACATATTTGACCTAGATACCGCAACGTTCATGTTGGCTGTTCTAACTTCAAAACCCCTCCCACTGAAAAACACGTTTCATCTATCTTGTTAAAAGGCATGTATATAATAATTTCATTGAAACATATGATCTGACGATAAAATATAAAATAAAGTATAGGTTAATTATAACTGTTGTACTGAAATGACAAAATTGTTTCATATTTATGATAAAATGGATTGACCCTGCAGGGAATCGAACCCCATTCTCCTATTAAAAAAAAAATAGGCGTAATTACCAATATACCACCAAGGTTTCCGATCCATTTTACAAATGCAACAAGATTGTCTCTCAGTATTAATCTTAATAATCATGTAATACAGCATTTGAAATCGTCAGATGCACAAAGGCGTACGTGCCCTTTTATCAACTTTACAGGGTGTAGCTACCGCAAGTTTAGTCAAAATAATTATGACATCTGGCAATGCTATTTTTTTTTCCTTCCTTCCTTCAACGGCGTCCCAGAAAAAAAAAATTAAAATAGCCTTGCCAAACGTCGTAATTATTTGGACTACCGCAAGTATAAATGTAGTCCAAATAATTATGCCGTTTTAGTACGGCTTTTTGATAATTTTTTTTGGACGCCTTCCTTAACGTAGGAAGGCGTTACAGCAAAATCAAAAATAGCCTTTCTAGACGGCATAATTATTTGGACTAGTATACATGAATCTCTGTCAAAGGGCCCCTCCTGTCAAGTCTCGAATGTCAGCACAACTTTATCAAGGAATCCTCTATCAGATATGAACATATTTACCAATGCTACAATAACCGGCGGAACATTTACAAAATTCATTTAGTAAATAAAGATCGACCTATCCGATTCTCCTTGTGCGTCCACCGCCATTGACAACTGACTTGAAAATGTGCGTGTCAGAAATTGACCTCAAAGAAAAAGACGTTGAATTATAACTTTTCTGTTATTTTGTGACACAAATATTGTTTAAGTTAATAAACTTGTTAATTTCTGTTTCAATTTTAAATTTTAGAAATACATATGTTTTAAACTAGTTGGATAAAAATCGACAGGGAGGTGATGGAAGAGCCTACACAAATATTGTACCCTTGTACACAGCGAACATAGAAATTACCATAATTGTCCTAATCAGAATCGAAATAATTGATGCCAGCTATACTTTATTTTAGTTTTAACATGGGTAGGCATTATATTCGTGTTATTTTAGCCCTCGCTATCGCTCTGGCAAAAATAATCACGAATATAATGCCTACCCATGTTCAAACTACAATAAAGTATAGCTGGCATCAATTATTTCTTAATTATCCACTAGAGACGAAAACACTGATTTATGAGTGTCTGGCAACAACTAACTAAATCATGTAATCTAACGGCAAAATCTACTGTCAAAACATTTCTTAAGATAGGTTTAGTATCAGTTTGAAAAAATAAAAATAAACATATTACATGAATGAATAATGTTGGTGTGTATTTCAAACAGACGAAACAAAGTTGTTTTTGTCTTAAAAGTAATATAATTTTATTCTTCAAAAGAAAACCAATAATACATAACATAACAATCAATATGAAGCTTCTTTTGTAAATATTAAATCTGTTTGAACTTTGGAATTATAGAAAGTTTAGAATGTTTAGCATTATATAAGTGTGGTTCGGTTTTTTATTTTTATTTCGTTTAAATTTTTTTTGTAGTAATATCTTAATAAATTGATGAAAAATAATTCACATAATAATTATGAAGGCTATCTGTTATCAGATATAGTTATTCATACTTGAAATGTTTTGTACACGTTGTATTTAGAATTTTGCCTTTTTAAACAAACTTGCGTCCTCGTAAGATATTCGTTTCTAGTTCTATATATACATATATAAAATAAATACATACATTTTTCAATTTTAGATTTTGGTCGGCTTCAAATACAATTAGCAAGTTTAACTAAATGTAATAAAGATATAAATGAATGTGTTACCTGTTTCAGTAAGTATAGTAAATATGTAAGAAAGCTAGTCGAATTTCAATTGTCATACAATGTTTTTAAAATTAAAATATGCTATAAATAAATCATTTAAATAATAGATATGCCAGTCAAATGTCCATAACATGCATAAAGAAAGATTAATGTTTGTTTTCATATTGAACTAATTGTCCTATATCGCGAGTAATTGTTCTAATGACAGATTGAAGCTACATTGTTAAGGTAGCGCTCACCCGGATGTAAAGTAATTAGACCAAACTGCAGAATACCGGCTTCTTGACTTTTGTTCACTTTCTTAAAACGTTTCTCTGTTTCATCAGGTAACAACTGAACTCACTTTAATGTACACGTTAAAATTGTTAATTTCCTGGATCACACACGGTGAGTATAAATGTTACATTCATTATATCTTGAATGAACTAGATATACTGACCGTTTTACCAGAGAAGGACTGGAACGATAGCGAAAAACTCTGCCATTTCATTATAGATAAGGTAAGTAAAGAGGACAAAGCAAAGTTAGATAGAGATACGCATAACTGCGATGTAGAAACGGTACTTAACAATCACACTTAAAGAAGAATCATCTGACATAGATGGTTTAATATAAGAATTATAAATTTTACACTAGGAATTAATAAGAGAATTGTGTTTACTTTCTTACAAGAAAATGTTCCGGCTTCTTTATTGAGTAATTCTAAAATAACAGGGTCTCTACTTTACTACAAAAATGATAAAGGATGAGAAAGGTAAAACTTAATAGAATTGAGACCGCAAACTATTACATAATAATATTTCGTTCAATTAGATTGTTCTCGTCCTGATCATGCATGAAATATTTACCATTGCACGTTTAGCAACACACAATCAATCAATCACTCGTGTATTAAACACAAACGATTTAAATCGAGATACGTATTGATTACTCACTCAACTAGGCAAGGATGTCAAAAAGTGTCTTTTTTGTTTATGTACAAGCTGAATATACGGTATGTACAATTAAGGGTTACATTAATATAGACGGTTTCAAATTACCAGGAGAAAAGGGGAAAAAACTAAAACATATAATATGTTGCAGATGGCACCAAGTTATTAAAAAAAAACGACCTGTAGACTGAAGAATTTATTGAATATGTGTTCTTATATAATAAAAAAAAAGCCTCTGTTTGTAAAATAAATTATGACAAAACAAAAGACTTACTTTTATGAACATATAAAACAAAAACACCTAAATTTGATCAAAATCAATTGCATCACAAGTAATGTTAAGCAACTAGGTGTGTGTCATGATTATAAGATGATGCTGACATATAGAGAAAAAATACTTGATAAAGTCAAAAACTGTATACACGTAGGAAAGTAGGAAGCTTACATTTAAAAGTAAAACACTTATAGATTAAACTAAAATTATTTCTCAATGTTCTGACGATCTTAAAATACAAGGAATTTCGAATAGATATACCAAGTAGCTAAAGTTTACAATTTGTTAATTAAAATGGGACGTTAATCCAAAGCGAGTAGTCAGAAATGTTTGCTGCTTGCATGAAAATAAGGGAGGCATAGAGTACGGTAAGTACACATGTATTCATAAAAAGTAGCCACGTAATAATTTTGTATCGCTTTCTTCATGGCACAATTGGAAAGCAGCATTGCGATTTATCAGTTTCGGCTACAGAAATTTTATGACAAATATACCTTTTTCGTATATAAATATTTAAATTTGAATGGTTTAGATGAACCAATTATAACAATTTTACAAGAAAATTAAGAATACTTTCCACTGCATAAATTGCTCATTTTGTAAGCAATGAGTCTTAGTCTGTTACCTCGATGACTAAAGCAATTGCATATAGATTAAAATTAGGATAAGAACATGATTATGTGTTTACATATGTTCCAGCAAATATTTACTACGAAGAATCAGCAGAACGGTCTAAGTCATTCTAAATATTGATACGTTCGAGATCCGACCGCAAGTATACCTAAACTTCATTCGCAGGCCAAAAAACCGAACTACTATGTAACGTGATAAATATATTATAACGAAACACAATTGTCCAAGTATTTTGACCTTCACTAGTTGGTTTATGTCACATGGATTTCATAATGATATGAACCTTAACGTCTTGTAGTGATACATTATGTACACCTTGATTTGAAAAATCATAAGGCACGATAATAGAAGAAAAGGAAAGAGAAACAAATATATCAACATTATTAAACATAAAGTCTTATTTAAAATGTGTACATTGCAATTTTAAATAACAGCACTACAAACAGACGCCAGTTAAAAACGGGAATTTTGTATCGCTTTCTTCATGGCCAATTGTAGCCGAAACTGATAAATCGCAATATTTTACTCTGTTTTGAAGGAAACGAACATCAGACACAAATTCTGAGTCTCGTTGTAGTACATTTATAATTATCTACTAAAATATTACTTTTATGCAACTTATACTTCTAATTGTCACCATTCGAATAGTTTACTTTATCAAACCTTGCATCAGCTTTTAAAATGTTGAAATAAAAACTCAAAATTTTGTATTCCTATTCCTATTTCTCTATTTTCCAGGTATGTATACCGGGTTGTTTGTACTTGGTACCATTATAGTTTTATCACTTATAGTGTTGGTGAAGAAATCATGTAAGATATGTTTATATAGTGATATGGAATGTCAGGTAATATAGTAATACAGATTTATTGCAAACTTAAATATGGAAGATAGAATGGACATTTTATCATTGTACATGGTTTTTTGTTTCAAAAATATCGTTTCTTTTCCAGTTTTAATTGTCTTTTTAATTGTTGAATAATTCCTTTTTATAACATGGTGTCTTGGTGACATGCTTGCAAAGAGTACGAGAGGTTTTGGATTCCAGCGCAAGTTGCGTCGAACAAAATATTGTCCATTAGATCCTTCCCCTTTCTCCTCCTTCTCGTCACAATCATCGTCATTTTAAGAATGTTAAATCACCGTTTCGTTAATCAAGACAATTTGCATTCTCAATTTTATTGATTTTGAATAAAGTTCGTGTATATTTAACGATACTTTTCATTTTATGTTCTTAACATAGACGACCATACCAAACAACAGTAACAAAATATAAGCAAACAAAAACATATAAAAAACTGGGTTAAAAAACTGAAGTTCTCCGTAGTGTCATTCACTGCAAGTCAATGTCACGAAATGAAACATATTCATGGCCATTTAGATTACAACATTTCCAATTCATATTATTGTACAAGTTTTTGATTTATATGATTCAGATACTAATAATCGAAGAAATAACAATATGTAGTTAAAACCTTCGCAGTTATAATTATAAAAAAAGAGATCGAACAGTCAATCATATGAAAAAGCAAGGTTTGTATGTACCTTTCAATTGATGTTTTTTTTTAATCAAATCAGATTTAAGCAGTATAACATATATCTTTTTATTACAGTTTTATTTTGCGAACTAAAATTATGAATTATAAATGATATTTGTACATGTGTAAAAATATTCAAGATACTAGCATGAAATATTTTTATCTAACAATTTTCTTCTCCAGTTTTCCATGACAAGATTTTGAAACTTAAAATTAATAATTGCAAAAAAATTGCTTTGCAACGAATAAGAGCCAACAGGCAGGAATCACCAAATTGTTCAAAAACGAAATGCAGAATGCAAGAGGTATGCTTATCGTTAAATCAATAACGTAAACGTTATAAAGGGTAAGCAGATGGTTTTTCTAATTTAAGCAACATTCTTTTTAGCAAAAACATGAAAACAAGTCATCGTGATAGAAATGTTTATTTTATGAGTAGGACTCTAAAATATAATACGGAATATGGGATATGATTTGAACACATCAATTACAGACAACCTGATTCAATTTTGAATTAACGCCCTTGACAACAGACTTTTCATGTGGATCATTTGTATGCATATATTCAAAATTTAAACCAAATAAAGTTTCAACCTCTGACAATTGTGATTGTACCCGTTCAGACATTATTCAACTAGAATGTTTAGCACTTGTTTAACTTTAAACAAAATCCCATTGACAAGATAAAAGGATCGTGCACGATGCTTTATATGTAACAGATATATGTTTCTGTCAAAATACAACTGTTATGCGTATCGTAATGAAAACATGTGGGTATATTTATCGGTTTTCAACAGCTTAATTGGCGTCCATTTTTGTGTTTGAAAAAAAAATGTAGCTTAATCTGGGATTTTTTTTGACAAACTAGAATCCTAACAGTATAATAATGTAGAGCCGAACGTTATCAGAGAGACATTCAAACTCATAGAGCGAAGAAAAAAAAACGACAACGCCATGGCTTAAACAGACAAACAGATAAATAAGAGTACAACTCCAAAATATAGCAAACTAAAGACTAAGCAGTAATCTCTTTTGTCGTTAAGTATTGTTTTCAACCGGCCCTCATTGTCAATATTTATATGTAAGTCAGGATATGAGGAAGACTTGGCTGTATCTTGTGTATCCTTTATCGTTAGTTCTCTGGGATAGATGCGTTCAACATAGTCACAATACAACCAAAATCACTAGAACATAGACAAAAACCTATGAGTCAGAAGAAATACATTGAAAAATAGTAATTATGACAGCAGTGTTCCAAACCTAAAATAATCTTGTGCTGCTGTAATGGTAAAATGGATGGACTTCATACTAATCTATACAAGTTTCTTGGACAAATTATCGTATTAAGATAAAAATAGAAAAATATTCGTGTTCAAGCAATCAATTTTATTTTTCTAAAGTTCAAATCAATCGAACATAATAACACGAGAAAGTAATTACTTTACCTGGAAAATTCAACAAACATTAAATTGTGTTTAAGAGCATACTGAAGCATTGAAGGTATTGATATTGTAATTCAGATATGAGAAATATTAAGATGTACCCTCATTTTTAAATCACATGCAATATGTGTATCCAAAATTATCAGTCAAGAAAGAATTATAATAGAAAACGCAATATCGGGATTGAAACTGTCCACATAATGTTTCATGTGTGACTTATCAATACAAACTTTATATGCAAATTGTCTCATTGTCACTCATAAAACATATTCTTATTAATATCTGAAAGCAAATTATGATTTAAACAATATGCACACATGTCCGACATTGCCATGATACATTTTAAAACTGAACACCTTATTTAAAAATGATTTTGAGATAATTCTAGAGACATTTGTATTATTATGGGTGTTATGTTCATGACTTTTTATGTCCTTTTTGATAATACAGCTCTCCAACCGTTTGTCTGTTAGACATCATAGGCGTTCAAATATTTGGCTTTGATCGTTCTGATGGCGGTAAATCAAGAAAAGCGCTTTTGGACGCTTACAATTTATACCGTGTTGTTTCTTTTTGACAATTTTGACACAATCGTTTTAGGCTGTTTTACAAACAAAATGTGTAAGTATTGGTGGCAAAGGCTCTTGTGGATATTTTGATTATTTTGTGGTATGCTGTTAAACTAATTGGCGTATGACTTTCTATCAATGTCATCAAGCACAAATTTTAACACAACTTAATTTGGTTTCTACGGTAAAATTGAGAGCTCCTGTCTATCCAATATTTCTATATAATGTATCACGGGTAGTTCTGTTTCATATTAATAAAAGTAATTAAACCAATTTGTGTAAGTAGTCACGAAAGCAATTATATATTATAATGATTATTATTGCTACTAATAAGGTAACGTTATTACATATGAAATTCTATCCATAAGTGCCAATGATGCCTTTGTTCGATTGCAGAGTATCCTTCCTCGAGATGGACGAAAGGAACAGAAACTGAAAGATGTTGTAATGGGTGATGATATTGCCTCAAAATATAAATTAAGAGATTCTATGCAAGTCGCATCTTCAACATTGATTAACATGTCATCTGAAAACTAAAATAAGGTATGAACTGATTAATTGAGCCAAAGTATAAAAAACACAACAAATATTGAACAAACCAGGTTAATGAGTTATTCATATATATTACCACATCTTTCTTTTTTAAATAATATAACTAATATCGCATAGTAAGCCATTAACGACCGCAAAATGACTAAATTAAATGTAAACAAAATGTTCAGAAAATTATATACCATATCTACAAAACAATAAATGGACAACAAATAAGATATACAGCAACATACGATAACCGCTGAATTGAAGATTTCTGACTTCGGACAAGCTCATACATAGTGTGGCGAGGTTTAACATGTTTGCAGGCGTCAAACCCTCTCCCTCACCTGGGTCATTTTGGGGGCTTTTATAGCTTACTCTGCGGTATGGGCTTTGCTCATTGTTGAAGGCATTACGGTGACCTATAGTTGTCAATTTCTGTGTCATGGAATTTTTTGCAACTTTCATACAAATATGATATTTAGCTAGGTTCTACATTAGAAAATGCCTGTAACAAGTCAGGAAAATGACAGTTGCTATCCACCTCGTTTGACGTGTTTAAGCTTTTAATTTTGCCATTTGATTAAGGACTTTCCGTTGTGATTTTTACTTGGTGTTCGGTATTCATATGGTTTAACTTTTTGATACACGGTTGTATTAATATTTTCCTTAAATTTGTTCATTTATATTTCAGCAAGATGTATCCACGAAAATGAAAGAAAACATAAAAAGTATAGTGCTACAACCGAGGACTACTGTGAATTGTTATTAAATCATTCATATTTCATGAACCTATTGTTTCCAATGTATTTATGTAACATATACATATGTAAATGTGTATTATTCAATTTAGTTGATTTTTTTTTAAATGCATTGTATATTTTTTAAATGCATTACCTCCAATCGAGATTATTTGTTAGAAAAGATGATTCGGATTATTTAACAAAACAAACAATTGAATTATTAAAACATGTTGAATGTTACCAGTAATGATAGGCGAACAAGTACCTATTATCTGGTCAAACTGCCTTAACGATATCGTAAAAAGAAAAAAGGACATAATTCTTCTCATTTCTATAAACATATTATTTTGCAATTTTCCAGGCATATTGACGACGTAATAAACTTATGCAAAATGGTACACACGTTTTAATCAAGTATTAGATTATACCTTGTTTTAAAATAACAAAATATATTGATTACAATGTTAAGGGGCATGTACATAAAACCATTCAAACATTACTGTACTATGTACTTTTAAATGCTGAAAAGCAAACGTCTAATTCTACAGCTTCAAATACGAAAACGTTTTTTAGATACTTGGTTGACTCAACGCTTTAATTTGTGTTTGCATTCAGAAGAATAGAAGTTTGGTTTATGCGTACCTTGATCATATATGTTGTCTTGTATTATTTTTAATTTTAGTTTCTAAGTGACTTATAGGTCCATTGGGCCGGGTGTAATTTAATTGAAATATTTCAATATAATTGTACATAATTTGTTATACACAATGTCACTATGATAAACATATTTGTATTGTATTGTGTATTCATCACTGTAACATATTGTATATAATGTATATGTATAACTCAAAATTATCATTTCGCATTAAATAAAAAAAGTGGGATTACTTATTTTTTTAATACATGCTTGAAATTACATTAAAGCATTCGTCTGTATTTTACAATTACAACTAACCCGATAAGTAAGGTTATCCTGCGAGAGAATGTGCTGTGCTAGTGATTGGGTCCTGATTGTGGCTAGTGATCTTTGCAAATATGTAAACAAAGACGAAAATTTTGATTTTTGACGTTTTCTTGAATAAAAAATAGAAGAAAACACTTAATTTTGTTTATAATGGGTTTATAGGTAAATAATTAAAAATGTGACCCTCTTAACTGTTTCAGTAAGCATAACACAAATTTAAAGTGTTCATTCTTAGAAAATCTAGAACTGAACTGAACTGAACTGAAACGCTTTCTATACTTAACTCGACACGACAAAATTATGTTGTAAAAAATACCCTGTGTAATTTATTAAAATCGCGCATTTTCTTAGCTTTGACATGTCATGATTGTTTGCTGGTGGGTCCTGATACGGTGCTAGTGATTTTTGGTAAAAAAAATTGTCCTAATTGAAGAAAAACTTTACAGCATCAATTCAATTGGGCAGAAAATTGTATTCAATCCGGTTTATGACTCCTATTTTTACTTTTTTTTACATCCATTTGGCTTTTCAATTTGCATGTTTTTAAGTAATCGTAACTCATATTAAACAAAAATGCAAAAAAGGCAACATCTTTCGTCCAATATCAGATGAAAATATAATTAATGAGAATAGTTTTATTTCAGATATCAAATGCCCATCAATTCGTCATTCTCTACATGATATACTAACAAAGACAGTTTAAAATGTGGTTAAAGTAAACGACATTCATATCGACAATAAACGTTTGACTGGTTTATTTCAGTAAAAATATACGAGGTATTTAGATGATCTGCCTACTGGTGCCTCAAATTTATTCTTTAATATACACATTGTCTCCCATTCATTTCAACTGGATAAAAAAGACATACACTTGCTTTTGATTCTTGACTGATAGAAACTAACTATAATGGAATATGATGTGAACAATTATGAAATTCAACAACGACCAAACAACATAACGAATAATAGCTATAAAAATGTAAATATTAAAATTGAAGACCTTCGGCCTGATTTAAAGTGCAAATTTGTACAAAACAAAATATGACATATATTTTCTCCTTCATTGGTTCAGTGGTAGAACAACACAACACTTAGCACACGAAATATTAATATAAGGACACAAATTATTCAACCATAAGTACTCGCAGCTACTAAAAGCTAGATAAAATCTGCATTTTCAGCTAATACTATTTAGATTAACCATACTCTCTAATATTTAAATTTGTACACATCAAACTGATTTCGAAAAACTTAATTACAGTTGTTAATTTCTGTGTCATTTGGGTCTCTTGTGGAGAGTTTTCTCATTGGCAATCATACCACATCTTCTTTTTTTATATTAAGTTCCGCTTTTAATCAATGGATTAGCACAACTTTGAAACTGTGCAGTGAATCATGTGCTCACAACTGCTATTATCATAAATAAAAATACACCAGACATTATGAAGACATTATAAAATCATGTGGAAGATACTCAGTGGTATTTTACAATTCAATGGAAAGATCATAAAGGGATGGAGATTGTATGGAGGCAATCATAAAAAAACAAGAATTGATAGTATTTTTACGAAAGATTTTAAACCGTCTTTGCATTAAATGCTAAAAGATTCCTTTTGAGTCAGACAAACAGATACCATAAATATATTGAAATATATAAATATATCAGCCAGAGTTTGATTTTGTTTTGCTATATATATCAAAACAAGATTCACGAAAAAAGGTCATTTATTCATAATCATAAAATGCAAAAAAGGACAATTTTGCAAATAAAACATTTGACATAAAAGTTCATAATTAATATGCACTTATAATACATAATTTATACGAAATTACATCAACTAAAATCCTATCAATTGAATAAATGACAAAGAATAGCAAAGGTTGGGAGGAAAATCTGCCCAACAAAAACGAAATATTTACAAAACTACTTGTAAAGATAAAATAAAGGGAGGTTTGCGGGCGGGAAATTTAAATTTCACGCAATGTTTTAGAATCACAATACGAAAGTTAATGATAAAAGGAAGTGCACACATGGTACGTAAACTTGTACTGACCCCGCAATATCATTTACCAATAAGAAGTAAGGAATCCACTCACATGGTTTTCTACACGTGAAAAGTTGCTACATAATTTAGACAATTAATCAAATAATAATGTTAAACAAATCTGCCCCACTGGTCACTACAGGTTGCACTTTGTAAATACAGCTGTTGCTCAAAACACGCCTCTTTTGGGGAGAAATTGAGTATTCATAGAAAATTAATTTTGTTTACATACTGGTTCCCAGTTATGCTCTCTGTGTTCCATATCGCAGAGACAGAACTTGGGAATGTTACCAGTAAATAAACACGTGCATATTGTTTACATTGAAATCTGTGGTAACCTTTCATTCGAGGTAGGGGTAGTTAAGAAAATTAGCGTAAGTTTAAACTCTGAGAAGTTCAGGGCATATAAACGTTGAAAATATGCCGCACAGCCCTATATTTTGACCTTTGAAAATAATTGTGGTGCATATAAACTTTCAATTCTAGGATAAGATTATTTATAAAACTTCATAGTAAAAGTGGTACAGTTTTAGCCGTAAAAGGAGTTCCTATGGGAAATTGCATTCATTTGTCAATATTTACAGAAATGCAACCTATATAGGGTGAAATAGGGGAACATACAGAATTTAACCAAATTTGTTTTATATCACAGATTTTAAAGAAATTAACTCAAATAAGAAGTTTTATAAATATTTAATGAAGATTGATAGACTCCTGGGCCTTAAATATGATGACTCAGCATATATTCACAGTTTACTGTATGCATAGTTTACTTAAAATCCTGGATACAAAATTAATTCATAATATTTGCATATTTGTAAGTTTAATTGTTAAGAAGTGCTTATATTTACTCTTTGCAGTCACTGAAACTCATAGATCCTTCCTAAATATTATTTATGAGATATTTGTGTCCTTTCGATAACCCAAAAGTAAGCCGCAACACCTAAATCTGCTTTTTTGTCACCACGTCATAATAAATACAAGCTAGAAAAACAAAAATATCTCAAGAAAACTTACAATAGTGTGTTCTATCCTGAACATGTACTTAATATTCCAAATTGCTTTAAACAGCAGAATGATTTAGGAAATTTGAGGCCCCAGGGTAAAAAAACATAGAAAATTGTCTACCCCTGGGTCATAAAACAAATAATTTAACTTGTAAATGCTATGATTTTATGATTTTAAAGTTCTTGATATAGAAAACAATAACTATGCTTGGAAGTTATACAAAAATCAGATGTTAGCAGTCATCTCTATAACATTTTAAGTGAATTCATATCTCAGACTGGTATCTGCATACATACAACTATTGCAAATATGGCTTCGTTTGAACACTTCTAGTATACATAGTAGCTAAATTGTGTCAGATATATGGTTACAGATGATACTGTTGTGACAAGAATTCTAAATTGACCATTTGAGGCAGAAAATGTGTTCCTTAATTGACAAATAGGCAAACAGTAAGATGTGGACTGGAGACAGAGGCTGGATTGGATACTTTATATAATCTTGAATGTTGTAATGATTGACTGCTAAACATTACATTTATAAGATTCTGATGTGCTTTCAATATGTTATCAAAACAGTTTTTAACAGGGTTTAGGCATTTTTTATCAGAAAATATGCAAATAGGGTAAGCTGGCAATAATTAAAGTCTTGTTTTCAAATTCTTTAAAAAATTGAAACAGGGGAGGTGTATAAAATGTGTAGTAAAGAAAAACTTAGAGTATACACAGTGATTTCTGCAAGACTATAATTCTGATAAATGAGTATTAATGTGAGAAAAACTGATTTTAGAGAGTTTTCTATTTGAAAAAATGTCTGTATAGGTTGCACTTTGTAAATACAGCTGTTGCTCAAAACACGCCTCTTTTGGGGAGAAATTGAATATTCATAGAAAATTAATTTTGTTTACATACTGGTTCCCAGTTATGCTCTCTGTGTTCCATATCGCAGAGACAGAACTTAGGAATGTTACCAGTAAATAAACACGTGCATATTGTTTACATTGAAATCTGTAGTAACCTTTCATTCGAGGTAGGGGTAGTTAAGAAAATTAGCGTAAGTTTAAACTCTGAGAAGTTCAGGGTATATAAACGTTGAAAATATGCCGCACAGCCCTATATTTTGACCTTTGAAAATAATTGTGGTGCATATGAACTTTCAATTCTAGGATAAGATTTTTTTCAAAACTTCATAGTAAAAGTGGTACAGTTTTAGCCGTAAAAGGAGTTCCTATAGGAAATTGCATTGTCAATATTTACAGAAATGCAACCTACAGAGACATCGTAAAATTTATAATATAAAGTTCTCATTCTTTATATCAGTTAAAGCTATAAAACTACATAATTAATCTTCCCTGCTGTCTTAATTGACCATACTTTGGCCTTTAATGTTTTACTTTTATCAATTGTGACTTGGATGGAGAGTTGTCTCATTGGCACTCATATCACATCTTCTTATATCTATTGATAGGATTAGTAACCGGTGTTACCAATGTATTAAACATTTACTTAAGTTAAGGTAACACGATACCGAATGGCATACCTCCCGATTTCCAAAATCTTTGGCATACGTGTACTTTGAATCGAGTTACATATGAATATGTAATAAAAAAATGGGGGTCACCATTTTAGTTTTTTTGTAATTTTCATAGGAAAACGTCAATTTCGGCGACAAATTTACTTAGGTATATAGGGGAAATGCCTTTTTTTCGGCTTACCTTTTTAGATTTTCGAATGGATGGCTATCTTCTTATATATGGGGGGCGGGGGGGGGGGGGGGGACAAAAAACTAACATAATATCCAGGATTGCATAGTGAATCCATACACGTATAGAAACTCATATGTCACCATCCTTGTTTTTGAAATAAATGGCTTCAAAGTTGATCGATAGGCCTACAATTTGACCAAAAACGTGTGACGTTATGGTGTACGGAATATAACGTTATTCCTTCTCAGAGAAATGGAGAAAAAGATATGTGTCGGGATCTGAATGAGTATATTTTATTTTCATTTCCCCTGTCGACTGTCGTAAAGTTCCTAGTAATGCAATTTAAAATTCTACTGAATCAGATATAATTTTATTTCGTCCTGCACATGGAATTTCACTCATATGAATTATAATAATATTAATATCGTCTGATTTTCACATCAAACGAGCATATTCTTGAAACTTGCGTGAACAGCTTCCATGTGAATCTTATGATAATAGTTCGTGCATAAATCACCAGAATATTGTACACGTTAAATTCACGTAAATATTTGAAATAAAATTATTTAAATAATATCTTTGTTCTAAAATTTGATTAAAACCATAAAAAATACCTTCAGATTTTTGTTAAGTTTACGTGAAAATTAAATGAAACATTTCACTTGAGATTCATCTGAATTACTGATTGTTAACTCCATCATATAATTAGACAATGGTGGTATCAACACTGCATCCCGTGATGCAGAAATATAGTATTTTAAAAAAAATGATTCATTTAACAGTTTTTGAAAACAGTTGTTTATAAAAATGATAAAAGACACATGTGATGCACCAGTCAAAAAAGGTTAAACATTCTGTTATTTGTGAAAATTATGAGGAAAAATAATGATCCTGATAAAATACACATTCCAAAAAATAAAATAAAACTCCAAGAAAAATTAAAAACGAAAAAATCCCTTATAAAATGACGAAATCAAAAGCTGAAAAACATAAAAAAAAAATGATAAACAGCTGTCATGTTCTTGATTTGGTACATACAATACATGTAGTATAATGTACGCTTTGTAGTGTAAATGGTTACTTGTTTGCTCAGCAAGTCGGACAAACCTTGCAAACTGTTAACCCGAATAATTCAGTCGTTATATTCCGCTTACTACATTAAGTAAGTAGGAGATATCGATTAAGAAGAGGGACTGAATTATTCGGGTTAGCAAACTGTATGCAAAATTTCACAAATTTCAACATTCTGTCATTTGTGAAAAATTATTTACAACAAATCTTGAGATCATATATGCATTCTTTATGTAAGGAAAACAACTGCGAAATTTAAAAGTTCCAGCTTGAAATTCAACCTGTATCAGATGTAACGGAGTCTGTACTCTGTGTGCCTTTGTATTTTATCAAAATGTCTAATCCAGCAACCTGTCATGAAACAAAAAAGAAAATCCAGACGATATGCGCACCTATAATATGATTAGTAACACCAGGTACATAGTTTTAAAGCTGAAGCAAAACGACTGCAGTCCTAAATAATTAGCCGACTTAACCCTATATATACTAAGTACGGGATTAACGGCCGAACGGACTAATATTAAACAATATGATGAATTATGAATATGCAGTTAATATAATGGAATGGTAATTTGGAGATCTGAAATGTAGTAGCAATGTAAGAAGGCTAGCATTTCCGTCATTTCGTCTTTGGTGGAAAGTTGATTAATTGGAAATTTTACCGCATCTCCTTATATTTCATTATGGTTTTAATTTTCTAGAGAAGAACAAAAGATTTAAGACTTAAACTAATATTTACCAAGAGACTGAAATGTTACTTTGACAATTATACTTCACATACTCAAAATTTTCCAACGTTTACTAAAACTACAAATAAGAAGTGTAAAGATACTATTCCAATTAGCATTAGACACGATTTTCTTGATGTCTTTGATGTAGATGTCGTTTAATTAATGCCCAGCTGTTGCTATCTTATAACGAATGCATATCACATATCTCCATTTATCATTCTATCAGCCAACTTTTGTAGAAATAACATGTACATGTACACAAATTTTTTTTTTTATTTGTATACTTGTACTTTTACAAATAAAGTCTCATGTTACCCCACTTCCATAATGAGCAAGCGGTAACGTAGATATTTAGTTTTGCGTAACTGTTCAATTTTGGTCTTCCTCGCGGTCTGCGTTTAAACTTTGTCGATTTTTTTGAAAAAATTAGAGGCAAAGATTTAAATTTTAACAACTAAAGTTCCAATTGACGGGTGTAAATTTGATTGCTTTGATTATTGGTTGCTTAACGTCCAGTGGAAAATATTTCATGCATGTTCAGGACGAGAACAGGTTAACAATGAATACAATAGGTAGGTTTGCAATAGAGGCAGGGCATCCGCGATGATGGTCGGGAAAATTTTAACTGACGCTATACATGTATATATATACTTGTATACTTGTTCTAAAAACTAATTTTAAGAAAGAAACTTACGCCTAGTATGCGAGCAATATGGCCCTCAGGGCCCTAAAAGGTAACTTTGTTAATTTTCTTTCAGCGGTTTTGTCTCCCAACTTGTACATGTACATTATTTCCAACTCAAAACTAAAAAAACACCGAATACCCATGCAAGCGTAAATTAACACGAATATAAAATCTAAATGTTTTCTAGATCTAGCTTTTTTACAGTCTCTTGCCGTTTGAATAATAAAAAGTCAGTCATTTGCATGTAAATTTCAAGAAAAAAATTATAACGGAATCAGGGAACACGGAACCGGTCTGACTACAGCCAGCCCCAACTATCAACTTGCGTTTGTAGACGCAAGTAGATACTCGGGCCTGGCTTTATTCAGACTGTAATGGAACCTGAATTTTGTTATTTTATTTCTGACGAATCAAGTGCCCATGTGTTTCTCAGCCTTCGTTAACTTTCTAATGCTTCATTCCGGTGTTGCTGTCCGTCCTGAATATACCTGGTTTATACGATTACAAAACTGGCACTGTATTTTAATATAATTCCAAAACTATATCGAATTTACTCTGTACAGACCAATGAATTTCAGAGACTGTTTACACATGGAACACAGGAAAAGTTATTCGGCTAAATAACCACTTTTTTACATTCCATACAAACAAACTATTTTCTGTATGATTTTCAACGTCTGCTTGTATTGTGCTTTTCCCCCTAATTATATCCGTATTCTCATCCAAATAAATTTCAATGTTGTCCGAGCGGTGTTTATGATGACCATTTTAAAACGAATTAATAGTTGTAAAATTCCCCGGTTTTTTTTTCACACATCATTCAAGCTTCTATAAATTAGATTTCTACTTTCAAAACAAAATTTCATGGGGATACGGCGTGAATCATGAATAAGTACTTATTGCAAAAATAAACCAAGGTTTACTTTTATAAATTGTTTTTTGGATGGAGAGTTGTCTCATTGGCACTCACACCACATCTTCCTATATCTTTACCAAGAATAAAAATAAAGTGATAAAACTGTGTCTGTTATGCATAAGAACATATATAGATAAAGCGTGCAAATGCTTAAATATCAAAGAAACAGAATATTTAAAAAGTAAAGTAATACTTTTTAAAGATTAACAATGAGCAGAATGATTGCCGGAAAACGATAAAACAATCTGTGTCAAATAACCGCTACATATTGCTTCAAAACTCTCGGCACTCTGCATCTAGGGAAAGTTACCGTTAAAAATGTCACACAAAACCCGCTTCATTGGCTTATATGTGTGAACGTTATTCGATAACGTCAGGAACGATAACTCATGGCGTAACGTCATATTTGTGTTGAATGGACACCGTGTGGGTCAAAATCTTCTATTGCTGATAGATGTTACTGGGCAAAGTTTCGGTATCTGATATGAATTTCTGAAAAGCGGAAGGTAGATAGACATCGGCCTGTTGAATTTGTTAACTAGGTATGTTTTGGTCTAACGGCTTGGAATTTTGCGATACATACAAGTGTGGTTATGTTGTGGTAATGAATATTGTTTTCTTAGATTCACTCATATGGTAACATTTGCTCAAGTAATTTTTTTTTTAATTACGGACGTCAGGTCAGGTAAATATCTCACACGGCGCCTTGATTCAGGTGAGCGTAGAGCGATACTGGTTGAAAACCAGTTGTAATTAAACCAAGTTTTGTAAAGTTTATATATTTGGATTGTTAAAACTGTGTTTATGGCCTTTAAAAGTTAAATGTACATGTAGGTGTATATTTTATGATGTTTTGAATCTTATATTCTTGTTTATTCTCAATTGGTACTATGAAGCTTAGGAAATTTAGCTTTTATTTTTATTACACATTTTACAAAACAGTCGATGTCAGTAGGTGCAAATAATTCTGGATCTTTAAGATGCATTAGATTGAATTCAACTGAAAAAAACAGTCCCGAAAAGATATAATATTGAAAGCATGAATTTGATCTCCGATATTTTTATATATATCAAGGCAACATGTTAATCTAATAAAAATTGAAAATTCACAGTATCAAAACAAATAAATATATGGGTGAGTTGAAGTACCTTTGTGGTTAGTCATAATCACCCGATCCTGCACTGTTAGCCACTAATAGTGGAGATCTATTAATAAAATTAGTCTGCTAGTAGTACTAATAACAGTATACTTTTATACTGCACAGTATTATATAGATGTTAGAAATTGTAGAACGTAACAACGTACAATATGTATTACTCAGTACAAACACGGATCTTTTCAGGGATATTATGGCGTAGTAATACAGTGACAGTACTAGTGTTACCACTAATAAGGTTAACAACGTACTTGTTATATTACCCGGAACAACAACTTCTGCGGTAAGCGACTGCTTATAAATGTCGGTTTTAGAAACAACACAAATGTTAATAATGGAGTAATATTACGATATAAATCGTTATAAGATACATCTTTTAAAGTTAACAATACTCTAAATACTCAAAAATTACCTTTTTTTTGAACGAATGGTTCTATTCTTGAAAGACCGATTATGCTTAGAATCATAAAGTTTATGTATTATGCCCCATTTATGGGCATTATGTTTTCTGGTCTGTGCATCCGTCCGTTCTTTCGTCCGTTCGTCTGTCCGTCCGTTCGTCCTGCTTCAGGTTAAAGTTTTTGGTCGAGGTAGTTTTTGATGAAATTGAAGTTCAATCAATTTGAAACTTAGTACACATATTTCCTTATGATATAATCTTTCTAATTTTAATGCCAAATTAGAGATTCCCCCCAATTTTCACAGTCCATAAGACATAGTGCTGATGGGGCATTCGTGTACTATGGACACATTCTTGTTTTATTATTATATTTGTTGGCTTTAGTTTTAATCGATGTATACCTCAGCCTGAAGCTAGACAAATGCTCTTTGGTCAATAAACATCAGACCGACAACTGAAACTACATTGATTTTTTCTTCACTTTTTTAGGTTTTATTGGAAAAGAGTTGCTCACCGGCATTGACGGAACAGTTAGATACCTCAGTCCTGCATGTTGTAAATGTATCAAAATAAGCATATATGATAACAGTTGGGTCAAGATGCGTATTAGTTTCTCCATAGGCGGTAATGGTAACGTTTTCTTCTGTTGCTGAGATCATATCGTTAACTTGGATATGTATGATGGCTCGTTTCGAAGCTGAGACATTTTCACATATGTGGTTAAATTTTCGGGGTTACGAAGTGAAATTACTTTTTCTGTAAATTAGCAAACCCCGAGTATCCTTTTGTGATGCGGCTCCTCGTGGTAAAAAATCCCTTTTTAACACAATAAGTTCTTTGAAAATTTAATACTTTGAACACATAATAATTCATAACATATTTATTCTATATTCCCCTACTTTCTAAATCAACACACATGATTCAGCTCAGTCGTTTGTAAAATATAGAAACATTTTCAGTATCACTACACAGAGATTTTTTGTTTACACGTGACTTTTGAGTTCTTCATTCTGAGGCGCATTAGGGATATTGTCCCAGTTGGATACCTGCATGATGGATTGGATACTATCATATGACATAGTTATTATAGATCGACCGTCATAATGTGTAATGTGAAGCATAGTTTTCATTAGCAGCTACTGACAATAATCTGCACGCTGCATGTGCATAATCTGTATATTATTTTGAGAGTATTTTCATGTGCCATGATATTTTGTACTATTTTGAATGCTAATATTAAGAATATTATAAAACACAATTTCTGTTATATTTTTTTTCTATAAGATACTATAGTTTTTCGTTTACATTGATTAAGACGCACATTATTGAAAAAGCAGTTACAATTATATATCAATTACCTGGATATATAAATGTTTTAACCTATTTATCACTAGTCGATTAAATATCTTTAAATATTCTTAATTATTTGTATTGGTATCTAGGCTATACCTCTGTGCTACGTTTTGGTATTATGCATACCCAGAGTCACGTGTTATTTGTAAGTTTCCAGCTGCCATTTTTGAAATTTTGAAGTGATCAAAGGAAATAATTCTATGATTTATTTGACATGAAAGCATGTATTGGTAAAAATATATAGACAAGCACATAACAGGGGTCGATACTGACATGGTTTAGCATTCCTGTTTTATACTAAACGTTCTTACGTTTCAAACACTCTCATAAACCTCAGCGGATCCTGTAATGCGTATGATGAACCTGTATCGTCTGTACGGCCTTCTTTTACTTTAAGGGTCCCTATACTTTAGAGTTAAGGTTCATTCATGGCCAATGCAAATGTCAAAATGTTCTTTTGGTTAAAACATGCATAAAAACATTTAATTATAAATACCGTGAGTGATACAGAAACCCCCATAAAACATGTAAAATGAAAATAAGTCGATTTCTAGACAACCCCTTGTTTTTTTAATCTATTAAGACGGATGTGTCTCCAAAATGCTTGCCAAAATTGAACTACAAGATTTCCGGACAAGACAAACAAGTCAGAATAAAATTGAGAATGGAAATGGGGAATGTGCCAAAGAGACAACAACCCGACCATAGAGCAGACAGAAGTTAATATTTATGTCCAAAGTGGTTGAGGTGCTAGTTCCAGAAATTTTAACCAGACGAATTCCTCAAATAAGCACGTCCATAGAGAACCATAACTGCCAAGAAATTCGAACAATACCACACAACAAATATTGTGGAAAATCAAGTAAAGAATCGTTTTGACATTCCACATAGCAAAACGTACACCACAATATTCAAACTCATTCTTTGTACCGGTAAAGACATTAATCGTGTGGAATCAGCTAGACGACACTGTGGTGAGCGCATCAAGCAATGAAGTGTAGAGAGTTTCAAATTTGCACTCAAGCCTCGTCAATGAATTGGCGGCGCTCTCTTAAACGGTTGTATTAAACCCAGTAATGGTATCAACAACATAATCTTACAGATCTATACAGAGATAATTTTGCGTCAAAAACTAAAAAATATTTTTTTTATATATATCAAAATCGGTGCCGATTTAACCAGGTGCCAATTTTATCTAAGATTATTAGGAGACAATATTCAGCTTTATATGTTGACACATAACCGACTCGGAGATCATTATTTGCTTTCCAAAATGAATTACTGTACCAATCAAAATTTGAACCGAACCTGTGACCCCTTGCACAAAAAGTCTCTGCTCTACCAACTCAGCTAAGTGAATAATCCACAAGCACATGTACAAATATCAACAAGGTGAGACTAAGGGGAAGCAAAGCTTCACTCCCCCGTGTCAAGAGACATAATGACATACCGGCAGTATCAATTAACATCACTCACCCTGGCTGTAGGTTTAGCTAACTGTTAACCACCCTTGGTTCTTTTTGTGTGTTGCTTAAGTGTTTTGTGTTGTATGATGAATACGATTTGAAAATATGGACAAAAATTAAAAAAAATTGCCATATATAATAATAATAGTATAGGTAATATAATAATTTCATATTATAGGAAAAGATTGATTGCTATTAATGGTTTGTTTATAACCAGGCAGAAGCTAGCGAACAATAGCTAGCGAACAATAAGCCAGCGAACAATAAGGCGATATATCGAGAAACCAAAAAAATGAATAAGACAGCAACGGCCGTTAAAGAAAAAAATATTCAAAAAGGCAGAAAATCAGTTCAAATATTGCAATTTCAACTCAATCTTGAAATGGTTTTTATACCATTTATTGATTAAAAAAGTCACATCTCTTTTAAGGCTAATATTCAGTCCCACAGTAAATCTGCATCTTTCAACGGATTATTTGTAGAGTCACCAATACAACTTCTTCAATTTAGAACGTATGTAAAAGTAGTCCTCCCATGTAAAATATCCCACCTGTGATTTCTTTGTTTAATTAAACTAACATACACATTTGAAGAAAAGAGGGTTGCCCTATTCCAGGGCTCCTAGAGAAAAATAATGAGGGGTGTCACGTGGTATGACAATATTGGTCTTGTAGAGGAGAAACGGGCGCTTCTTTTGCGCAAGGTATCAAAGGGCGCTATGTTCAAAAATCTGAAACTATAGCCCAAAATTTGAAAAAAAATCGTAAAAAAATAGGGGGGTCGGCCTATTCCAGGGCTCCTAGAGAAAAAAAATGAGAGGTGTCACGGGGTATGACTATATAGGTCTTGTAGAGGAGAAACAGACGTTCTTTTGCGCAAGCTATTAAAGGGCGCTATGTTCGAAAATCTGAAACTAGAGCCCAAAATTTGAAAAAAATGGAAAAAAACAGGGGGGTCGGCCTATTCCAGGGCTTCTAGAGAAAAATAATGAGGGGTGTCACGGGGTTTGACTATATATGTCTTGTAGACGAGAAATAGGCACTTCTTTTGCGCAAGGTATCAAAGGGCGCTATGTTCGAAAATCTGAAACTAGAGCCCAAAATTTGAAAAAAAATTGGTAAAAAACAGGGGGTCGGCCTATTCCAGGGCTTCTAGAGAAAATTTATGAGGGGTGTCACGGGGTATGACTATATAGGTCTTGTAGACGAGAAACAGGCGCTTCTTTTGCGCAAGGTATCACAGGGCGTTATGTTCGAAAATCTGAAACTAGAGCCCAAAATTTGAAAAAAAATGGTAAAAAACAGGGGGTCGGCCTATTCCAGGGCTTCTAGAGAAAAATAATGAGGGGTGTCACGGGGTATGACTATAAAGGTCTTGTAGAAGAGAAAAAGGCGCTTCTTTTGCGCAAGCAGTCAAAGGGTGCTATGTTCAAAAATCTGAAACTATAGCCCAAAATTTGAAAAAAATGGTAAAAAAATAGGGGGGTCGGCCTATTCCAGGGCTCCTAGAGAAAAATAATGAGGGATGTCACGGGGTATGACTATATAGGTCTTGTAGAGGAGAAACAGGCGCTTATTTTGCGCAAGGTATTAAAGGGCGCTATGTTCAAAAATCTGAAACTATAGCCCAAATTTGAAAAAAATGGTAAAAAAATAGGGGGGTCGGCCTATTCCGGGGCTCCTAGAGAAAAATAATGAGGAGTGTCACCGGGTATGACGTTATATGTCTTGTGGAGGAAAACACAGACGCTTTTTTTGCGCAAGGTATCAAAGGACGCTATGTTCGAAAATCTGAAACTAGAGCCCAAAATTTGAAAAAAAATTGGAAAAAAAAATAGGAAGGTCGGCCTATTCCAGGGCTTCTAGAGAAAAATAATGAGGGGTGTCACGGGGTATGACTATAAAGGTCTTGTAGAAGAGAAAAAGGCGCTTCTTTTGCGCAAGCAGTCAAAGGGTGCTATGTTAAAAAATCTGAAACTATAGCCCAAAATTTGAAAAAAATGGTAAAAAATAGGGGGGTCGGCCTATTCCAGGGCTCCTAGAGAAAAATAATGAGGGATGTCACGGGGTATGACTATATAGGTCTTGTAGAGGAGAAACAGGCGCTTATTTTGCGCAAGGTATTAAAGGGCGCTATGTTCAAAAATCTGAAACTATAGCCCTAATTTGAAAAAAATGGTAAAAAATAGGGGGGTCGGCCTATTCCGGGGCTCCTAGAGAAAAATAATGAGGAGTGTCACCGGGTATGACGTTATATGTCTTGTGGAGGAAAACACAGACGCTTTTTTTGCGCAAGGTATCAAAGGGCCTATGTTCGAAAATCTGAAACTAGAGCCCAAAATTTGAAAAAAATTGGAAAAAAAAATAGGAAGGTCGGCCTATTCCTGGGCTTCTAGAAAAAATAATGAGGGGTGTCACGGGGTATGACTATAAAGGTCTTGTAGAAGAGAAAAGGCGCTTCTTTTGCGCAAGCAGTCAAAGGGTGCTATGTTCAAAAATCTGAAACTATAGCCCAAAATTTGAAAAAAAATGGTAAAAAAATAGGGGGGTCGGCCTATTCCAGGGCTCCTAGAGAAAAATAATGAGGGGTGTCACGGGGTATGACTATATAGGTCTTGTAGAGGAGAAACAGGCGCTTATTTTGCGCAAGGTATTAAAGGGCGCTATGTTCAAAAATTTGAAACTATAGCCCAAATTTGAAAAAAATGGTAAAAAAATAGGGGGTCGGCCTATTCCGGGGCTCCTAGAGAAAATAATGAGGGGTGTCACCGGGTATGACGTTATATGTCTTGTGGAGGAAAACACAGACGCTTCTTTTGCGCAAGGTATCAAAGGGCGCTATGTTCGAAAATCTGAAACTAGAGCCCAAAATTTGAAAAAAAATGGAAAAAAAAACAGGAAGGTCGGCCTATTCCAGGGCTTCTAGAGAAAAAATAATGAGGGGTGTCACGGGGTATGACTATAAAGGTCTTGTAGACGAGAAACAGGCGTTTCTTTTGCGCAAGGTATCAAAGGGCGCTATGTTCGAAAATCTGAAACTAGAGCCCAAAATTTGAAAAAAATGGTAAAAAACAGAGGGCGGCTTATTCCAGGGCTTCTAGAGAAAAATAATGAGGGGTGTCACGGGGTATGACTATAAAGGTCTCGTAGAGGAGAAACAGGCGCTTCTTTTGCGCAAGCTATCAAAGGGCGCTATGTTCAAAAATCTGAAACTATAGCCCAAAATTTGACAAAAAAAATGGTAAAAAACAGGGGGTCGGCCTATTCCAGGGCTTCTAGAGAAGAATGATGAGGGGTGTCACGGGGTATGACTATATAGGTCTTGTAGAGCAGAAACAGGCGCTTCTTTTGCGCAAGGTATGAAAGAGCGCTATGTTCAAAAATCTGAAAATAGAGCCAAAATTTGAAAAAAATGGTAAAAAAATAGGGGGTCGGCCTATTCCAGTGCTCCTAGAGAAAAATAATGAGGGCTGTCATGGGGTATGACTATATCGATCTTGTAGAGGAGAAACAGGCGCTTTTTTTGCGCAAGGTATCAAAGGGCGCTATGTTCAAAAATCTGAAACTATAGCCCAAAATTTGAAAAAAATGGTAAAAAAATAGGGGGGTCGGCCTATTCCAGGGCTCCTAGAGAAAAATTAGGAGGGGTGTCACGGGGTATGACTATATAGGTCTTGTAGAAGAAAAACGTACGCTTCTTTTGCGCAAAGTATCAAAGGGCGCTATGTTCAAAAATCTGAAATAAGAGCCCAAAATTTGAAAAAGAAATGGAAAAAAACAGGGGGTCGGCCATTTCCAGGGCTTCTAGAGAAAATAAATGAGGGGTGTCACGGGGTATGACTATATAGGTCTTGTAGACGAGAAACAGGCGCTTTTTTTGCACAAGGTATCAAAGGGCGCTATGTTCGAAAATCTGAAACTAGAGCCCAAAATTTGAAAAAAATGGTAAAAAACAGGGGGCGGCTTATCCCAGGGCTTCTAGAAAAAAATAATGAGGGTTGTCATGGGGTATGACTATATAGGTCTTGTAGAGGATAAACAGGCGCTTCTTTTGCGCAAAGTATCAAAGGGCGCTATGTTCGAAAATCTGAAACTAGAGCCCAAAATTTGAAAAAAATGGTAAAAAAACAGGGGGTCGGCCTATTCCAGGGCTTCTAGAGAAAAATAATGAGGGGTGTCACGGGGTATGACTATATAGGTGTTGTAAAGGAGAAACATGAGCTTCTTTTGCGCAAGGTATCGAAGGGCACTATGTTAAAAAAACTGAAATTAGAGCCCAAAATTAAAAATAAAATGGTAAAAAATAGTGGGGGTCGGCTCAATTCAGAGCTTGTGGAGAAAAATAATAAGGGGTGTCATGAGGTATGACTATATGTAAGTCATGTAGAAGAGAAACAGGCGCATCTTTTGCCCAAGTATTCTAGTGACACTATGTTCGAAAATCTAAATTTTAATTGCTCAAAATTTGAAAACTAGATATAAAGGATACATTAGATCCAGTTAAGTCTGTCTCATATCTTGACTTTCGTCTAGAAATTGACAATGATGGTCGGCTGAAAAACTTTCCGACAAAAGAGATGATTTCAGCTGCCAAATTTAGAACTTTCCATTTCTATGTAGCAACATTCCAGAAGCGCCTACATACTGAGTACATATCTCCAAATCGATACTATTTTCGTAGGCTTGTATTTCCTATTATGATTTCCTTGAAAGAGTGTTGCTGCTCACAAGGAAGCTATTGAATCAAGAGTTCGAAAATGTAAAGTTAAAATCATCCTATCGTAAAGTTAACGGACGCCATCACGAGTTGGTTGACAGTTATGGAATAACCGTTTCACAGATGAAATCGGATATGTTCCTTATGTCGTTACTACAACCCATTCCCCCATTAACCACGAATGTCACCTACAGAATTAGACTATTTACGGGGTTTGTAATAACACTATCAACACGATGGGTGCCGCATGAGGAGCATATCTGCTTACCCTTCCGAATCACCTAAGATCACCCCAATATTTTGTTTGGGGTTCGTGTTGGTTAGTCATTAGTTCTATATGTTGTGTTCAAAGTTAAAGGGTGCATATCCGATGTATTTAGATCGTTGTCCGAAGTTGAAGTCTGCATCATTAGTTATATTTAAATGTAGATACTCCTGTTCACGATTTCTGAGGATAGCACGTTCAACTGATTCGATAGGTTCTGCATTTGCAAATCAGTAGTTGGAGAAGCCAATGCATGTAGCGGTAAGATCGCAAGTAAGTCGTCATTCGTATTGGTGGTGTGAGAAGCAGTTTTTCTCTCTGGACAAGCTACGAATTCTTGGAAGACTAGTTGAGTTTATTACTCAACCTTGTTTGCTAAGTATTTTTTGTAAGTTACTAGAGTTGATGGTGTTCATTTATCCGGGAACTCTTGCAATTAAAGAGCTTCATGGTATTTGGGATCGGCAATTACTTGTAATACAAACATCATTTTAAATCGTTTATAAAAACTCCCTTTGAAAATGTTTTAGAAAACATCCCTTAGTGTTTGATAGTTCCATTTTCTCTCCTTCGGTTGCTGTGGTAGTCTGTAGATTTCTTGTACTCTACAGATCGGCCTACATGATGATATGTATACCAACGTTTATGTTGAAATTATCGCGGGAACATACCGTCTAAACTATTGTACTTGCCAATGATCGACGTCGTTTTATCAGTGACGTCGCCTTTGGCAGAAATAAGTGCTTGTAGATTTAATGTAATGACTGAACAGTTGTTGTAGTACACATTGACTTAACAACATCAATATTTATGGTTCCGTGACCGAAGAATCACGAAAAATAGAAATCATTCATATCGGGGAACATCGATTTACGAGTTTCGAACAGCGGTATACTACTGTTGCCTTTATTTATTCAGCTCATATGAATTTTCGCAAAAAAGATAATCAGAGCAGCAACCCGCTAAACGTTCACCTTGTAAATGACATTCATGATACGGAAGAAGATACTGCCATTTTATATTCTCAATCGATACTTTAGACAACCGCTGTAGCTCAAGTAGGCTCGAAACAGCACTTTATCGATACGAATATTCGTTTTGACGAAGGAGCTCAAAGATCTTTTTTTACGCAGAACTTTGCGAAAAAAAAATCAATTTACAAATAGAAGGAACAGAGGTAATACATATACTGGTATTTGGAGGTGATGAGAAAAACATGAAACACTTAGAAAAGATAACAATCTATCTGAAAACTGATGCAGAACACGCATTGCCAAAGTACTGATAGTTCCGATGATCCCTCTACAGAATCACATACGTAATATTGATACACAGAACAGTTATTTGCGGGGTTTAAAGTTAGCGCACACGATGACACGGCAAGATTCATTCGAGATATCGTTGCTTGTGGGCGCAGGTCACTACATGGACATTGCCGAAGACCATATTGTACAGAGAAAAGGTCCAACCTCCGTGAAATATCCAAGATCGGATATTTGCTTGCGGGACATACATAAGGTAAGAAAAGTCACACGTCGAAAACTAGCATGTTTAATGTTTTAATATCACACAAAGATGAATCATACAATCTAGAGAGATTTTTTGAAATTAGAATCAATAGGTATAAATAGTAAGGAGTTAGATAAAAACGACGATGCCTACTAGTATATTAAAGCATATCAACACGGATCAATTGAGTTCAGAAAGAAAAAAATATTTCGCCTAGTTACTATGGAAACAGGATCATGATGAATTGCCTACACAAGCAGTCACAAGGAGAAGGACAGAAAACACCGTTAAAAGACATACTCAAAACTCTGATATGTCAAAGAAGTATGGGAACATAATACAAGAACAGGAACAAAGTGGATTCATAGAGAGAATGGATGAAACAGCTGAGCTCAAGAAAAAATAGTATATTCCTCATCATCCAACACAGAAGGAATGAAGCAATACGCCTATCAGAATTGTGTATGACTGCAGTTGTTGCCAGTTGCCTAGTTCACAAAGTGGGTATGACTGCCTCTTTGATACGCAACAGAAGCTAAATGACCTGACAAAAATTCTAATGAGATTCAGACCCATCCCTGTCGTCATAACCACGGATATTGATGAAGCCTTATTGCATGTTTCAACGAGGATGACCGAGACGCTACACGTTTCTTGTGGCTCAGTAACCCATCCAACCAAACACGTTATCCACAAACTTACAGGTTCATATCCGTTCTGTTCGGAGCGGAGTGACTTGTCGATACTGAAACATTTATTACAACATTACAATATTACAACAGCTACATTGATGGAAAGAGACTTTTACGTGGTAAACATTTTGACAAATTTACAGAACGAGGATGAGGCTAATACGTATTATAAGGAAGCGAGAACAATGTTGAAGGAAGCCGGATTCAACGTACAATCGTTAAAATCAAACAGTGAGAATATACGCAAGCTAGCCAAGATGGAAAATGTACTAGATACGGACATAAACACAAAAGTACTTGGTATGTTATGGAATAGCAAATCCGATGATCGGATGTACCAGAAATGTGAGATTCAATTACGAGACATTGTAAGGGAGATTTTGAAACATTTTTCGAAAATATGCGAATCACTAGGAATACTCAGTCCGGTAATAATACGAACAAATTAAAGACGCTCATACAGGATCTTTGGAAAAGTAAACTTGACTGGGATGAACAAGTTCCGGAAAACTTTAAGGCTATATGGATTAATGTTGCAAGCGACTTACAGAAAGGGACACAAATCGTATTTCCGAGATATCATTTTCCGGTAATTCTACTTCGGAACGACTTGAACTACACGAATTTTGCGATGCGAGTCCAAAAACGTATGAGGCGACTGCATATCCGAAGATTCATATCTAACTGCCGATATACCAAACATCTCAGAAAAAGTGGAGCCTTAACGACAAATGATATTAATACCGCGGTGCGTTCGTGGATATTAGATTGCCAAAAATCTTCATAATCCGCCGAAATAAAAAGTTTACATGACACACGAACTAAAAACACAATAACATATCCAAGAATAAGACAATTAGGACTCTTCATAGATGACGATGACAGCCGCATTGTAGGATGCAATGGAAGGATTCACAATTCACCGATTTCAGAGAATACCAAATTTACTTATCTTTATATACCTATAAATCATCCACTTACCAAACTGATAGCGATAGACGCACACGAACGTTCACTCCATTCTGGACTAAATGAAACGCTAACTTATTTACGACAATCGTATTAGGTACCTACACTTCAACAATGTGTTCAGAAGTTATTAAACAAGTGTGTAACTTGCCGCAAAGTTATGGGAAAATCTACAGCAAACCACCACCCCTACCGAAATAAGTGTACAGATAGCCTCGCCATTTACCGTCACAGGGGTCGATTATGCAGGTGCTTTATACGTAAAGGACTCAAAAGGAACTTTAAGGAAAACGTATGTAAGTTTATTTAGATGCGCATCGACAAGAATAGTTCACCTCGAAGTAGTTCCAAACTTGAGCGAACATTCATTAATTCAAGGATTTCGACGCTTTGTTATCCAAAAATCTTTGCCTAAAATTCTAGTATCTGACAATGCAAGTACATTCATTGCAAGATCTGCAGAAATAAAAAGATTATATGAATCGGATATAGGAAAAGATACTTTATCAATACACGGTGTAGAGTGGAGATTTATACTGAAACGTGCACCTTGGTATGTAAGATTTTGGGTGAGCTGGTTTTTTCTGACGAAGACAAGTTTTACGAAAGTGCTTGGACGATCCCAAGTAAACATGGAAACATTACAAACAATAGAAACTATCTTTAACGATAGACCGCTAACATATTCATCATCCGATATCAAAAACTGTTAAGCTTTAAACCCGTTTCATCTATTATATGAAGACGCATTTAAACATTATCGTACCCGCAATCAGAAAATTATTATATCCCAGACCCGACTTACGATCTTAATAAAAGAGTACACATACAATTGCAATTGATTCAACATTTCTAGAAAAGATTGAAATTCGAATACCTTACGTCTTTACATATATATATATCTGTTTGAAGTTACACAAACGATGGCAAATAATGATAACGTTCCAACTGCTTAGCAGGAAACTATGGAACACAGACTGAAACGGAAAGCTAGTTTTAAAGCCCTTGAGACCTCACAGAAATTGATACACCAGTGATGTAAGAGACGTACTCGTTTTTTGCAAAGTTGAATGTTATTTTTATTTCATGAGTGACTTTTATTGAATTTGATTGCTAAACGAAATTTCCGTTTTCTAATGATTTCATGTGCACAGTATTTCAACGAAAAACACAACGCGAGGGACACTTTTAAAATATTATTATTTATTGAAGGACAATTGATATTATTTCTAAAAATGTGATAATTTTTAACTTTCCGCGGCCCCAGTGTGTTGAGATTATCATTGGAAAAATAACGTTCAAACTATTGTACTTGTCCTTGATCGATGTCGTATTGTCAGTTACACCGCTTTCGCCCGAAAAACGTACTTGTATACTAGTATTAAATATAACGGCTGAACAGTTGTTGCAGTACACATTACCTTAACTATCATCTATAGTTTATATGATTTATCGAAGAAATTTGCAGGTTTCATGTGTCTGGGGCATTTGTTTTACCCGGTTCACACCGATGATTGCATTGATGTCCTTGTATCGCTACAGAATGGTTGTTTAGGTTTCGATTAACTTACGAAGTTTTCGAATTACTACGAAATTAATACCTTAGGAATGAATTACCCTATCTGTATTTGGTAAATATTTCTGAACTTCGGGCCCACAATGCTTTTCATTTTTATATATACTTAATTTGGCTATTAAAGACTACCCGTGTGATCTTTTCAGCATTGTAGTATATGCTACAAATTTAAAACCTGGGACATCCCCATGAAGGGATCCTACTCACACACGAACATACATTGGGAGGACCACCTATTGTTCAACCATCACTGGTTTTCTACGAAGAAGTATTTGTATAGATACTTTCTTTATAAAAGATAACATCTGGTTCGACTTGTTTGCTCTCTGTATATCCAAATCTCATTGGTGCTGATAAATTGAAGGTGACAATCCATAAGGCTAACACTAGCAGCTATTTCATAAGGTTTTGAACTCTTTGAAGGCTATGTCCGAACAATCATTATGATGAATGTGTTGGATATTCGTGTTGTTATCTTAAAAGCTTTATTGACATTAGATCGACTGCGTGAGAGTGTGGGGTAGAATTGACAGAACAGAATCATTCAAAGTTGTTACATCCAACTCGGGCGTAACATTCTTTGCACTGATTCTGCTTACTCATCACCAAGTCATCATAGATTTTACAGTGGTTGTGAATGCCCTTGAGGGTCTAGCATATAACCTCGTCCTCATAGTGTACGTAGACAAAAGCGTCGCCGCTGCCATGCTGCTATGTTGGGAAAACACATCAATGAGAATGACCGTGGAATAGGCCGACCCCCCTGTTTTTTACCATTTATTTTCAAATTTTGGGCTCTAGTTTCAGATTTTTGAACATATCGCCCTTTGATACCTTGCGCAAAAGAAGCGCCTGTTTCTCTTCTATAAGACCTATATAGTCATACCCCGTGACACTCCTCATTATTTTTCTATAGGAGCCCTGGAATAGGCCAACCCGCCCCCCCCCCCCCCTTATTTTTTTACCATTTTTTTTAAATTTTGGGCTCTAGTTTCAATTTTTTCGAACATAACGCCCTTTAATACCTTGCGCAAAAGAAGCGTCTGTTTTTCCTCCACAAGACCTATATAGTCATACCCCGTGACACCCCTCATTTTTTTTCTCTAGGAGCCCTGGAATAGGCCGACCCCTCTATTTGTTTACCATTTTTTTCAAATTTTGGGCAATAGTTTTAGATTTTTGAACATAGAGCCCTTTGCTACCTTGCGCAAAAGACGCGCCTGTTTTTCCTCTACAAGACCTATATAGTCATACCCCGTGAAATCCCTCAATATTTTTCTCTAGAAGCCCTGGTATAGGCCGACCCCCCCCCCCTGTTTTTTACCATTTGTTTTCAAAATTTGGGCTCTAGTTTCAGATTTTTGAACATAGCGCCCTTTGATACCTTGCGCAAAAGAAGCGCCTATTTTTTCTCTACAAGACCTCTATAGTCATACTTGTGACACCCATCATTATTTTTCTCTAGAAGCCCTGGAATAGGCCGACCCCCTGTATTTTACCATTGTTTTTCAAATTTTGAGCTCTAGTATCAGATTTTTTAACATAGCGCCCTTTGATACCTTGCGAAAGAGAAGCGCCTGTTTCTCTTCTACAAGACCTATATAGTCATACCCTGTGACACGCCTCATTATTTTTCTCTAGAAGCCCTGGAATAGGCCGACCCCCCTGTTTTTTACCAATTTTTTTTCAAATTTTGAGCTCTACTTTCAGATTTTTGAACATAGTGCCCTTTGATACCTTACGCGAAAGAAGCACCTGTTTATCCTCTACAAGACCTAGATAGTCATACTCCGTGACACCCCTAATTATTTTTCTATAGGAGCCCTGGAATAGGCCAACCCGCCCCCCCCCCCTTATTTTTTTACCATTTTTTTTAAATTTTGGGCTCTAGTTTCAATTTTTTCGAACATAGCGCCCTTTGATACCTTGCGCAAAAGAAGCGCCTGCTTCTCCTCTACAAGACCTATATAGTCATACCCCGTGACATCCCTCATTATTTTTCTATAGAAGCCCTGGTATAGGCTGACCCCCCTGTTTTTTACCATTTGTTTCCAAAATTTGGGCTCTAGTTTCAGATTTTCGAACAAAGCGCCCTTTGATACCTTGCGCAAAAGAAGCGCCTGTTTTTCCTCTTCAAGACCTATATAGTCATACCCCGTAACAACCCTCATTATTTTTCTCTAGAAGCCCTGGAATAGGCCGACACCCCTGTTTTTTACAATTTGTTTTCAAATTTTGGGCTCTAGTTTCAGATTATTGAACATAGCGCCCTTTGATACCTTGCGCAAAAGAAGCGCCTGTTTCTCTTCTACAAGACCTATATAGTCATACCCCGTGACATCCATCATTATTTTTCTCTAGGAGCCCTGGAATAGGCCAACCCGCCCCCCCTTATTTTTTTACCATTTTTTTCAAATTTTGGGCTCTAGTTTCAGATTTTTTTAACATAGCGCCCTTTGCTACCTTGCGCAAAAGAAGCGCCTTTTTTTTTCTTCTTCTACAAGACCTATATAGTAATACCCCGTGACACCCCGCATTATTTTTCTCTAGAAGCCCTGGTATTGGCCGACCCCCCTGTTTTTTACCATTTGTTTTCAAAATTTGGGCTCTAGTTTCAGATTTTTGAACATAGCGCCCTTTGCTACCTTGCGCAAAAGACGCGCCTGTTTTTCCTCTACAAGACCTATATAGTCATACCCCGTGAAATCCCTCAATATTTTTCTCTAGAAGCCCTGGTATAGGCCGACCCCCCCCCCCCCCCCCTGTTTTTTACCATTTGTTTTCAAAATTTGGGCTCTAGTTTCAGATTTTTGAACATAGCGCCCTTGATACCTTGCGCAAAAGAAGCGCCTGTTTTTCCTCTACAAGACCTATATAATCATACCCCGTGCCACCCCTCATTATTTTTCTCTAGGAGCCCTGGAATAGGCCAACCCCCCTCTTATTTTTTTACCAACCCCCTTTTTTTCAAATGTGTATATTAGTTTAATTAAACAAAGACATCACAGGTGCGATATTTTACAGGGTAGGACTACTTTTACATACGTTCTAAATTGAAGTGGGTGTATTGGTGACCCTACACCTACAAATAATCCGTTGAAAGATGCAGGTTTACTCTGGTACTGAATATTAGCCTTAACAGAGATGTGACTTGTTTAATCAATTAATGATATAAAAACCATTTCAAGATTGATTTGAAATTGCAATATTTGGACTGATTTTCTACCTTTTTGAATATTTTTTTATTTAACGGCCGTTGCTGTCTTATTCATTTTTTTGGTTTCTCGATATATCGCCTTATTGTTCGCTGGCTTATTGTTCGCTAGCTTCTGCCCGGTTTGTTTATATCTTCTTTATTGAAGCTCAATGCATCGACTGCACAGTTTTTGGCAATTTTCAACAAAGGAAGAAAACTTGAAACAGCAACCAAGATACAGATATTAGCAGTTAACATATATATATGTAAAACTTTTATTTTAACATATTCAACATCACCTGACTTTGTACTTGTATTAATGTTTGTGTCAAAGAGACAACAACCCCATGGCCACCAAAGAGCAGAAAACAAGTCCCTCTAAACTGTTCTAAGTTAGATAATTATTCACTTAGTCTAGTAAATAATTTTACAACGAATGCATATAAGGTAATTTTATACTTTACTTCACATTATATATATTGTTGTTGGCTCTGATTCTGACCAATACGTCATTTCTGGTTGAAAGTTTTTCACCAGAAAAGATCGTCAATTTCGCACGTCTTTATGACGTCATTAACCAGAGATGGCGCGCCTGTATCCTTGCTCTATTAAAAGGCTCAAGCACTTTCATACTCGTCATTCTGTAGGGAAGTATAGAAATAAATAATGTTCTGCAAGTACGTAATTTGATTCCTGTACGACTGAGGGAGGGTGACCATCTTATTAGATTTTAATTTCCCAAATATTTTGTGCAGTATAAAATCATTTTTTTTCTCCTGTTTATTCAACATGTGTTGGAAATGATGATAGATATAGGAAGATGTGGTTTGAGTGCCAATGAGACAACTCTCCATCCAAATAACAATTTATAAAAGTGAACCATTATAGGTCAATGTACGGCCTTCAACACGGAGCCTTGGCTCACATCGAACAACAAGCCGTATGATGCATACATTTTTGTCACATGGTGATGGAAGTCACATGACAGATTCGTCTGAAAAACACATCCCAGAACTGGCCTATGCTCACATAGTTAATATACGTTTACATGTACATTGTGATGTTTATTGTTGTAATTACCAATTATGTTATAGTAAATTTTTTTAAAGTTCAATGATGAGTTAATATTGATATTAAAAAACCTCCGAACAAAAAGGGATTTGAACAGCCCTTTTTGTGAGGAGGTCTTTTAATGTCAATATTAACTTAATCATTGAACTTTTACTGACTTGCAAACCGTCAAAAACATAAGAAAAGTACAGAAAAAGCACACGCAGAAACCTAATTCCCCTTTATTGGACGAGTCTAAATGTTCAACCTAAATTATAGTTAAACAGTACTCAGACTGATATATAAGGAATGACTGTAGCGGGTTATTTAACAGTGTGCACCACATTTTTTATGTTATTTCGAATAAACAGAAAAAATATTAGTCATTTCTTATAATTTAATTCTAAATTCCATTCTAATATGACGTGCTTTTTTCGCTTTGTAAACAACACTGTGATAAAATTCTCGATAAATCTATACTTAGCGCAGACTCCGTGGTGTACATAAAAATAGCTGTTACAATGTATTTCCCACGTAAATCCACATGTATTGAAACCTATTTGCAAACCCTTTGCCGATTTTATTGTTTTAAAAATTGCAATTAAAAAAAGACAAAATCACTTTTATTCTTATTCGGATGCATAATAAAAATAAGTAATGCACAAGAACTCGGAGAAACCAACAAAATAAAAATAAAATAAAATTCCGCGAATGTTTTTGGCGCATTTAAGTCATTTCAAAACATGACGTAATACAAATGAAAACGCTACAGTTGAAAGTTTTCTGTTACGTGAACCATTGAAATGTTGTTTACTATTGTATTAAAATTGATTATCAAGGTAGGTTTTGTTTGATTTTCTATTCTATTGCATTATTCGCATATTTTCTGATTTCAGCAAGTCAACATGGCGGCTCCTTAGTTACGAAATGTCAACTTTGGATTTGACGGTAGCTTACGAGAAAAGCATGTAAATCAAAATGACAATTGTTGGTTTTGAGAATGAAACAGATTTTTATTTTAGCGGTTGTTCACGAAACAATCCATGCAAGCTACGAATTTATTAGAATGTTTGAGCTTTATCTAACAGGGAGTAAAAAAGAACAGCCACACACACAGCTTTACCAACCCTCGCTTCAGTTTTTTTGATGATCGTATTTGTCCTATTAGAATCGAAATAATTCATGGAAGCCATAGATTATTGGAAATTTACACATGGCCCAGAAAAAACGTTGAAGACTTCACGGTCACATGACTAAATTATGTCTATGGGCCGATAAAAAAATAACGTCAGCCAATCAGAAGACGCGTTACTTTCAAAATTAAATTATATACTATTAACAGTTACCAAATTGCAATGGGAAATGACCGATTAAAGGGCAGTACATCATTCTATTATCTTGTTTTTTTATAATTTTGTTAGCATTAAAATAACACCAAATGATAGTTTTACAACTTTGTAATTTGTAAATTTATATTTTTGAATCCAACTTTTCAAAATAATGATTTCTTATTAAATAAATGAGGCAATCAAAACCCTATACAAACCTCATTTATAACTTACCAATGAATATTCTGAACAACAATTTCTTGTTATATATATAATAAATTGTACATTATAGCATTTTACAAGATCTTGTCTTTGTGTGCTAAGTACATGTGAGAACTCTGTGAAACTACATATTGCTTATTGTACTTGAGTTTTTGGTATGATATTATGTACTACTGCTCTCCTGAATGGTCTCGTTTGAGGGTGATCGCCTCGAGAGCGGGAGGTCGTTTGTTCGAATCCCGACAGGTTCAAAACAAAGACGTTAAAATTGGTATTTGCTATTTCAACGCTAAACACCTGGCATCATAGATTAAGAGCACAGACTGGTCGTTTCAGAGTCTGAAATGTGTCAGGGTCGGGTGACTTTTCTTACTGCGAACTAATATCTTGTGAACTTCAAGTTACGTGTAAAAACACCGACTCAGCGTGTCAGTCTAGTAACACGCGGGGTTAATACTCATTTTATATTTGCATGTTATATCGTCAGAATATTCATTTTATTTGCCGCTGTCATCCATTATCATCATTTATTTTACCGTTATATTATACAGTGAAGTGTTATTCTTCTTCTGGTTTATATTACAACTTCTTAAATTTTCACCGATCAAAATTAAAATAGGGCAGGTGACATTTTTCACCCAACACTTGTGATTGTTGGGATATCTTTGACGGTAAATAATTTTAAATCAAATGTGCCTTTTGAGATATATAATATTTGACGGTAAATATTATTGAATTAACTCCGTATAACTATTATTTTTTAGTCATGGGGCGATTTTGAGATTATTAATCTGTATACGCATCTTTCTATATAAAAAAAAAAGACTGAATGTTGACTTTTTATGTTCTGAGATGTCTGTGTCTTTGGGTTACTGTCGCTTTAATGTATACCTTTATCTCCTTTTATTCAAAATCAAATGTGTCTCTTGGGTATAGAAATATTGACATCTCTTGACCTCTCCCGTCCCACAGTATACCCTTGCTAAATGGGTGCGTTCGTTTGACTTATCGGATATAGAGATACGCAGCTTTGTCCGATCGAAATAGGAATGTATATCCGATGCCTGGTGTTGTGACAATTTTACGCTATCTATATGTTAAAAAACATTAGAGGGAAATACGATATATGCACGAGTTGAATGATTGAAATGAGTAAAAACATGAAAGGTCACCTAAATGTTTTCAAATAAATCGCATGGCTGATTTTCACACTTTTTGGGGGACATTTGCTAGGACAATTGTAGATGCAAACAAAATAATAACAAATCCGATCAGCATGACAATATCTGGAAAAAAAAATGAAACGCCCAAAATAAGTTGAATCCTTAGTTATATAAATTGTTTTCAACATTTGTTTTTTCCATTTTTGTTCATGACAACTATTATAGCCGTCTGAGATATAAATAAACTTGAAACAGCAAATGGTGTCACCTAGACGAGACAGTCGTCATTGTACGCTTCAATATATGAGTTATTGCCACTCAATGAAGATTGTTTTTTCTGATCATTCTAATTCCCTCTCGTATTAGTTTTGCTGGAAATGATACAATGTAACCCCTGATGTGTATTACGACAACGTTTTTTAATGTTTAAAAAAAGATTAAATGCAAAGAGAAAGATGATTGAAGAAATGCTAAGATTTACGTTTAAAAAATCATATGTAAAAACAATTTAAAAATATTCAAATTGGAAAACTGTTTGAGACAATTATCAACTGAAGACAAATGATTATACATCACTAAGTGAAGCGGCTTAATTAATTGCTCCATTTATGTCCAGTGGCAAATATGTCATGCATATTCACGACGAGATGCAAAACGGATCAACCTGAAGCAAATGATTATAATTTTAGAGTGGCGCTTTTTACAATAAGGCAGAGCGTTCGGTAGAGGTAAAAAACATGACGTAATAGAATGCAGTTGAACCATGATCGAAGTCGTAAGTTAAGCTATTAGCCTCCTTCCTTTTTTTTTCACCACGGAAGACGAATGCCAAAAACAACACGTCATGAATTTACGACCAATAACGGCCACAATAAGTAAATGAGATATGGACTTTTTTTTGTAAATAAATTCTCATTGCAGCCAAAATCTCTCGGTTCGAAAGAGGTTAGTTTTTCCACTAAAATACCGTTTGATTATTGACCGGAGATATTAAAGCAACCGACAGCACTTTGAATCAAAAAATTTCTGAAATTGTAAATTATGTTTTTTTGTAGGGTGTTTTTTCCCCGATCCTATTTCGGATCCCCTTATTTAAAGAGGGCGTATTTAATTAGTCATGCCAGATTAACTTTTAGTAAATTGAACCTCAACTTAAAGACCTACACCGGGTAAATAAGTTCGAGATACAATAAGAAGACAATAGAAATCATTTGTGGAATGGGATCATCCCAGGTATCTTAGATAATTATTTAGCGTTAAATAAAATGAAAAATGCTCCAGCAGGTTTGTAAGTCAATCAATTGTTACTGAGTATATGCCCTTTATTGGCCTTGTAATTTGGGAAATAAAAATATTCTATTCTATTCTACTCACATACATGAATAACTCCTTACATTTCAGGTACATATGCCCTTAAACATGTTAAAAGTGTTTGATGAAATAAAGAGCAAGATATTATCCCATTCAGCAGCGATACTGCATGACTTTAATTCCCAGACAATATGACAAAGAATACCAATTGGACACCAATAGTTCACACATGAGAAGATGTTTTCAGGGTAAACCACATTGTACTGAACTTATTTAAATAATTTGAAATAAAGATATTAAGCCAATCTTTAAAGAAATTGTTTTTCTTAGAATCCAATGACACAGAAATTAACAACTATAGGTCACTGTAAGCCTTCAACAAAGAGCAAAACTAACACCACATAGTCAGCCGTAAAAAGACCCAAAATAAATAATGAAAAACAATTCAAACGAGAAGACTAATGGCCTTATTTATGTAAAAACAATATGTAACTCAGCAAAAAACAACAACTACTGAATTATAGGTTCTTGACATCGGACAGGCACATACAGAATGTTCAGGGTTAAATTTGTTTGAACGTGTCAACCCCTTCCCCTAACCTGGAACAGTGGTGAAACAAATCTTTATAACAACAAACTATAAAAATCAGTTGAAAAAGGCTTAACTAATCTCATGGGATATGAATAGGAATACATCTAACAAAAACACAATTTAGACGTGAGTGGGTACTTGTACATCCCAAAAACAAAAACTAGAAAATTAACAGCCTAAAGTAATTAATGAACGAATAACAAATAGTTAACACAGAAACAAGCGACAACCACTGAATTACAGGCACATACACTAAGGATAGATCTGAGAGTACGTACAGTTACTGACAGCTAGTTCATATAGTTCAAAGCCAATAATAATTAATAAAAAAAATCATGCATCTAAGACTAAAGTATCAATCAATACACATGCAACAGCCACTGGATTTAGAGATAAGGCATCATAAAAAGTCGGAGAAAAACATGACCATGTGCAATGCCAAGATACAGGTATTGACAGATTGTTGACCCATGTATGTGCATATGTAAACAACTATAATATTTAGTTTGATTTTAATTTACAGAGAACAAATCAATATTAATACCAATAAAAACAATATTCAAAGATCTAATTATTGTGTTGATTTGGTAACCTTTTCGAATAAATTTATTTAAAAGATCGATAAGTTTACCTGGATCGTTTCTAACCTTCTGGGCTCGAAAAGCAACATATGATCAATATAAACATTTATACTCATATAGTTGTTCTTTTTTTCATATGAGGCAGACTTCATACATGTACAGGAACTTCTAAGGAGGTTTGAAAAGAAGCATTATCCTAAACTTCACAATTTACTATCAGGATGATTTCCTCTTATTGAATACTAGTAAGTCAAAGTATGGTGAAATTGTTGAACGCATGTACATATCCCAGTGAACTTAAAATAAAGGTTACAACAGATACAGGTAAGTCTGCCTCATATCTTAACTGACATCTAGAAAAAGACAGTAAAGGTCGGTAAAGAACAAAAACTTTTAAGACTAAAGAGATGGTTTCATCCTACTCAATTGTGAACTTTACATTTCTGCAGTTACCAGGATCCCAAGAACCTAAGAACTACTCAGCCCCCAGGTTGATCATGCAGTTTTGTTGTGTATGTGTGTTATAGATATCATGTATTGCCTTTTCACCGAAATAATACCATCAAATATTTTAGGAATTAAGATAATCGTAACATAAAAAAAGATAATGGTAACTTGTAGACAAATCACTTGAAAGCTAATTGTATCTGTAGAATATTGAAATAATAATAGTTGATGATTTTGTTAAAACAAAAAAGAGATATCACTGGTGTTAAAGTGATCATGGTAACTGCAGTTACCACGATCCCAATATGGCTGATGTAGAAATAAGTAAAATTATTTTGTTCTAATTTCTCTGTGTAAACATGTTGTTTTCGAGAATAAGTCTGCTGCTAGGTTGATCTGTTGATTGAGACAGCGACTATATCTATATTGCTTAAAAGTTTGATAGTGTTTCCAGAAATAGTGAATACATGGCATTGCATGGTTATCTTAAACTAATTACTTTTTGCTTTGTAGATATATTATTCTATATATATTTCACAAAAGATTGAATTAATTAAGGGTAAATATTGATTGGTATTTAGCATACTTAAAGAAGAAGAACATGTACATGTATTCATTAATTTAAATGATTTTAAAGTTTTATCAGATAAAAAATCAATCAATCAATCACTGTTTATTAAGTCTTTTTCAATAAGTGATGCTCTAGACCAAAACCTATTCCCTAATATGCTAAAAATGTCAATTGCTATAATATTCAAACTATCTTCTGTGTTTTTCTGGACAACGTACTTGATATATTTCATTTCTTAATAATAAACACAATTTGTTTTGACCTGCATCTCATTTTAGAAAATAACTCTGATTTCCCATTTTATGTTATGGCTTGATGGGCCGTATATAAAAAGATGTGATTCAAATAACTTGTCAATATTTTATGCTCAGCCTACCCGTCACAATTTTCACAATAATTTAAAAAAAAACATCACAAAAAAAATCATTTATATGTAAAATCCTATGCATACCAGTTATATCTTTTAAATGTAAACTGTAGAAGGTCATTATTATTTATTGATATGCCAGGGATTCAACATTGTCATTGTATGTGTGTTTCCTTATTCATAGTTATGCTGTGGAACATGCTTTTTCCCCAATCTGTCAAAATTATATTAAAAATGTCTACTTTTTTCTGGTGAATCGTTGCTGGGTCTTTGAAAAACCTACTGGAGCTTCTTCTGATACTGGAAATTGAAAACAAATGGTCAGTATCATAACATTTATACCAGCATTGTATAAAATTCCTGTGGTAAAGAGGATTCATTTGGTAAATGTTATTTCCACTTCATATTGATACTGTTGATGTCGGTGAATAAGATGATAATATGATGTTTTTCTGTATTACAAAGGAAAATAATATATTTGTAAATTACACAAGTTCATTCTGTTTATTTATATCTTTCTCTTTCCTTTACAAGTCAAATTGGTTTCTTTAACTTAATTAAGTGAGTGTTAAATGTGAAAAGATGAAGATGTGGTATGATTACCAAATAATGCAATGTAACAGCTATCCACAAATGATGTGGATATAAGGAACAATAAATAATGCCTTCAACAATGAGTTTAAAAGACCTGAACATGACAAATTAGAAAGAATAACAACCAGATTTGTTTATGAAATAAAAACAATTAATATTGAAACCATTGAACCACTGAATTTGAGGCTCCTGGTTTCAGATTTTGGACAGTCACATATATAAAAGATTTTAATTTAATTTAACTCGTGAGCACTCAACCAAGGCATATTAACGAAATGTAACAAAAAATCTTTCCCCTGGCATACCTTCTAAGTTTTTGCATCAAGTTTACCATTGGAAACTGACTTATTATATTCAAGAAATCCACAATTATTTATTTTTATTTTTCTCTTTCTTTATCAACTTTAATTAATTTGCTATCATGTTATTGTTTCTTTGTTATTTTTAGCTGAATGATAATAGTAATTTAGACAAGCAACACTGGCAGTGGTACTTTTTTGCATATGATAATATAATATTGTAGTAAGTGTTCAAATCATACAAATTATGCTTTCATAGGCTGATAGATGAATCATTTGGTGCAATTTTGAGCTCATCTGGCCAAATATGGTGAGCTTTTCTCATCACTTGGAGTCTGTGATAATTGTCTGTTAACTTTATCAAAAATCTTCTCTGAAACTACTGAACCAAATCTAACCGTGCTTGTCCACAACTATCATGGGGTATCTAGTCCCAGGAACTAGCATGCCAACCATCATAGCTGCCATGGTTAACAAATACTACAGAAGGGTGAATTTCTAGTTTTGTCTATAGTCTTAAAAACTTCTGAAGATAGAGACATTATGAAATTGATAGAACTATTTAGGAGATATTGCATTCAAAAATAGATTTTAACCATATATTTTTTTTTGGGGGGGGGGGGGGGAGGTGGGTTTATTGCATTTTCCGCTTAAGAGATCAAAATCGATTTAATAGATGGGAAGCCAACGATAGCAAATGAAAATACAAACAGACAACCAATTGTGCATAAAACATCAAACTAAAGACTGGGCAACATGAACCCAACCAAAAACTAGGAGTGTTCTCATGTGATCTCCAAGGGTAGGCATTTCTGCTCCACATATGACAATGATATAAATGTAGAGATAATTTAATTGGTTTAACTTGTGAGCACTTTTAAAAGTATCAAAAATGTTCTAGTTTCTTGTGTGAAAATTTATGAAACATGAAACTGTATTAAATGTTTTTCTTTTGTTTTGGACAGAATTAAGTTTTTGTGCATCACTAAATTATACAAAACAGGCCCTACACCTGACAACTTCACGTTTTTTTATACAAACTTTTTTAATTTCAATTTTTTGGGTAAATTTTCAGTTTTGTGTCAGAAACCTATATTATGTCAAAAATTTGATCAGAATCCAAATTCCGACAGTATCAAGCTTGAATATTGTGTCCAAATTTGCCCCAATTGTTCAGGGTTCTACCTCTGCAGTCGTATCAGGCTACGCTCAGTGAATTCTTTGTTGATTTCATATATACAGGTATAGGGAAATCATGAATTTTGAATATATCAAACAAAGTAAAAATGTCTTATGGTCTGGTGTGTTTTTGTTGGCATAGTATTTTCTGGAACAGGCCTTATGTGTTTTAATATAATAAAAAAAATAATAGATTTAAAATTTTATCTTTTTCAAGTTGATAAAGGCAATACAAAAAACTGTGATATAATCTATATTACTCCAATCCAGGATACCAGATGTGGCATTAAATTTGCCAATGAGACAACACTCCACCAGAGACCTAATGATGCAGATGTTAATGATAAACCACAAATTGAATTGCTACCTGCTGATTCTGGATATGACATCATTTTTTTTTTTTTCATTATCGAAACAAAAAACATTTGATTATCTGTAGCTAACATTATTTTGATACTCTTCATTGATCAGTTTTTGCAAATTAACCTATCTCTTGCAGATGGATTTTATTTTATCAAAGGGAAGTTGTGAAAAAAGCCTTATTAATGTAGATTGATATTTCAAATTTATAATTTATAATTAATAGCCATGAAACCATGATTTTATTTTCAGGTCATTTTGGAAGAAAATTGATGGAGGAAAGATACAGATATATAAGAATTTCATATTTGAAATGCACTTGATATTTCTTTTGTATATGACCACCAAATTTTGGCAGTCAAATAATGATACATGTATTGTTGTTATCTTTGCCATACCAACAAATATACCTGGGAAAATTTGTTCATTAGAAGAAACTTTAATTACAAATATCTATTCACATTAGATGATTTTTTCACCAAAAGCTATTTTGATTTGTCTGAAGTACATTTCATAAAAAATTCAAATTCTAAATTAGGCCCGATTTAGCGCATACTCCATCACAAATTGAGTTAATGTGAGTGCATATATTGATTTTTGGGTAAATTTTTTGCATCCATTATTTTAATGTGGCCAACATATTGCCAGGTCATCATATTAGTGTGTACAGCATATCATGGATTCAAGAACAGTAAATAGTGAAAATTTCCATAAATATTTCAAATTTTATATTTTGGTTATTATTATTATTTTCCACAGTTGTGCATCATAATTTTTTTTAAATGTTTTCTTATATTTAACTAAAAAAGTTATATACAGATGTATTAAGATAGTTCAAAGTGATTAACAATTTTTTAAACTTGTATTAGGAAGTCATCAAAAATTGATAAATAATATAGGCCTAATATGTATTCCATAGGACAGATTTCATTTAAGTCCATATGTGTATCAATGTTGCACATTTATTTTATCTTTTTGTAGTTTTATATGTGGCTCCACTCATCACCTATTGACATGTTGGTTATATTTATATATATATGAATATTTCATCAAATAATGGTGGAAATCTGTTATTTTTTTAAGAATATAGTCATTAATTTTGCCAAATAATGCAAAAATTAATGTTTTAACTAAATCCACCTACATTTATGATGTCGCAAATATTTCAAATGCAGAAAATCTTTTTTTAAATGATGGTAGTAAAATATTTTAATGTATGTCTTCATAACAATATCACATGTTTAAAATGTTCTCCTTTTTATGTCGCTGTTCCAAAGAAACAGTGAGCTTTTGCCATCACTTGGTGTCAATCGTCTGTCTGGTGTAAACTATTTCAAACATCTTCTCCTCTGAAACTAATGAAACCAATTCCAAGCAAACTTAAGTTAAATGATCCTTAAGGTATCTAAAATAAAGTATGTGTTTATTTTCTGTTTCGTCAAAAAAACATGGGCGCTATGACTAAAAATAGAACATAGGGGTGAAATGCAGTTTTTGGCTTAAATCTCAAACCCTTAACGCATTTGGAGCAAATCTGATGTGACATAACAATTTTAATTACTGGAACGTCAAATTCTATCAGCCATGACATTTTCAAATGGATCTAACGACCCATTGTTGGGTTGCTGCCACTAAATTGGTAATTTTAAGGAAATTTGGCAATTTTTGGTTAATATCTTGAATATTATTAATGATAAAGATAAACTGTAAACAGCAAAAATTTCAACAAAATTAAGATCTACAAATAAGTATATATGACCAAAATTGTCAATTGACCCCTTGCAGAGTTATTGCCCTTTAAAGAAATTTTTCACAATTTGTTCATCTTCAGTTTGCTTTACTTTTCTTTGAAACGGTTGGAACAATTTCAGACAAACTTTGGCTGGATGAGTTTCAGAGTATCTAGTAAAAATTTTGTATTTATTTCCTTGTTCGTCAAGAAACAAAGCCAGTATGGCTAAAATGGAACATAGGGGTAAAATACATTTTTCGCTTTTGAAGAAAATATGACATACGAAAAAAAAAAAAGGATATTTTTAAGCCACTCATTAATATAAATTAAAGCAAAAATAAACATTGATGAAAGATTTAAGCACAACATTACAGATGAGCGATTCAGGCTCTTAAGTGCCTCTTGTTTTTTAAAATTAGTATGTTATCTGTCAGAGCTATTCCATTAAAATGTACGTGGGAGGAAGGAAGGAAAGTTTGATTATTGAATGTGTGTCATTGGTCTTTTTTTTAGTATGCCTCTATTGCCATTATGTAAAATTTTTCTAAAAAGTTGTTCTTGGTTGTAGGGATATTTGAAAGTCAGCCCTCACAAACCTCATTGCTAATTAGCATAGATGCAATAAGAACATTAACTGAATGATTTATTAATTGTAATGTTTGTGACTGAAAAGGTTGATTGAAATGAAATAAAATTTGTGTCAAAAAATGTTATTACTAGTTTGAACCCAGTATTATATGCAAGTAATTAGTCCCTTACTGATGAAGTCATTTTTTTTACATAAATAAGGCCGTTAGTTTTCTCGTTTGAATTGTTTTACATTGTCTTATCGGGGCCTAATAAAGCTGACTATGCGGTATGGGCTTTGCTCATTGTTGAAGGCCGTACGATGACCTATAGTTGTTAATGTCTGTTTCATTTTGGTCTTTTGTGGATATTTGTCTCATTGGCAATCATACCACATCCTCTTTTTTATATATAAAGGTTTGAACGCTGTTTTTTTTGCCTGTCAAATCAAGTTAACAGTTTTTCACACTTTTTTCGTCCGGCTTGAAGTATTTATTTGATATTTCTTATATAGTGCTGATTGAATGCTATGTTTTATTTTGTCTCCACTGTCATACAAGACTTTATTTTGGTGTATTAAATGATTGTAAGGTGAACAAGTCGGTTACAGCTACATGAACATGACAACATATACATGGTTCATTGGTCAATTTTAAATTTTCACAGTTTGGTTTGTTTCTCGGATACTGTAAGCATTAAGTCTACAGTATGGATGTATGGAATGGTTACAAGTTGTACATTATCTTGAATTTAAGCAGTTATAGGTAATCTGACTTTCAACAATGGACAATCTTTACAATATGACTACTATCCAACAGAGGTCTTCGATTGAATAAATTATATGTTATTAAACAATGGACAACCAAATAACCGTCTCATAGTTGTATAGGGTCTCATAACTGACTCTGTCTAATTGTTGCATGAAGGTTGTATAAAGCCTATACTTCTTGAATAACTGCTTCATTGGTATGTGAACAGTGTATAGGGTCTATGCTTATCTGATAGCTTGAATAGCTCTGTTCCATTGTATGGTGTATAAACGTTGTATAGGGTTTATACCCATCAATTAACTCTGTCTCATTGGTGTATGAACTTTCTATAGGGTATATATCCATTGAATAACTTTGTTCCATGGTGTATGAACGTTGTATAGGGTATATACCAATCGAATGGTTATGTCTCATTGGTGTATGAATATTGTATAGTGTATATACCCACCGAAAAACTGTGTCTCATTGGTGTATGAATGTGTATAGGGTATATACCGAACGAATAACTCTGTCTCATTGATGTTTAACGTTGTATAGGTTTTATACCCATTGAACAACTGTATCTCATTGGTATATGAACGTTGAATAGGGTCTATATATACCTAAGTTAATATTTATGTCAAAAGTGGTTGAGGTGCTGGTTCCAGCAATTGAACCAGACGAATTCCTCAAATAAGCACGTCCAAAGAGAACCATAACTGCCAAGAAATTCGAACAATACCACACAACAAATATTGTGGAAAATCAAGTAAAGAATCTTTTTGACATTCCACATAGCAAAACGTACACCACGATAATCAAACTCATTCTTTGTACCGGTAAAGACAGTGATCGTGTGTAATCAGCTAGACGACACTGTAGTGAGCGCATCAAGTAATGAAGTGTAGAGAGCTTCAAATTTGCTCTCAAGCACCATCAATAAATTGGCAGCGCTCTCTCAAACCGTTGTTTTAAGCCAGTATTGGTATCAACAACATGTTCTTACAGATCTGTACAGAGATCATTTTGCTTCGAATACTAAACAAAATTTCTTTTTACATATTTAAAATCGGTGCCGATTTAACCAGGTGCCAATTTGATCTCAGACTATTAGGAGACAATATTCAACTAAATATGTTGACACATAACCGACTCGGAGATCATTATTTGCTTTCCAAAATGAATTACTGTACCAATCCAAATTTGAACCGAACCTGTGACCTCTTGCACAAAAAGTTTCTGCTATACCAACTCAGCTAAATGAGTAATCCACAAGCACGTGTAAAAATATTAACAAGGTGAGAATAAGGGGAAGCAAAGCTTCACTCCCCCGTGTCAATAGACATAATGACATACCGGCAGTATCAATTAAAATCACTCACCCTGGCTGTAGGTTTTACTAACTGTTAACCACCCTTGGTTCTTTTTGTGTGTTGCTTAAGTGGTTTGTGTGGTGTTATAAATACGATTTGAAAATATGGACAAAAATTAAAAAATTGCCATATAGAATAATAATAGTACAGGTAATATAATAATTTCATATTATGTAAAAAGATTGATTGCTATTAATGGTTTGTTTATATCTTCTTTATTGAAGCTCAATGCATGGACTCCACAGTTTTTGTTAATTTTCAACAAAGGAAGAAAACTTGAAACAGCAACCAAGATACAGATATTAGCACTTAACATATATGTAAAACTTTTATTTTAACATATTCAACATCACCTGACTTTGTACTTGTATTAATGTTTGTGTCAAAGACACAACAACCCCATGGCCACCAAAGAGCAGAAAACAAGTCACTCTAAACTATTCTTAGTTAGATAAATATTCACTTAGTTTATTAAATAAGTTTACAATGAATGCATGGAAGGTAATTTTATTCTTTAATTCACAGTATATTTATTGTTGTTGGCTCTGATTCTGACCAATAAATCATTTTTGGATTAAAGTTTTTCACCAGAAAAGATCGTCAATTTCGCAGGTCTTTATGACGTCATTAACGAAAGATGGCGCGCCTATATCCTTACTCTATTAAAAGGCTCCAGCACTTTCATAATCGTCATTCTGTAGGGTAGTATAGAAATAAATAATGTTCTGTACGTACGTAATCTTGATTCCTGTACGACTGAGGGAGGGTGACCATCTTATTAGATTTTAATTTCCCAAATATTTTGTGCAGTATAAAATCAAACTTTTTCTCCTGTTTGTTCAACATGTGTTGGAAATGATGATAGATATAGAAAGATGTGGTATGAGTGCCAATGAGACAACTCTCCATCCAAATAACAATTTATAAAAGGGAACCATTATAGGTCATTTGGGAAATAGTAATATTCTATTCTATTCTATTCACATACATGAATAACT